>NTHP01000063.1:562606-580826 GCA_003416845.1 Oplegnathus fasciatus
CAATGAAAGAGGATTGCAGCAATAAGATCAGCAAGAAAAAGAGAGGAGGGAGCAAGATGTGGGGGTGGAAGAGGAGGAAGAGCAGGGGAGGGGTGCAAGGGGGCACCCTGAAACAAGAGGTGGTGGTGGATGGAGGGGTGGTAGAGAGAGGAGGTGAAGAATTTGGGAGAGGAGAATGAGGGAGGGAAGAATGAGGAGGGGAGGAAGAGGATCAAAAAGAATTGGATAAAAGCTTAAGTCCCGGGCATGTTGAGACAAGAGGAACAGAGAGGGCCAAAGCAGGGGCAGTAGGTACGCCCATGCACACACACACACACACACACACACACACACACACACACACAGTGTCAAAGTGCCACATATGAAAGGAACACATACATCTCCATCACACAAAGCCTGCTTTGCCTTGTACAGCTCTGAATGAAGATAATAGCCATAATAGGACCTGACACTTTGAAAATACAACGCCACTGTCGTGCCTATTAAGGCAGCTTGTCCGTTTCCAATGGCTGTATTTCTTTTTATCACCATTATCCCTACAAAGTCTGTTTAATGCTGTTAGAGCTGTGGAGGACGGTTTAGCCCACAGGAACCAGCAGTGGTTTATCAATTCTTAAACCTAACCTAGGAATGCAAAGATTACCAGACATAGCAGGGAGCAAAGTATTTCTTTGTAACTTGATCATTAGTTGTTTCTTCTGAATCATACTGCAGCACTTTTTTTTTTCCTGTATAAGACGTCGTTCTGTGTTGTATTTTCTCAGCTACTTTCTCTGCTTTGCCCTCAGCTTGATATGCCTCATCGTACACACAGTTTTCATCTCAGAACACGGACACATCTTTGTTGCGTATTTTTCTTCATGACACAAATATTCAGTTGAGGTCAGACTGTTAATCTGTAACTGACATGTCTGTCTGCTCTTTGTGTTCACAACAAACTAACGTCACACTTGGGGACATACAGCACTGTAGTACGATCAAATAAAAGACAGCAATTTTGAATGGCACCAACTCTCTTTTGGAGTAACACTTTTTGCCCCTGCAGCTATAATTTAGAACATATTATCTGTATATGAATATACAGTATTTAAATATATTTTGTATAGTAGATCTGCCCGCTGGGTGCTGTACAGCAGGTGTTGTTTTTCCACCTGTAAAGGTCAGAGATTGTGTTTCTTGCCGCTCTTTGTTGTCACAGATAAGTTAGGCAGATAATCCAGACGGGTGTATTCCACCTATAATTACAGAACCTTTTCCCAGGCTAACTGTATGCTCACAGGGACAGAAGTTAGTGACACATTTATAATGGTAATAACGGTATAATGGTAATGGGGCGGCATGACTAAAGATGAGAGGGATATTTTTTCATATAGAAACAACAACAAAGATAGGAACATGCAGTATTTTTTATTAACTTAATTCTGAGATTATTGCTCTCTATTTGAAATATGCCATCTGTTGATGCTACTATATGTAGGCAACATTTGATTATTTGTTATATAACATTTTATAGTGCATGTCCCTGAAAGCCAGTTGTGTGTAAATGTAAAGCAAGTGAATGACTGAAACTAGAAAATTGGTGAAAGAATTCATGAATTCATGCATCCATACACTGATCAGTGACTGTTGTGGCTAATTTACATGCTGCCACATTGAGCTGTTTATGGCACTACTGCTCCCTCTACAGGAACTGTTAGGAACTCCCACAGCATGAAAGACCACCCATGCTTCTGATAATACGAGTAAGAGTGCAGGTACCAGTGGATAAATACTTATTTGAGAAACTTTCTGGAGGATAAACCCTGTAGTTCTGATAAACATTCATTTATATGACATGATCCTTTCAGGTATGGCCGCTCTGGATAGCCGTGCTTCTGGTAAAATGGGCATGAGGGCAGTGGTCTACTATACCACCACTACCGTCATTGCTGTGTTCATCGGTATTGTCATGGTGCTCATTATTCACCCTGGAAAAGGATCAAAGGATGAGTTCAGCAAGCCGCAGCAGATAGAGCGGGTCAGCCCTGCTGATGCCTTCCTGGACCTTATCAGGTACCTACACACACAGTGTTGAACAACACACTCACTCTGTGCACTGATTCTGTCAAAAATTCATGATCCCTCATTTATTGCCCCTTTTGATAATGATCATTCAGATGAAGGTGTTCAGCCTGGGAGAAAGATTTTTAAGCTCTGTGACATTTTGAAGATTTGACAATTACAAATCAATATCAGAGGCCCTAAGAATTTTATACATGCATGTATTTTATTTTTTAGCAATGTGCATTTGTAATTTGTAAGTAATTTGTTAATCCTAACAGAAATGTATCTCTTTTGTTGTGTTCTCTAGAAACATGTTTCCTCCTAACCTTGTGGAGGCTTGCACCAAACAGGTAACGCTCCCACCACATCCTCTCTCTTTCCTTGTTCTGCAGTTACATGAAATGTTTTATTCCCTAATTGTCCCCCTTTAGCATATCATCATCAGTACCTGAGTGTACATTTAGCACTGTTTAAAGCCGCTCCATCATATTCATATTGCCATTGTAATTCCCTACGTACTAGAGATCTCTGTTACACTGGAAATAAATTTCAGCAATTAAATCTAAATTTGCCATCTTCTAACTAAAATGGAAGGAGTCTCTATCCGTCTGTCTGTCTTTCCTTCGATTATCTCAACAACCGTTCATCTGATCAACTTCACACTTGGCGGGTGTATTGCTGAGGACCCAAGGAAGTGCAGTGTCAAGTGTGAAGTTGTTTTGATGAGCAGTTCTCGAGAAAGCTGCAAGCAGCAGTTCCGGAGGCCAAGCAATTGGCCTGTTCCGATTGCACATTTTGCACGGGCACTGCACTAGTCTATATAAAAACACATCAGATGTAATTTCTATTAAAGCTATCTTGATCTCTGCTCGTAGTTCCAACATAAAGATTGCAAAAAGGGGTTTCATAGTAATCATGTCAGACAGGGGTGGGACTTTTTTCATGGGCACGTAATGAGCCAATCATTTTTAACTGCCCATGCTTACACCTGACACAGCCCAGCTGTTGACCGCGAGGCCTTTGTCTCAGCGCCACTTTCACTTCCTCATTCCAACACATTGTGTTCCAGGTGGTAATACAGGAACTTGACAGCACAAACAAATAACTGCATTCATAGATGCTCATTGTACATTTTATTGTAAAGAATTGAACTTTAATATGTTAGCCTGGAAATGTTTTCATTTTGGAGTCACATTTTCTTCAAATTCCACAAGCTAGACTCTTCAATGACACTGAATCTCCAAATGTTATTATTGAATAAAAGTATTTATAAAATGTTATTGCTCCAGGGATTAATCGCTATTTAACCCGTCCTCTTTCTTTTTTAAAACCCAGTTCAAGACGCAGTATGCAAAGAGAGTAGTCCACGTGCAGATGACAGTGAATGACACGATATTCACAGTCAATGGTAGCCAGCAGATAACCCGGGAGGAAATGATCCCAGTGCCAGGGTCGGTTAATGGAGTCAATGCTCTTGGCCTGGTGGTGTTCTCCATGTGCTTCGGTCTGATCATCGGGAGCATGCGGGAACAGGGACAGCCCCTCAAGGACTTCTTCGACTGTCTCAATGAAGCCATCATGAGGCTGGTCGCCATAATCATGTGGTAAGAACCAGGAGGGATGGATTGATGGATGGATAGATGAATAGAGTTAATGTAGAATGAAGTGTTGCTTCGTTCAATTACAAATTCACAATAACACTCAGGTACGATCCTCAGGTATGCTCCTGTCGGTATCCTGTTCCTGATTGCTGGTAAGATCGTGGAGATGGACGACATTACAAGCATGGGTGGCCAGCTAGGAATGTACACAATTACAGTCATATGTGGCCTGCTCATCCACGCCCTGTTTGTCCTGCCAACGCTCTACTTCGTCGTCACCAGGAAGAACCCCTTCGTTTTCATCGCTGGGCTGTTACAGGCACTCATCACTGCGTTGGGAACATCCTCTAGGTAAACGATTGCATTACAAAATTTAAGTCCAACTCAAAATCTCACAGACTGACAAGAAGGTGAAGGCCAAGGTAGAATTTATTGTCATTCTATCATATACAAAACTCTGAAATTGTGTTGCTTCACTGCTTGAGAAACAGTTACGAGAAAAAAAGAAAAAAGATTATAAGAAAAACCCTGAAGGTAAGATTCTAGTAATGCTAATTAAATTAAGTCGAATGAGTGATAATGAAGTGCAGTTTCACATAGGAATTCAGGAAGTGTATCGTTTTCATTACATACAATAGAACGGACTAAATAGATAACTATACTTCTTATGGCAACCAACAAACTGCAATAACAACGTCCCCCAAATGCTGTAATTATATCCCAATAATGCTGTATTCAGATCAAACTTGACTGCTTGAATGTCACAGATGATGAGTGTTGATAAGCATGATTTATGGCCTACCCTAATCAACTGGTCGGTGTTAAGGCAGTAGCAGCCATTCAGCAACTTACTGTAATTTCTTTGATTTTTCCCTTTGTCTCTGTTTTGCTGTTTTTTTTTCACTCTCTCTCTTTCTGTCACCCCGCCTCCCCCTCTGTCCTCTCTCAGCTCTGCCACATTGCCCATCACTTTTAAATGCCTAGAGGAAAACAACAAGGTGGACAAGCGCGTGACCCGTTTCGTGCTCCCTGTCGGCGCCACCATAAACATGGATGGCACAGCTTTGTATGAAGCCCTGGCGGCCATCTTCATCGCTCAGGTCAATGATTATGACCTTAACTTCGGACAGATTCTCACCATCAGGTGTGTGAAATACAGTGCGCTTGCATTTCAACTTATGCTCTTTAGTCATCATTAGTAATGTCATTCATTCACTTATTTTTATCAATATAGTTCAACATCTTTTTGTACAACAAAAGGATCTGATTCAGTAAACCTCGCCTGCCCTGAGAGTTGAATCAGTTTTGTATGTTCAAGAGAATATTTCTATTACATTCGTCTTTCATTTTGGCAAGAATACTACTTGCATGTCCAAGCCTCAAAACCACAGGTTACAGCTTTAATGACTTTCTAACCACCAGTCTTGGTATTCGACTAAGGACAGATGGGGGATAGTATTTCAGCCAAGGGAATACACTTAAGTGTCCCCCTTCAGTGCTATTACCAAGGAATGATCGAGAGGTCAATACCGGAACATGTCTGTCACAGTCGCACTGCAATGAATGATTTTTAGACAATTCAAATTCCTCTCCATCTGCCTTTTTTTTGCACTTTTTCCCATCAGTATCACGGCCACAGCAGCCAGTATTGGAGCAGCTGGAATCCCTCAGGCAGGACTGGTCACCATGGTGATAGTGCTAACGTCTGTAGGCCTGCCCACTGATGACATCACGCTCATCATTGCCGTTGACTGGTTCCTGTAAGTATTGGCTATATGACAAATTAGACACTATTCATTTAAAACGTGAAAGTCAATAAAAAAAGTCATAATCTAGTCCAGATTTTTTCCTCAAGTAGCGCCGGCATGCTGGTTTTAGAGAGGAATGAAGAGGCATAGTGTGGTATGAATTCAATCAGGTTCCACAAAGAGGGATTTTATTGGGTTAAAAGGGATCAAGTTGGTGTGCTGTACACTCTTGAATGGATTAAAGAACAGCTTCCAGAGACCCTCCCTTCACATTCCACGTCCCTCAATCCATCTGGTTTTTATTCAGTCGTCAGCCAATCCCAGCGCAGCGCCCTACTTCCTCCTACTGGCTGTGTTTCATGTGGTTTGAAGATTGCCTGGAGCGATTAAAACCATGCCTCCAGTTTTCTAATGATATTTGTTATGTACACAGATTTACAGACACTCCACGTGGGTTTCATTGGCAATGTTGTCAATGGAATTATTTAATGCTTGTGTCTTGTGTCTTGTTTTGTCTGGTTTTGACTTGTTTTGTCCTCTCTAATCTTGTTTTATCTTGTTCCGTTTCGTTTGTCTTGTCTTTTTTGTGTTGTCTTGTTTTGTCTTGTCTTGTATTGTTCTCTATTCTCTTCCCTTGTCCTCTCTTGTCTTCTTTTGTTCTGTTTTGTGTTGTCTTGTTTTGTCTTGTTTCGTCTTGTTTTATCGTCTTTTCTCTTGTTTTGTTTTGTCTTGTCTTGTTTTGTCTTGGTTGTCTCGTCCTGTCTTCTCTTGTTTCATCTTGTCTTGTCTTGTTTTGTCTTCTCTTGTTTCGTCTTGTCTTGTTTTGTCTTGTTTTGTCTTGTTTTGTCTTGTTTGTCTCATCTTGTTTCGTCTTGTATTGTTTTGTCTTGTCTCATCTTGTTTTGTCTTGTCTCGTCTTGTTTTGTCTTGTTTCGTTTTATCTTGTCTTGTCTTTTTTGTGTTGTCTTGTTTTGTCTTGTATTGTCCTCTATTCTCTTCCCTTGTCCTCTCTTGTCTTCTTTTGTTTTGTTTTGTGTTGTCTTGTTCTGTCTCGTTTCATCTTGTCTTGTCCTCTCATTTCGTTTTGTCTTGTTTTGTCTCATCTTGTCTTGTTTTGTCTCATCTTGTCTCGGTTTGTCTTCTCTTCTCTTGTTTTGGTCTTGTCTTGTTTTGTCTTGTTTTATCATCTCTTCTCTTGTTTCGTCTTGTACTGTTTTGTCTTCCCTCGTCTTGTTATGTCTTATTTCGCCTTGTATTGTTTTGTCTTGTCTTGTCTTGTCTTGTTATGTCTTGTTTCGTCTTGTCTTGTTTCGTCTTGTCTTGTCTTGTCTTGTTTTGTCTTGTCTCGTCTTGTTATGTCTTGTTTTGTCTTGTCTTGTTTTGTCTTGTATTGTTTTGTCTTGTCTCATCTTGTCTTCTCTTTGCCCTACCTCCTGTCCTCACCTGCTCTCTGTCTTTCCTCAGGGATCGATTGCGCACCGTCACCAATGTCCTCGGAGACTCCATTGGTGCAGGTATAGTGGAGCACCTGTCTCGCCACGAGCTGCAGAAGAAGGACCCCGAAGTGGGCAACTCAGTGGTGGAGGAGGCAGACAAGAAGCCGTACCAGCTCATCTGCCAGGAGAATGAGTATGAGAACGAGAGACCTGCAGACAGCGAGACCAAGATGTAGGGGAGAGAGTTTTGTCCAAGGTTGTATACATTCTTAGGAAAACCACTGCACTGCATTGAACCGCGTTCTCAACTAAATCTTCTTAATTTGTAAGCCGTCTACTCACAAGGTTGGAGGGTTCAAATTAAATTGATCTACAGCTAGAATATTTTTCAGCCAAGATGAGTTCCACTAATGTGTGAAGTGTGGGCTTTCCTGACTCACTGCAGACTTGAAATGGTTCACTGTTGCATTCTTTTTCTAAGAGTTTGTGCTATGATGCTTCCTAGGAGTACTATATATGTATCTTCCATAGGATAGCAGCTGTTTACTATTAAGAATGAACTACTCTAGAGCCTGGCAGTCTGTGGCCTGACATGCCATATCCAACTCCTCTCAGAACTGTGATGACTAATTTCACCCACTAGAGGCCAGTATTGCTGGAAGTCTTAACACAGTAGCAAATTTCAGCCCATACTTGCACAGACTTTTTCTGGCTTTAAAGTTGTTGCTTTTGTCTTGTTTGAGTGGTGTTGTGTATGATAAATGAAGGTGAAATGGTGGCCAAAAAAAGCCTATGTGGAACGTGTTGGATACCATGCACAAACACTGGGGTGACCAGGCCAGCTTCTTTTGGGGGAAAAGGGCTGTCTATTTACAAACTTCTGTACAGACATTAGTGGCTTTATTTCCTATCATTTGGTGTACAAACTTCAACTGAGTGAATGACTTTTGACCTTTACCTTAAGGCACACATACTTTTGTCTCTTAACTGTCCAAACCGGTACGTGCTATTATTAGGCAAACGCAGCTGTCGGAATATCTTGGCAACTATCCAGCCTTGTTTTTTTTCTTACACACATCCCTCAAACCAATCATTACAATCATTAAAACTGACAAACCAAAATAACTCAGCCATGTTTTTACCCGTCAATTTGCTCTGCTGAGAATTTGAATCTGATTTGTCATCAAATCAGAATTTTAAGCAATATATATTTGAACCAAAAAAAAGCACCAAAAATACAAAAACTATTTTATTAAATCATACCCGCCGATACCCAAACATTTGCTAACCCGCACAATAATACAGAAGTGTTTCAATAAGAAGATAGTAATGATTATATTTCTGATAAATTTTAATGCTGATTGTGAGTCTGTCCCTTACATAGGCCCTCTAACATGGAGATGAAACTAAAAATGATTTGGTTGAAACATTCACATGTCAGTGTGAAATATTTGTGTTATATTAGATTAGTAAAATGGTAGGAATATATCATTTTCAAATTTTTCTAGACTATACTCAAGTATTGTCTATTCTAAATTCAGCTTTCTTTAGATAATAAAATCTAATGTTTGTTTCATTTGATTTAATATGAATGTATGTTGTAAAGTAATGGATTTTACTTAATTACCCACCTTTTTTTTTAACCAGCTTTAATTTGTAAGTGCTGTTTTGCATTTGAGCTAATTCAGTATATCTGACAAATGTAACATTTACATAGGAGTTGTTTTGTATAGAAGATTCATCTGAATATACTGTACTTGTATAGAGAAATGTAGATAAATGTGTACATTAATTGTAGATTTAAATTGTAAAGGGTTACTTGAGGATTGCGTATGTAAAGATGCTGTAACTGTGCTCTTACCAAACTCAATGACCAAACTAACAATCCCTCTAATTCCTTTTACAAATGCAAAACTGGCTGATTTAAAGGACCAAATGTTTTCCTTTACACACTTGAGGAAATGGAATAGTTCCTTCGTTTACAGTTGCTGGCATCTCTCTTGATGCGACTGTTTCTCTCATGAATTCACATGTGAATGAACACACACACACACACACACACACACACACGACTGAATAATAGTTGTAGTTTTATCTTGCATGGATCTTTTTTGGAATAAAAAAATGAAATCAGTTGTTGTGTATTTATCATTTTTTATCACGAACACCTTAAAGACCAATTATGTAATCTGTGAATTCTAAACTATGCCCCTAGGATAGATATGTGTTAGTGAATAGATGTCTTTAAATGTTTTAAACCTTGTTTAACTCATTTGCACACACCTGTTTGCCTGGGAACGACTCATATTTATACCTAAGAGGTGCCCAGAGGGATGAAGTGTACAGATACTATATATGTATCTTAGTGAGTGTAGGTGGAGTCAGTATCTTGCTTTAGGTAACATTAGTGGTTGTTAGTCGTGGAGGGGAGAGCAGTTCTTATTTTCCTCCACCATCTCTGCTGGAATTGGGCTTTACAATCCATCTTCCCTCATATTGCCTCTCTAACAAAAACAGCACTTTCTCTCAAAATCATATTAACAAATACCAGTGCTGACACCTTGAGGTCAAACAGTGATTTGATCTCCCCCAAAACACCTGAAAAAAAATAGTCTATAATTTGACTAATACACCCAACTTTTGCAACTTGCAATAATTCATATTGTACTTTGAACTCTACTACATTTATATGACAGCTAGTAACTATAGTTACTTTGCAGATTAAGATTTTATGGACAAAACATATGATCAGTATTTAAAATATTATGCATTATTATAGATTACTGCTAACTGCAATGACAGTAAGCAGTTACAATGACCTCCAATTTAACCTGTCACTACATTAAAATGCTGCTTGTTATGTTAATGCGTCAATAATAATCCAACAATACAGTAACACTATGAAAGTCATCTGCATAAAGAGTAGTTTCACTTTTTGATGCTTTCAGTTTCTTAATTATACAGGACTTTTACTTGCAAATGAGTATTATAGTAATAGTAGTATTGCTACTTTACTTAATAAAGGATTTGAGTGCTTCTTCCTCCACAGCACACGTAACAGAAAATATTGTAATATGAGAGTGTAGTGTATGATAAAAAAAATCATTATCATTGTTAAAATATTAGTATGTTAGTGTATGGAAGAATAAACTGTAAGAGATTTATAATGATTTAATAGATATTTGTGGCCTGTTTCATCACCAGAAAACTTAACGATGATTTGTTTGTATGTGTATTCAGTGGTGGAAAGTAACTAAATACATTTACTCAATTACTGTACTTAAGAACTATTTTATGGTACTTATACTTTACTTGAGTATTTCCATTTTTATGCTACTTTATACTTCTACTCCACTAAAATTCAGAGGGAAATAAGGTATTTTTTACTCCACTACATTTATTTGACAGCTTTAGTTATTAGTTACTTTGCAGATTTAGATTATTGACACAAAATATATTACCATATTTGATGGTAATACTTTTTTGAATGCATGACTTTTACTTGCAATGGAAAATTTTCTTTTTCACTGCAGTAAAAGATTTGAGTACTTCCTTCACCTCTCTGTGTATATAAGCTGTTTCTGTTGTTTTTTTAGTTTTTTTTTAGCTAAACCAGAAATCAGTGGTGAAAGAAGTATTGAGACCCTTTACTAAAGTAAAAGTATCAATATCAAAGTCTGAAAATACTGCAGTACAAGTAAAAGTGCGACATTCAAAACCTGACTTGAGTAAAAGTATGTAAGTATTATCAGCAAAATGTACTTAAAGTATGAAAAGTAAAAGTGCTCATTCTGCAGTGTTGTCAGTGTTTTACTTTATACCTGATGTTTCTGGATTAATATCACTGCTGCATTAATATGTATGTTGCATCTTACTGCTGTAGATGTTTAAGGCTGAGCTAATTTCAACTACTTTATATACTGTTGGGTAGTTTAATCTACAGCAATGCATCATGGTAAGATCATCATATGTTTGTAGCGTCGCTGTCCTGAGAGAACCACATATCTCTAAAAAGTCATGAGCTCAGAAAAACAGCCTGTTTTCAGCCTTCTGACAATGCATTTTCCAGCTGATCAAAGGAGACTTTAAATAGTTTATTTAGTTTAAGATGTAGGAGAATTTTCTCAACCTTTAATTCTTCAGTTTATCAGAAAGATTCTAATTCAAAATCACCAAATTTGGAGATACGTGGTTTCCACTGGACAGGAAGTTTATGAACAATTGTAATCTAAAAAGTAACTTGTAACTAAAGCTGCCAGACAAATGTAGTGGAGTAAAAGTACAATATTTGCCTAGTGGAGTAGAAGATAAGACATTACTTTATTCATCCAGAGGGAAGCTGTTGTGCAGCATTTGCAATGCAAAGTAGGAAAGAGTGCAAATATGCAGAGTGCAGATAAAAACAAAAAACAACAAAAAAAATAAAACAATAACAAAATAAAGTATAAGGATATAAAGATTATCAGTAAGGTGCAAAACAAATGTACACATCATGTCAGAAATGTAACAGGTTAATGGTAGGTGTCATAAATATAAGTATAATAATACATACAATAATATATAAGTATTGACAGGTTAACTGTTTAAAAATCCAAAAATATCTAGTAGATATAAGTAGAAAGTTACATAAAATGGAAATACTCAGGTAAAGTACAAGTACCTTATTTGTACTTAAGTATACTACTTGAGTAAATATAGTTACATTCCTCCACTGGCAGAATTTACATTTGGCTGTAGTTAACTACTGTGGAGGAGGAGAGAAAGTAAAGTTGTCTTACAGCGCCGTGTAGCGGCTCAAACACGAAACGTCGCATGGCATTTTGTTTGGCGCCGATGGAGGGAGTCACTCCTGAGATCTTTGGTCAGTCAGACGGCAGAACTTCCGGTCGGCATTTTGTTCTACGAGAGGAGAGCCTCTTGATGATCGCAACAATCGTCATATTTCTCATTTACTGTCGAAATTGGCTGCACTCATTGTTTATGTCGGCGCAGACCGACTGAAACTCCGAAGAACGAATGTTTCCCCATGAATGTACGTTGAAACATTCACCCTTGAGTGACGGAAGAAGAACGAATCAGTCCGACCCGGATTATTGTTGATAGCTAGCAAGCTAGCTCACCAGCTAGCTGGCAAGCCAATCGAGTTCCTTCTGGAGGAGCTGCGAGAGAGAAGAAAGGGGGAGCTAGAGATACGGACACGGACACAAACCAAGCTAAAACATTCCCCTCCCTTTGAACGCAACATCCGAAGGTAAATATAACCACCTATCTATCTTTATGAACCAAACTTTTTTAAATTGCGATTATTAACAATAACATTAATAAATGTTCTGCTGCAAGACCACCTACGGCGTCGTTAATCGTTGACCGGGAGGTAACGGAAGCTAGCGAACTAGCCAGCCAAGCTAGCTAGGTGTGTTTTTGCTCCACCAAGGCGCACGGCCTCAACTGGATGTCATTTGTCGAGCCCGAGGATTGGGCCGTTGCCACGGAATTAGAGTCTGTGCCGTTGCCTTTACATCTACTCACACCAACACATCGCCTTTTCCCCCGAGCTCAGGGGAATTTGACTAACATTCATTAGCCCCGATTAGCGCTTCCTTGTATTATTTGAATCGCCGTCCCTTTATTTGAACGGGTAGCAACGTTAGAAGCTAACCAACAACAGTTAGAGCTAGTTAGCATAACTAGCTAGCTATTAAAACACGACTATTGTTGTTAGCGAATGTTTGGTAGATAGCGTTAGTGATCTTAGTTGCTATCGTAAGTGTTAACGCTAGCTTCGCGGCTAGCTCGAAAGATCCAGGCAGTCAACTTCTTGGCAGTTGTTGGTTTTGTTCGCAAGTAGCGGGCTGCAGCTGGCAATCCAGCTAACTAAGATAAACACTTAAATGGATGCTAACGTCAACTGCACGGTAGCTAATTGTTGTGTTGTCGTTATTTTGTGTTATTTGACTCCCTAACGTGGTGTTTTAGTTTGCTGGAGCCTTTGGCAGGGCTGATGTTGGTTTTGGTTGCCATCCTGTTTTGAAATGTTTTGACTGACTGAGCACAAGCTCCGCTGCCTCAGCTGTAGTTACTTTACTCTCAGAGTTTGCGAGACATGTTAATGTTGTTAGTGGGCATTTGCAGATATTTTTGCTTCTCGACCGCAGCAAACAGAGTTTGATTGCTTTCTGCAGCTAACCAGTTTGCAGAATGCGTACGGTGGCTGTGGGCTACTGGAGGATGCAGCCCCCCACTACTGCCGCCACCATCACAGTGCATCTGTTCCTTTGTGCTGCCTCCTGCCTGTCAGTCTCACAGCTGTCAGCCAAGCCCCTGCGTACAGAGGAAGAGCACATAGACCGAGCATGCTAACGTTACAGCTAGCTAATGTAATGTTTACAATATCCATCTGTTGATCCTCCGTAACAGTTGTGTCGTGCAGAATCTGTATTTACTATTCGACCTCAATGATCGGCTTGCACCGACGTCTGGTTGCAACATTGTGTTTTCAGATTTAATGTGGGAGCAGCACTCTGCAGAAGTTGCTAAACAAATGTTGCATTTCCGTAGAAGTCATTAAAAAAGGATTTCACATGAGGTCAACAGTGCTGCATACTGTTGCATACTAGTTATGAAGATTGTGTAGCATTTGCAAAGAGGAAATGCATGTGTGACAGGGAGTGTTGTGATGCTCTATCTGGCATTGTTTTCCAGCTTTGAGTTAGTTTCTTACTTTAACTTCTGCAGACACAACTTCCTCTGCAAATGTCCCAAAGATGATTAAAATGCAGTTTTTATGACACAAAGTCTGATGCAGAGCCATGTTCTCTTTCAACAGATATAAGGAGTAGGACTTTTTTTCTGAAATGTCAGTGAGTCCACCCGAGACTGCACGCAATTCTTCAAAAAGGTATTATTATTATAGTGGTTTGAGTCATTTATCATTTTACTGACTTGTCATTATTATTAATAATAATGCCTGTTTACTCTTAATTAAGGCACCTGAGAATGTTAATAACACGTTTAGTGGGGGGTTTGAGGCTAGTGCATGTAATCAGTGTCTTTAATTTTGATGTCTATAATATGTAAACACATTCATCATAATTTTGTATCATGGGCAGTAAAGTAGATAACAAGAGAGCCCTGCACTGGCCTTCTGTCGGCTTGTTGTAACAATCAGCTCTAACCATGAAGCGGGGGCTGCGCTTAGATATTCTGGAAATTGCAGCTGGCTTTTTCCTCTGCTTTTCTTCGACTTCCTGTACAGCCTTACTTGAGAGGTCAAGGACACCTAGAATGCAAAGGGATTTAAGACAAATTAAGTGCTACATAGGGCCCTAATTTGTGCAGATCTTTCATAATAAGCCGTGAGCGAAGAGCCCTATGCTTTTTAACGAAGTGAAAGAGAATATACTTCTATGGTAGTATCACGAAGATCTACATAATTTAACTACTTATTCAGTTTCAAAGTAGTGGTGATGTTAAGTGTATATAATAAGCAAAGTGCAGACAAACGAGAATTGGAAAGAAAATAGAGAAATGTCGGCATATTCTTTTATATATATATATATATATATATATATATATGTAGTCTCTACTGTATCACCAGGGCCAATCTCAATGTCAAGGCTTATTCACTGGAGTACATTATCACTGGGCTGTGGCTGTGTATTATTCAAAAAATGTGTATACGACGTTTATATGACTATAAACACGCTTTTATTCTACAAAGCCCCTTTCTTTCATTTAACCCACTAAGCCAAACATTTAAAATGCAGTATTGCTGTGTTTACAACTGTTTTACAATATATTTTCCACGCAGAGAGTGCATACATTTGTCTGGTAGCCACTAAGATGTATGTTTATTGCATATCTGCTATCAGGGAAATGAAAGTAATCTGACACGACATCAGTCAGTATACTGGGGCTGAACTATGACTTACTCTACAAGAGGAGACAAAAATCACAAGCATTTATCACAAGCACATATTTATCAATACATTGGACTCTGCTTATACAGTATACAGTACAATATAACAATACAATAACAGCATGATTTAGCAGCAGGATGGTCTAATAGTTGGTGACCTTGTTCTCTAACCGTACGGCCTGGATTCAGTCCTCTGTGCATTTGTATCTGTTGAACATTTCTTGAGTAGGACACCTAACCTGCACTCAGGCTGGTGGCATGACATTCCTCAAGCTGTGTCGCTGTATCGCAAGCAGAGAGCACTGAGGATTTGCATCAGTAACATATATAAATAATAATGTACTAGATACACGAGAAAAAAGGGTGAGATCCTGCTTAAATATACAGTAAAGAACATGGAAGTTTATCCCGATTGACAAGATCTAATAAGACACGTTTATTTGTGGCTTACAGATGATGCAGCAGGCACCATTTCTCCTTCACAAAACATAATATCAGCATCAGGGCAGATATAGTGTTCACAGTGTGTATGTTTCATTCACTGTGCATTTGATTCCATGTGCTTGAATAATATTGAGTATTTTATCATTTCCACTTTTGTTAATTTCTCTCTTTTCTCTGCCTCTTTTACTCTTATTTTTTTGTAAATCTGTGTCTTTTCTCCTCCACTATCTCTTGCCCTCTTTCTTTGTCCTTCTCCTGTCCGTCACTCATGCTGTTTTTCTTCTTTCTCTGTCCCCAACTGACCTTCCTCTCCCCTAGGTGTCAGGAGATGTGAGGACGGGTGTCGTCCATCGGCCCCCTGATCTACCTGTGTATCAACACACTCCCCCACCCTCACCTTCAGCATGAATGGGGATATGCCTCATGTTCCCATCACCACTCTTGCTGGGATCGCTAGCCTCACAGACTGTGAGTGACCCACAGCCGTGTCCCAAACACATTGTCACAGTTTTTCTTCTGTCTCCTCTTCCAGTGTAAAATGCCAAGCTGAAATATTCTGCCTGAACAGATGTAAATTTGTAATTGTGATTGTATATTCTGTCTCTTGCCTTGTCTACTGTCTTCTCTCTACTTTTGTACGATCACATGCTCATGCTTGTTTCTCACCCTGTCTGTCTCTCTTTCTCATCTCTATTTCTTCACCTCCCCACCTCTGTCCTTTCCATCATCTCTCTCTTCTTGTCTCAGTGTTGAACCAGCTGCCCCTCCCTTCCCCTCTCCCGGCCACCACCACTAAGAGCCTCCTATATAATGGGAGGATCGCGGAGGAAGTTACCTGCCTACTGGGCTGTCGGGATGAGAATCTGGCCTCCCAGCTAGCCCATGGCCTCAACCAGGTCTCCACAGAGCACATGTGAGTGTATAAGTGAAAGTGTCTATATGGCAAAACTGTCTTGATCCAGAGAGAGAGGCCCTACCTGGAGATCTGAGGCAACACGCTTGTCTGAAAATGGTTGGGCTGTCAGTATTAGAATAAAATGGCTTGAAAAATGATCAGTAAAAACGCTGACTGTTGACTTTTGCAGATGGAGTGAGGTTGCTTAGTTTTTTTCACTAATTAAAAGACAAAAAGATTAATTTTTAATGAGATGAAGACATGAAAGACTTGACACGTATGCCAGAATAAATGTTGCCTGCTTTACCTGCGGGAACATTTGCTAGATGCAAATACTACATATTAAAAAAATCAAGAACTGTGTATTGAAATTATAGTAAAAAAAATGTCATTTAATTTTAAAGGTGTCACTTTTGTTTAAGGGTACACAGTTAGATAGAATCCAGTTGTGTATTTGTAGGGGTGTGCAATGAGTCAGTTATCATGTTATATGTCATTTTATATAGTGATATTGATTCGTTTATCGATATCAATCCACCGAAAAAATTACAATACCTGACAAATCAATGTAAGTCAATACATTGATGCAAAAATCATGTAAATCCAATTTTTCCATGAAGCAGTTCTGCTCATTAATTTGCCCATAAAGTCCCAATACAACCAAAGATATTAAAGGGATCGCTACCTTTGTACATTTGCAAAATCGTTACATCTCCCACACCTGAATTAGAGACTACATATTTATGAAATTAGTCATATGTATGTTTAAATACATGCAATCAGTGCATGTTTGCATTCATGCATGTTTAGATTTTAAACATTATTCAATATTGTGTGTTTCTACTTATTACTATTAACTGTGTTACCCACTTACCTTTCTCTCACCGTTTTGTAATCTGACCGACCTTATTGTTTGTATGTGTTTTCAGAGAGCTGAAGGACAACCTGGGTAGCGATGAGCCAGAGGGAGATGCACCCGTGCTGCTGCAGACCATGCTGGCCAGGAACCCTGGCATCTTCAGGGAGAAAAGTATGGAGACGCATACCTGTTGCTCAGTATGACATGAAAGTAGACAGTCATTAAGATGAACTTCATGTTGATGTTTATGGACAAATATATTGTATTTTCATTTCTGAACAGATGTTATGCAGCAGCCAATGGTACCGCCGTACAAGATCACGCAAAATTCCATGCATAGCCCTGCCCAGTCTGCAAACTTCCAGCCGGCTGCAATTTCTCCCAATCCATCAAGGTGAGTCAGGCTGCAAAATTGAGCTGACCCTAATGTATCATAACACTAAAAACTGTTACCGTGTAATTGCTGTTTACATATTTTCTCCCCTGTTTTTGATTAGTATATCCCAGTTGCATCACAATATTTGGTATTATCTTGTTTCATGGGTGATGAAAGATGATGTCTTTAAAGATATAATCTCGAAGATTTTCATTTAAATAAATGTCTGTTAAGTCACTATCTATGGCCGAATGATGCAACACAATGTTGATTGAGCCTATGGCCCACTGATAAAAGCCCTTGCATTTGCAGTATTACGACCTGGGGGTCTGCGGTGATTTTCCTGGAAAAATCACAAGCGGCGCACAGTTAGGCTTTTAACAGAACAGACTTGCTCTTCAACTTACCTGTGTTTGAAGTGGTGTGCTGTTTTTTCCGGTCTCTGCTAGTGTTGTGAGTAAAAGGTTACTATGGCTGAACAAACAAAGAAAAGGTCAATAACTACAGACGAGGAAACTGAAACTAAAGTGAGGTCCAAAAACACACCTGCAATTACCAATTATTGCCATAGGTGCCGTGAAAGACAACGAAATGAAAATCTTTGAGATTACAACTTTAAGTTGTATCATGTTATTTATTTTACTGTTAATCATACAACTTCCGTCTACTTGCTTGCTCACTGTCTTTCTCTCTCGTCTCCCCTCCACTTTGTCCAGCCGGTTTGTGTCGCCCCAGACTGGTTCCAGTAGTCGGTACATGGGCCAGCAAAACAGTCCAGTACCCAGCCCATACACTCCGCAGAGCCCTGCCCCTGGTTACATACAGCAGTATCCCCACCAACAACCACCCAGCTATAACCAACACCAACAGATACAACAAGGTGAGAGTGTGTGTGTGTGT
>NTHP01000063.1:581445-604330 GCA_003416845.1 Oplegnathus fasciatus
TGTTCGTGTGTGTGTTCGTGTGTGTGTTCGTGTGTGTGTTCGTGTGTGTGTTCGTGTGTGTGTTCGTGTGTGTGTTCGTGTGTGTTCGTGTGTGTTCGTGTTCATGTTCATGTTCATGCATGAGGGGACAGAGATGTTTGTTGAAATATGGATCAGTGCTTGTGTGTGTGGACCTGGCTGATGTACATGATCTGTGTGATTCACTGAAAGACATCAGCACAATTTCAGACTTGCATGTGAGGTTAACATGCTGGCAGCATAGCATGAGACAATTCGAGTGAAGTATGCTTTGACAGTTTGAGGTTTATTGGTGTCTTATTCCGAAGTCGCCTAAAAGATTTACATATACGGCCAAAGAACCTCATTTAGTGAGGAGGAGATCTGTGCTTTGATATGATTTAAGGGGTTCATATTTTAAACTGGTGAACGTTTGCTTTTGGACATGACAACATCTGAATTTTATCACACTACATATTACACTACATAAAGGAGAGCACATTTAAATATGTCAGGTGGCCTTATTATAAAACTAAATTCTTGACTTTGCCTTCTAAATGCACTCTGTTGGTTGGTGTTGTACTGTTTGTTGCATGTGATTAGCAGCTGTGGTTTTGTGGACAATTTCGTGTACTAAATTCTAAATTCTCTCTTTCTTTGTGAAGCCGCTGTCATTGTGAACTTCACATTTACTTCAGTTGCTTCGCAGTTAAATCCCTCCAGTTTTGCCTCAATGCGTTATTGCTGTAACAGATTTTTGTCTCATTTGATTCAGATGTTTAACCACGGATTTTCTGAATGTTTTATGAAAGTATCACAATTGAAAATAACAGTTTTTTTGTGGAGGCCTGAATTCTGAATTCAAATATAAGAATAATAAATAATATTAAATAATGATTAGATTTAGTCAGCCCATGTGACTTTTTTATTTTGTCGGCAGATGTGCAAAAACAAATTGCAGTGCGGCAAATTGCAGCAAATGTTTATTAAGCTTACGTTTATGTATATTTGATAATTTAAGTTTAATATTAGCTGTATATGTGTTTTGTAGTTTTGTTATTCGAGTTTTTATGTACAACAATTTATTTGCCAGTGAATTTCACAGTTCAAAATCTACCGTTACATTTGCCTTTAATGATTAAAATTTTAAAGGATCCTATGCTGTGCGTTTACGTAATGGGTTTTGAGTTTAGACCAGAAAATTCATGCCCTCCGAACATGAATAGAACGCACAATTGATTTTATAACAACTGTGACAATTGTGGCTCATACAATTAAATGTAATTGGTTGAAATGTTAATGCTTTGCATTTGAGTGCCTGCTCGGGTTAATTCAATTATACACACCCAGTTCACTGGTAATATATCTGACCAGTAACAGGAGGAACAGGTTTGTTTCAACCATATAGAGATGTACAGACCTCTGCTTCCCGAACAAGTTAGCAGCTAAGATTCAAAATAGGTTTGCAGTTTACAGACTAAATAATTTTCACTATGTATGGAACCTGTAAGTTCAGTGTATTTTCATTTTCTATGTATAGTGTTTGAAATGTTAGTGATTGACTTACTTTGCTGGGTCTCATAAAACCGCTCTGGGACTCAAACTGAAGCCCCTTTGAGGCAGTTGAACCAAAAACATTTCTGATAAAATCTTTGGTCCAGTAAATATTTATTTACTTTATTTTATCAGCGACACATTTATAAGGATTTATGAGAACATGTCATTTCTTCTGTCACAATCAACAACGTATAATTGCCTCACTAATGGGTAATTTAAGAAAATGACATATTTCTTCTTTCATCTGGCAGTGTCTGTTGCCAGTCCCATGGTTCCAGGTGGCATACGAAATATCCATGAGGGCAAAGTATCGGGGCAGATGGCCAACGCTGCCAACCACCACTCAGACAGACACGGCACTGAGGACTACCTGAACATTGTACACCGACTGAGCAATGAGGTACGACTGACAAAGTCTACAAGAAGACATTATAAGTTTACTACCCAACCAAGGCAAAAATTTATGAACAAACAACGTCACGTTGATGAATAATGCTAAGTGAAATTTCTTTGCATAAGATTTGTAAGCCAAAAAGACATTTTCTCCAAGCAGCATAAAGAGGGCATGTGACGTCTCTGTACGTGAAAGTCCGCACTATCACTCTTCAGGTAGCAAACCGGCAACTGTCAACATCTGCCAGTGAGCATTCTGCATTCAAAACATGGAAAACACTGCTAAAATGATAAATATCTGTCGTGCAATAGACTGCACAACCAGATTTAGAAAGAATTCAGGCGCAAGATTTTCCAAACTGCCTAAGGCTAAAGAGATAATTCTTAAGTTCTTAGGGGCGGTTATGTAATGTTAACCAACCAGGTGCAGGGGTTTCTGAATAAAACCTGTCGAGCCACATGTGTGTGGTTATATTTGAGTGTGTTTTAGTTCTAGTTAAGTTTTTACAACTTAATCTTAAATGGATTCAGAGATTTATTTTCTATCTGTACTTTCAATTAGGAATTTTCTTAATTGATTCTGGGTTTCGAGGTGGAATTTCACTAGTTTTTTTTTCTCATTGATCGTGGATACCCAGGAGAAAGCAAAAGATATTTAGGGAAAATGCTAATATTAACATATTACACATGCTGAATAATGTGCAGATAGGAAGGAGGTCCGGCTGCAGTGGTTGGTATAAAAATAAATCAATGTTATGGTTCTGAATTGTGGGAAAGCATCGGTGTCCAATTCCAGTGATTTCGGTCTCCCCATTAGTTGTGTTAATACAACAGAGAGGTATCCGCACACTGGACTCAGTGCTCCCTCCATAAGAAAATATTTATTGGCGACACTTGGACAAAAATTGGACAAAAATTGGACTTTCCATTAAATGTATTAAGGCATTTTTGCAGAAAAACCTTGGAAGTCAAGTGTAAAGCTCATACCAGGTAGCTTACATCTGTCTTGTGTGTGTGTTGTCCAGGAGGGTGACTCCACCATGAGGAATCCTTCTTTCCCTCTGAGGTCTCCACAGTCTGGCTGCTCCCCAGCAGGGAGTGAAGGAACGCCCAAATGTAAGGACACTGGAAGAGGAAAGGAGGCACTACAGTGCATTCTCCCTGCCTCCTTTTTTTTTTTCATTTGGGGAAAAGACGCTTCAGGCTCTGTAATACTTTACTAATTTGAATTTCACAACAACAGAATAGTTTGAGGCTATTATCCCTCAAAAGGGATACAAGGCCACAGTGATTTTCTTTTCAGTCTTAGTGTCCATCTTCATATATAACATTGTACATTATTATCTCGTAGACACAGTACTGTCAGTTGTCACAGTGCTGTGTCTGGCTTTGTGCGCTTTGTTTTTACTTTCCTTTGAAGGATAACCTTCTTCTCTTTTCGGTGTTGCTTCCTCACAGCGGGTTCTCGGCCACCGCTGATCCTGCAGTCACCACCTCCCTATGCGCCCTCACCAAGGGAAGGAGGACCTGACCAGAAACAGCAGCTCCAGCAAAGGAAGAAAGCCCCAGCGGTGAAAGAGGAGAAAGATATGTACGACATTGTAAGCTCTCCAAACAAGGACTCTACGAAACTCACCCTCAAGCTGTCGAGGGTCAAGTCAAATGAGTCCGATACCCCAGGTAAGTGAAGATTTTGGATCAGCTCAATCTTAGCTGTATTCCTGTTTTTTGTTATGCGTTTTCCTACACCTCCAGTTTCAAACTTAGTCACCAAAAGAGCTTTGCTGTCTCAGGACGAAAAATAAATCTTGTCACTCAGAACCTTTGGAGTACAGCCCTGTAATAGTGTTTTTTGTTAATATCTCAGGTGACGTTGTGCCGGGCATGGACCAGAACTCTGACAATATGGAGGCGGAACTGGGCTTTCAGCAGGTGCCTGTTCTCCAGCAGAATTTAGGAGCCCGGCTGCAACAGCAGCAAGTCTCCCAGCAAGCAGGTGGTGCCAGTGGTCTCCAGCCTCCCAGTTCTCCTTACGATGAGGCAGAGCTGGATGCTCTGGCTGAAATCGAAAGGATAGAACGAGAGGCGGCTAGTGAGAAGTGCTCAAAGGAGGTGCAAGATAAAGGTGTGTAGGGAATCTCTAAATGCGACTCTATGGATAAAAACTGAATTTATAACTTCAGAGGTGTTACGAACATGTTGTTTTATCTTCATGTCTCTCTTTACAGACAAGCCTCTGAAGAAGAGAAAACAGGACTCTTTTCCCCTGGAGCCAGGTGCGGGGGGACCAGGTGGCCCCACAGGTGCCCCAGGCAGTGGATCAACAGGAGGGGGCAATGCAGGCAAACTGACCCCGCAAGAGGCCACCGCAGCTGGGAACGGTGCCAGCCGCCCTCCCCTCATGGTGAGCATCGATCTCCAGAAGGCAGGCCGAGCTGATGGCCAGCTCGACCCCTGTCTGGCTGCCCCTATTCCAGCCCTTGAGGCCCAACGCTGGCCTGAAGAACCAGCTAGTGGGCCAGCAGCAGTGGAGGGTTCTGACACGGCTTTGCGGTTGAAACCAGATGGTCGACCGGAAGTCATCAAGAACAGGGTCGATAAACATGAAAGCAGGAGAGAAGGTCGGGAGTCATCAAAGCACCGACATGATGAGAAGTCCTCGGACAGGCGGGGAGACATGCCAAAGTCATCAAACCGAGGGGAACACGGACGAGATAGGGATCGAGAATCTGACAGGGATAAGAGGCATCGGAGTGAGACTGGTGGTCGAGACCGACGCTCCCCTGACTCTCGCTGCCGAAGTGATCGAGATAGGTCCGGCTTCCGGGCTTCTTCCACTGGAGAGCCTGGCCGGAGCAGCAATAGGCAAGATGGTTCCAAACCAGCCTCGTCTGCTTCTGGTGCTAAACTTCCAGATTCTTTCCCTGCTCATCTCCTGGGAGGCCATAGTGGCGCACTGAAGAACTTCCAGATCCCTAAGGTGATCTGGGCTGACCTAAACCAAATATCTACCCACCTACCAATCATTCATCTCTCACTGCCTGCAATCTCACAAAAACCAAATCACACCACTGCTCACTCTTGTTGAAATTTTTTTTTGTTTTTCCATCTGTAAGCCTTTGGTTTATTCTGGGATTGGTTTTAAAATTCTGCTAACACATTAACCCACACCTAACCATCTGTTAAAAGTAGAAGAAATTGTTTTGTTTTATTTATTAAGTTTTTAGTCCTGTGTGTAAACAAAAGCAAGTGCCTTAAAGAAATGCTCCACTACCGTTTCTCAGATAGATGTGGGTAGATGTCCACTGACAGCACTCAATGTCAGTATCGTACAGCCCAAAAACCTGGACCAGAAAAAAACACATTTTCTCTTTACAGTCAGGCTTTCATTTGTTTCAGCCTTTCTTACAATATCTATTGTCAACGCAGTGTTCAGAGAAGCAACCCCCAGCCACATGCCGTGATGCAGTTACGTGCCCCCACCACAGTGAAGTGTGATGAGCTAATATGTTAACATGGGAGCAGCTGTTGCGCTAGCAGCTATAATGTGGTAGCCATATTTAGCACTGCCAGTAGCTTAATATTGCGATCAAAGTTAGTACCTAATCGCCCAAATAGTGTGCCTGCAATGAATGGCATGTCTACTGAAAATGTGGCTATTTACCTGAAAAGTGCTTTTTAGTTGAAGTTGCAGTAGAAATATTTAAGAGACCGGCAGGACTAAACCAGCTATGCAGCCTCTGGAGGATGGAAAGTAGCTCCAAGTAATCAATTATGAGGCTACTGGCGTTGGTCGGCAAGAATGAAGTGGAACCAAAATAACCCTCTCTATCATCTCTATTTTTTGTTATAAGAAGGGCTAAGCAGTGTTTTGATGAAACGAAAAAGATTTTCAGCATATAATTGAAAAAGTTACTAAAATCCGGAGCAGTAATGCCTAGTGCTGAAGTGACTATTTGATGATGCTATATTTTCCGTCTACAGAATGTCTCTTAATCGCTTTATTTATGAAGTAAAAGTACTAACGTTTGCTTGCTGGTTAGTCAAACGCACTATACTAATTAATTTCTTTTCAGTTAGGAATGATTGCATATTGTAAATCACATTTTAGTCAAATCTCAATGTGAAAAATGTTGACATCATTCAGCCCTACTTCTCAGTCAGCGCCTTTAGCAGAACAAACCTGCAGCATTGTCCAGTGAGCTACCAGACTATGCTGCTCTGCTGATTGGCCTTTATCGTTTTGACCAGCCACCGATGAAAAACCACCTAGCTTAGCCAGTGTTTCTAACTCAATGGTAAACGAACAGAAAGCCATGCAAATACCAGGCGTTAGATGGGTATTAACTCAGTGTCAGTATAACGAGAGTTTCTGTCTGTGCGATGTGTGTATTGTATACTTGTTAGCTCTGCACAACTCGGACGTAAACTTTGGCATGCTACTATATTGGCAACAATTGAAGTGTTATTATTTGTTGACGAGTGGAAACATCCACAACCGGCATCCTCTGTTTTGGCTTGTCACCCCTAGTGGCTGGGGGGAGTCGCTGCCTCGGCACTGCAGTGTTCACAGTGCACCATGTATTGACCATTACTCTCACAGTTTAAGACATGGAGATAAAATGTTGGAGTATTCCTTTAAGTCTTTGTTATCAGAACTGTACTGGAAACTAACATCAAAATCACTAATCTCATGTCAGTTAGTTTGATCCATTGTTTACATTTTATTATCTTACTTGATTTTCTTTTCTGTGAACAAAGCTCATGGTTTTCTGTCCAAAGCTGTGTGTGAATTTTGTTTAAGTTTGAACTTGACAACCTCAGAGGGCTTTCCTGACTCCTTTTTAAAATTTATTTATTTCAGATCAAACGTGATAAGGATGGCAGTGGATCAACTGAAAGTCAAGTGTGGGGCCAGCCCAAGGTTAAACTGGAGAGGCTGGGTTTGGTACAGGACTTTGAGAAGAGGCCCAAGCCTGTAGTGCTTCTGAAAAAGCTCTCCGTAGACCAGATCCAGAGGATCATTCGGCACAGCAAGTCTGGAAAGAACAGGATCTCCTCAGGAAAGTCTGGCAAAAGTAAGAACAAGAAGCTGGAACTGCAAGCAGTTTTGCTCATTTCATTCAACTAACTTTATGGATTTTTTTCACTCTCTCTGTAATATTTTTCCATGCACTTAAAGAGAAAAGGGGATTGCCTTTTTGTTAATAACTTGAAAATGTTATTGTCAAATTTTCAGGTGGTATGGACCCGGCAGTTCTGAAGGAGCTGCCCCCAGAGCTGCTGGCAGAGATTGAGTCAACCATGCCTTTGTGTGAAAGAGTAAAAATGAACAAGAGGAAACGAAGCACTGTAAATGAGAGGCCCAAATATGCTGAGGTCAGCTCGGATGACGACTTTGACGCAAATGGAGAGTGTGAGTCACATTAACAGATTCTTGGATTGGATTCAGTTCTCGCTGCTAATATTTGCACATTTTTTGCCTGTTGAGATTACTATTTGTGAACATTTCTACAATTTTTTTTATATTTAAATAGTATTTTTGGAAACCAATTTACTGTTGTAAAGATTTTGTTATTCTGATATAACAGTTGTTTTTTTTTAGATATTAGGGCCTGATTTCTTTATGTCTAATCTCCACAGCTGCAAGGAAGCGGCAGCGCCGAGAGAAAGACAGAGCCTGGGACTTTGAAGAAAGGGAGCGGCGTGGTTCAGGGGATCATCGGAAAAGCGGACACCGGGACAGCCGACGAGGCTCAGGGAGCCGCTACCGGGACTCCTCTGAGGAAGATTCACCACCACCCAGCATGAGTGAAGGTCTGTACTCAAGTCATGTGCCACAGCATTTCAAATTATGTTTCTTTTGAAATGTGTGTGACAGTGATAGAACTCCACAGAGTGTCTTTGTTTGGTCTTCACAGTCTAAATCTGCTATCCACATTAGATTCGGGAGTAATGTTCTTATGTCTGTATACAAAAAAAAAAGATAAATGACACAATATCACAGACTGGAAAGCGTTACTATTTTCAGTCAGTGCCAGGTTAATGTGAGAAATTGAACCCTAGAAGACAGAGATAGTTTCTTAAAGTAATGAACTTTTAGAGAGGTGGTGTTTGGTATCTGGTACACGTAATGAAAACAAAACAAACTGCAAAACCATGAAGATGAAATTTCTCTCACTCAGTTGCCAGAAAAATGAAGATGAAGGAAAAGCAGAAAAAACGGAAAGCATATGAACCCAAGCTCACCCAAGAGGAGTTGATGGACTCGTCTACATTCAAGAGGTTCTTGGCAAGCATTGACAACATACTGGAGAATCTAGAGGACGTGGATTTCACTACCATGGGTAAATATCAGTGCTGACTGACTTTCAAACTGCTGCTGTGGTCGGTTTCGAAAATCCAAATGCAACCTTGCTGCGTTTTATTGTGATTTTGTGTAATGTTTTGCTTTGTGTTTTCCAACAGCAGATGATGATGAGATACCTCAGGAATTGCTGCTTGGTAAACACCAGTTGAATGAGCTGGGCAGCGAGTCCGCCAAGATTAAGGCCATGGGCATCTCCAGCAGGGTACCGTATAGTGTATTGATATAAAGACTTTAGTTGGACTGATGTGGATGCATGATGCTGCTTCAGATGAAGGTCTAAATAATGGTCTCTATTGTTGTAGATCCCATCAGACAAGCTGGTGAAGCTGCTGAACATACTGGAAAAGAATATCCAGGATGGGGCCAAGCTCTCCACCCTGATGAACCATGTGAGCTCCCTTCCTCCCGCTTTCTGTGTTGAATATTCTTTGCAGTGTTTTAGTTTACATGAGGTATTTTGGCAATATACTGCATAAATCTGTCCAGTATCCACGCACAGAAATCAAAAGATACTGTCACTGGCAGCACAAGTAGAAAATTCATTGTTAAAATGCTACTAAATTTTTCTTTGCTAGAATGAATAAAAACCTTCAGCCTCCAGATAGTGCTTTATTTCTGTAAAATGCACTTACACTCTTTTCCCTTCTGACCTCAGGACCACGATGCTGAAGATGAGGAGAAACTTTGGAGAGACCTGATAATGGAGAGAGTCACAAAGTCAGCGGACGCCTGTCTGACAGCTCTTAACATCATGACCTCGACGCACATGCCGAAGGCCGTCTACATAGAAGACGTTATAGAGCGGGTGCTGCAGTACACCAAGTTCCATCTTCAGAACACGCTCTATCCACAATACGACCCAGTCTACAGGGTGGACCCACATGGAGGTAAGGATAAAGAGAAAGAGTTTTATTTCATTTGATTATTTGATTTTGAAATGTGCCTGGGCCTTATACTGCTGTGGTCCGAGTGTTGCTGATTGTGTGAGAACCTTCCACCAGTTTTGTGTTGAATAAATGAGTGTTCATCAAACTATACAAGAACTAAGCTGAGATATGGACAAATGAGCCAGCAATCGGTCCCTGATGTCTGGAAATTACAGGGTTATCACTTGAAAAGGCAATTTTCTCTTTTAGTGACTTCATAGTATTTAGACTTTGGCTGGAGATTAATTTGTAGAGCAACCTAAATGACTCCATGAATTACATTTAAGAAATGTGTTTATGAAGTTGTTAGCTCTGTTATGATATACCACCAAGTCCCTGCAATTCAAGGGGAGTTTAATTCACTTTAATGCCATTGTATGTAAAATTATGGTTCATGATCAAATACACTTTGAGAAAAGGATTTAACAGGGTTATTCTTGTCCATCTAGGTGGCCTGTTGAGCTCCAAGGCAAAGCGTGCGAAATGCTCCACACACAAGCAGCGTGTGATTATCATGTTGTACAACAAAGTGTGCGACATTGTCAGCAACATCTCAGAGCTCCTAGAGATCCAGCTACTTACAGACACCACCATCCTCCAGGTAAAAACTATACATACTCAAAAACAATGGGAGACCACATTTACCAGTTTGTTAAGTCAAAATTTGCATTGCAAACCACATGATGATTCATGTTGTTCTTTTTTTCCCCCCAGGTCTCTTCTATGGGAATCACTCCGTTCTTCGTCGAGAATGTCAGTGAACTGCAGCTGTGTGCCATTAAACTAGTTACAGCAGTAAGTCTTTGTGTTTTTTAACAGAATTCAGTGTTCTGTATCTTGCCATCTTTTTTTTTTTTATTTTTTTTTTTATACAGTTAAACACCTTCTGACTTTGTGTACATCCATTGGTGTATTATTCTTGCATGCATTTTTACTGTTCTACAAAACTGTGATGGTAGAGACTAACTGTCTTATTATTTCCTGCCTCCAGGTGTTCTCCCGTTATGAGAAGCATCGGCAGCTGATCTTGGAGGAGATCTTTACGTCTTTGGCCAGACTGCCCACCAGCAAACGCTCCCTCAGGAATTTCAGGTAATTTTTTTAAAATCTAAATTCAAATTGATTTATTGCCATTAGGTGTTGCAGGGATAAGGCATCAAATGGCTTGATTATTACGAAGATTTCCCATTTCAAAAGTGTGTTCCCTAACCCACCAAGTTCATTACTTTCCTGGATAATACCCGTAATAGTAACGTATCATGTATCCTGACCTCTTGTGTCCTCAGGCTGAACAGCTCAGACAAGGATGGAGAGCCCATGTACATCCAAATGGTGACGGCTCTGGTGCTGCAGCTGATCCAGTGTGTGGTCCATCTCCCCAACGACAAGGACACTTTCGAAGAGTGCGACAAAGTAGGAGAGCAGGCCGACACGCAAAATCCACCTCACGAGCAAGCAAATATACAATTTATACAAATACTTACACACATTCAGACATATAATTTGCTCACAAGTCCTTTTGCTTTTGCTTTTTTTAGGTCGATCAAGATGTGTTGATAACCAACTCGTATGAGACGGCAATGAGAACAGCACAAAACTTCCTCTCAGTCTTCCTCAAAAAGTAATTACTGTTCCATTCAATACTGCCTTGAAATATGCTCTGTACTTTTTGATTACAAAGTTGGATTGTGCTAAAGCTTGCTCTCTTTTGGAGCATTGCTACCTGTCATGTGCATTACTGCCACCATTTGTTATGACCTCTGTAGGCAGCAGAAATATGTATCAAACCACCACCGTCCTCATGGTGCGCATGTTTCCCCATGTGCACGCTGGTACTGCACGAGATACAAATAATTTACTACTTATCAGAACATTGCTCTAAGCCTGTCAAGTAGTCAAACACTTTACTGGGTTTGGTGGATTTAGTCTTGCTTGGCTTGTTGAGCCTTACAAATTTTAATGTTCGATGTCTTAATTTTCTGGTTGCTTCGTTGTCCTCGTCCCCGAATTATTATTGCTGCCATTAATTCTTTCTCATTATGCTTTCCCTTTGTTCCTGCTTTTACCCCTCTCCCTCCTCCTTCCACTTTCTTCATCTTGCCCCTCCCTCAGGTGTGGCAGTAAGCAAGGAGAAGAAGATTACCGGCCATTGTTTGAGAACTTTGTCCAGGATCTGCTCTCGACAGTGAACAAACCAGAGTGGCCTGCTGCAGAACTGCTGCTCAGTCTGCTTGGTAGACTACTGGTTAGTATGACAGAGCTCTTTCTTTAAACTGGTGACGCAATTATTTGTGCTGAAGTGTTTCCAAGAATAGATGATCCAGATTAATAGCAGGGGACAGCTTTACCATCCTTTGACAAAAGAGAACCTGAGACATGTTCTCAAGAGGCTTCCTTGTTTGGAAAAGTCCTCTGATTGTCTGTATTCTTTGCATTTTAAGCATTGCTGTTGTAGTTCCTTGATCTATAACACTAGTTTTGGACTTGCTTGGACATCTGCCATCAACAGAATTACTTTTTGATTTGCGTTTGTGAAATATTTAAACACCTGTATGCACTAAAGTAGAAAGTAATTCATATTAATTGTACTAATGCAGTGGTAGGATGGGTTATTTTTTTTTCTTGTATCGTGCAAGTGAAAGCCAGTCTTGGTCTGAAGTGTAAAATGAATTTCCCAAAGGTGACAATTAAGTACTTATCGTTATTATTATTATTACTATTAATATTATTATTGTTGTATGATGACAGCGTCACAACAATGAATTTCTTGCTGACATTTGTTCTCTCTTTCTTTCTCTCTCTGTCGCTGCGCCCATCAGGTACACCAGTTCAGTAATAAGCAGACAGAGATGGCTCTGAGAGTAGCATCTCTAGACTACCTGGGCACAGTGGCTGCTCGTCTGAGGAAGGACGCAGTCACCAGCAAGATGGACCAGAGATCAATTGATCGTATCCTGCAAGAGGTAGAAGAACAATTTCACATTTGATGACCGCACTTTTGTCTTGAATGTATAAGTTGATGTTTATAGTAACAAGAACATGTTGTGTTACAATTTAGTTTATCTTTTACTTGAAGATTTGATTCCCAACCTTTTTGCTGGATATGGATTGGTGTGAATGGCACATTTTGTGATCTTTCTCTCTGATTATATAGTCTCCAGGGAGTGATGAGACCCAGCAGCTGCAGAAGGCTCTACTGGACTACTTGGAAGAGAATGCAGAGACAGATGCCTCACTGGTGGTGGGTTTACATTAGACTGACTGTGCGAGTGGTGACTTCAAACACTGTTGGAGCTTTAGATATCTGAAATGTATGTGCATGGTCTGAGTTGGCTTTTAGTTTAAATATAAACATAAATAAATAGTCTATTTAGCTCCATATGGAAACACTTCCTATAGGTAACTGCCATATGTAAGCATAACATTGAAAAACATCCATTAAAATGTTTAGCCATAAATTCATGCTGTAATCTGCCCAAATTACTCCCCTTTTTTCTTTGGAATTAAATGGCTACATTAAAGGCACACATAACTATTGTTTATAGTATCACTTACTATGTCTTAATGAAAGTATTGTTTCATTGATTTCGTACTCTGAAGAAATACTGATGTTCTTCTAATCAGCCAAATGATACTGAGACCTTCTTTGTCCTCCAGTTTGCTAGAAAGTTCTACATTGCCCAGTGGTTCCGGGACGCCACCACAGAGGCTGAGAAGTCCATGCGGAACCAGAATCCGAAGGATGAGGACTCATCGGACGGACCACAACATGCCAAGGAGATGGAGACCACTGGTGAAATTATGCAGCGTGCTGAGAAGCGCAAGAAATTCCTGCGCACCATCATCAAGACCACGCCGGCTCATTTCGCCACACTGAAGTAAGGATGTGTGAACGTCTCAGCAATGAACTCCATATTATGATGATTGCACTGTCCTGTCTCTCTGTTTCTTTTTTGTTATTGCAGCCTTCTGTCAGTTACAGTCTCACTGCCAGTTGTATGAGTGTATAATCCTATAAAATCCTTCCTCTTTGCCCTTCTCTCCAGAATGAACTCTGACACTGTGGATTATGATGACTCCTGTCTGATCGTGCGTTATTTGGCCTCCATGAGGCCGTTCGCCCAGAGCTTTGATATTTATTTAACACAGGTAAGATTTGGATATTCTTACCATAAGTATCTTTATCTTTTTAATGAGTCACAAAATATAAATATAATAATCTATAAATCGTTCACACAGTATAATACAGGTGATATCAGGCCCTACTGGTTTGTCTTCTTTTTGTAAACTGGGGAACAGAAAAAAGAAGAGTTTGTGTAACCAAAGGCTGGTGTATTTTTTATTTATTTTTTTTAATAGATCTTGCGAGTCCTTGGGGAAAGTGCCATCGCTGTAAGGACTAAAGCCATGAAATGTCTGTCTGAGGTTGTGGCTGTGGACCCCAGCATACTGGCAAGGGTATGTGAGGATCTGTGTTTGCAAAAAACAGTTTCTCATGCCTGAATTGTACATTAATTTCACATACTGTACATGACGCGGGCTGTCTTAACTTCACTTCTTGTCATATTCTCTGTTAAAATGCACTTTCTTATTCTGTCCTTTGCCATTCTGTTATGTATGCAAGTTATCTGGCAGTCTCATTTTTCCCTGTGCTATTTACTGACACTCTCCTCCACGTCTGCAGTCTGACATGCAGCGCGGCGTCCATGGTCGTTTGATGGACAACTCCACCAGTGTGAGGGAGGCAGCTGTAGAGCTGCTGGGCAGATTTGTGCTCAGCAGACCCCAACTCACTGAGCAGTACTATGACATGCTCATAGAGAGGATACTGGTAAGTTTCCCAATCAGACTCATTGTAAACACATTATTGTGTTGTGAGGTCTTACAATCCCCTCATGACCTGTACATATAATTATGTACGCAGAAAACTTGACAAAACTTGAGTACTGGCCTTCAATGGAATGAGCTTTGTTTGCAGCAATGTTATGGTATGCTGTGTCATCAAGTCATTGCCAGTGATAAGGACATACTCTGCTGTTTCTCCATGCTGGTGATAACGTGACATATTGTGTTGAAATTGTCTTTGCACTCACACTGCTGTGTTGTGATTTTACCCATCATACTGTGCACTGGCAGTTCTTCGTTATGTCCCAGGCCGTCTGATGTCTCGTTTGTTAATTTATCAGGAGCCTCCTACGTAGCAAACTTTTTGATGAGGTATCTCTGAGTGGGGGTCCATTCATTTTACACCTTTAAGATTGTCACCTGTTGAAAAACAACTTTTCTCCCTGCCACCCACAATATGTTTTCAGAGGTTACTCTTTAGAACCCTTTAACCTGTAACTATTCACATTCAAAACTAGTGTGGAAATGGAGCTGCTGTTACATGCATCTGTTTAACACAAATGGGAAGGGGGGGTGGGGGCACTTTATCTACTGGGGCAAGAATGCTTTTTTTCCTGGTCCCTGAGTTTACGTGGAAAAGCACTGCAGGGATTGAGTTTGAAGAAAAGTTCTTTCATTTTGGATGTTTCAAGTTTGCTTTTACATGATTGAAAAAAATGAATAAGGAGCCAGTTTAATAGCAGCACATAGTCTGGGATTAACACAGATCATTGTGATGGCCGTGGTAACATAATCTGTAGATATTGAAATACAGTCCAACACACAAGCTTTGTACTTATTCTTTGTACTCAGCATCTGAGAAGTGAACGCATTGAAATTGTTGTGCCTGTTGTCATGGAAATGTTCAGGAGGGTTCATGAGAAGTTCACTCTTCATTACAGTCTCATACTGCCACCTATTGGCAGAAACACGCTATTGCACCGCATGCAGATGTTTTGTGAATGAAAACAAGAGCCTTGTTTTTGATGTAATACTTGCAGAACATTACAAAGCCTTTATGAATTGAATTGTTTTTGCTACACAGGACACTGGTATCAGCGTAAGAAAGCGGGTGATCAAGATCCTCAGAGACATCTGTCTGGAGCAGCCAACCTTCAGTAAGATTACTGAGATGTGCGTGAGGATGATCCGCAGGGTCAATGATGAGGAAGGTATCAAGGTATGGATCAACTGCTCCTTTTGTCTCTTCACAATTGAAGTTGCTTTGAGATATGAATTCCATTCTTTTATCATTATTATTCTTTTTATTTCCCCATGCCTCTTTTAGATAAATCTCTCTGTATTGCAATATATTCTTCATAGAACCGAGAGTTTGAAGGATTTATACAAAATATAGATGTAAACTAATGACACATGAACTTGTGTTCTTTATAGAAATTGGTGAATGAGACATTCCAGAAGTTGTGGTTTACTCCGACTCCAGCCCACGACAAGGAGACCATGACAAGAAAGATCCTCAACATCACTGATGTGGTAAGCTTAACTGACTTACCAGTTTGTTTTATCCAGTAATACAAATAATTAACCTCATCAAAAAGGCAAAATCTCTCATCAACTCACCCTGTATCATTTTTGTATAATGGTGAAGTTTGGCCAGTGTATTTTTAATCCTCATATCTAATTTCTTCTTCAGGTTGCAGCGTGTCGAGACACCGGCTATGACTGGTTTGAGCAGCTTCTTCAGAATGTAAGTATTTGATTTTGTGTTGGGGCTTTACCTGGTGGGGCATATATCAATGTTTAAAACCTTTTTAACATTGTCTCTCTCGGTCTAGCTTCTCAAGTCTGAAGAGGACGCGTCGTATAAGCCAGCCAAGAAGGCCTGTGTTCAGCTAGTTGACAATCTGGTGGAGCACATCCTCAAATACGAGGAGTCTCTTGCAGGTATGCAAGTTTGTCGTTTCACACCAACTTAAACTGTGTCGTAATGCAGCAGTTGATTCTCTTTTAAACCACTGTCTATACTACTAGTTGAGTTAAACAGTCTTCTAAGGTAAGTTTGATAGAATTAAAACATATAAATGTGTATTTAAACTTAAACACGGCACCTGGTGCAAAAAGCATCTCCGAGCTTGAGAAGTAACATGTATTTTTATTTCCTCCTTCCTCTGTAGAGAACAAGGGTGTAAACTCAACACGGCTAGTGGCGTGTATTACCACCTTGTACTTGTTCAGCAAGATCAGGGCCCAGCTTATGGTCAAACATGCCATGACCATGCAACCCTACCTGACCACAAAGTGTAACGTAAGTTGTGTTTACTAAATCCATTTTGTTATTGCATAAAATAAATTATTCTTACTGCATTATTAGTGACCCGTAAGATCAGTGCGGATAGATTAACATCATAAAAAATACAGTGTTTATTTGTTTCGCCTTTTTTGCAATGATGGTTAAGGACCACCAATCGTGTCATTGTTGACACCTCACCTATCAGAGCTTCCTCAGTAATTACTGTTCTGTTTTTTCCCCTGCAGACTGCCAACGACTTCATGGTCATCTGTAATGTGGCGAAGATCTTGGAGCTTGTGGTACCTCTGATGGAGCACCCCAGTGAAACTTTCCTTGCCACCATCGAAGAAGACCTCATGAAGCTCATCATCAAATACGGCATGACGGTGCGTGGTGGTGGCTTTTTAGAAATGTATATACTCGGCTGCATCACCGTAGAACCAGCTCTGTGACATGGAAGTAATCAGTGTTGTTATAGAGATGACATGACGGTCTTCCTTCTTCTCTCTAGGTGGTCCAGCACTGTGTGAGCTGTCTTGGAGCTGTTGTCAACAAAGTCACGCACAACTACAAGTTTGTCTGGGCTTGCTTCAACAGATTCTATGGTGAGATATACAGTTAGCAACTTTGATCTTGTACACGCTGTTTTTGCAAGGATAACACAAGTCTGCAATGTCACCTTTACCACACCCCAAGACAAGGAAATATAACTTGTATGGCAACTGTAAATTGTAAATGACAAAAAAGAGACACCAATAATCCTGGTCTTCTATAATATATAACTAAAAATTCTTTCTCTCTTTTTTCTAGGTGCACTTAACAAGCTGAAGATTCAGCATCACGAGGATCCTAACAGCACGACGTTGGTAGCAAACAAGCCTTTCCTGCTGCGATCGCTCTTCACTGTGGGTGCCCTGGCCCGGCACTTTGATTTTGATCTGGAGGAGTTCAAGGGCACCAACAAGGTAAGTTTGCAGTTGATGTTTAATTTAGAATTTGAAATTAAAGCCGTGGAAAGCTATGGATCGCAACTTGTAAGTCCAATGATTAATGTTTGGGCTGTTTTCTTTCCAAGTTAGAGCTTAGATGTGAAACGAAAGCCACTGCTCTACCATCTTTACTGCTGATATGTAACAAGAGATTAAATGTACGCTGTCTCACAACTATGTGTCTCTGTATGTTGTGTACAGGTTGTTATCAAGGAGAAAGTCCTCGAGCTGCTGCTGTACTTCACCAAACATGAGGACGAGGAGGTCAAGACCAAAGCCATCATCGGCTTAGGCAAGAACACCATTTTTAATATATTATTAGGTTGGACAAATGTAAAGTTCACCATATTTATTGTGTGCAAAATTTTTTCGAGTGTTTCAAAAGGCTGACAGCGGGGGATGTTGTGTCGCTGAGCCACTGACCTTCAGTGTCAGGGCAGCCATAGTAAGGCCAGGGATGTGCTAGAAGTGCTTTCCAACTGATTTTCTTGCCCTAGCAGGTGGAGACGATGTAGATGGAGACTGTATTGTTAACTTGTTCTTATATGTCTTTGCTGTTTGTTATTCAGGCTTCCTCGTGATCATGCATCCTAGCCAGATGTTTGTGCCTGAGGTGAAGTCCTTGTACAACGGCATCCTGGCTGACAGCGCCTCCTCCATCAACCTCAAAATCCAGATCCTCAAAAACCTCCAGACATACCTTCAGGAGGAGGACACGCGGATGCAGGAAGCAGACAGAGAATGTAAGTAAAGCTGTGGTTGCTGCTGTGGTTTGATTCAGCACTCCAGTGTTACATCCTCTGATGGCGTACGGATTCTTGCAACAATGCACAGTGATTCATGAATTGTTTATTTTTACATTTTGGCTGTTAAATTTGGTGCTTCAGCTTCAACTTCAGCTTAGTAAATATGTATACTGTAATAGAATGGATAATGAACACACCATATTTTGTGTCCCTGCAGGGAAGAAACTGTCCAAACAGGAGGATCTGAAGGAGATGGGCGACATCTCTTCAGGGATGAGCAGCTCCATTATGCAGCTTTATCTAAAACAGGTGTTGGAGGCGTTCTTCCACACCCAGTCCAGTGTACGGCACTTTGCTCTCAACGTCATAGCTCTCACACTCAACCAGGGTCTCATCCATCCTGTACAGGTAAGACGTGAGAGCCAGAACCTGCTCACCACCCCTAGAAATAACTAAGATCCATTATTTCATGTGCTGTAGTGTAGTTAAGCACTCATTTACCTCCATTTAAACTTATTTTTGTTCGATAAACAGAACTATAAACATGTGCATTTGAACGTAACACCTTTTTTGTCCTCCCTATGCAGTGTGTACCCTACCTCATTGCAATGGGAACAGACCCAGAGCCCAGCATGAGGAACAAAGCTGACCAGCAGCTGGTGGAGATTGACAAGAAGTACACAGGATTCATCCATGTGAGTTGATGTTCGGTGTTATGGCTCTTCTTGTTACTCGATGACTTACGATAGTTGAGACATTTTTAGCTGCATAAGGAATTCCAACTTAGCCTTTCAGTGCTCCCATAATAACCTTCAGCACCTGTAATGTGCAAGATGACCCTTATATTGATGTGATTTTAAAATATATTAAAATAACTTTGATCTGAGAGTGTATCCATTAAATGCAAATATATAATATGTTGAATGCATCACAGCCAGATTCTACCTACAATAGTTTTTTTCTTTTTCACAATGTAGATGGAAGTCTTGTAGTGCTGGAGCAATACTGCGACATGAGTCATTATTTTATTGGCACATTCCCATGGCAGCAGCTGGTGTCAACAGTTGTCTGAAATGCTAAGTTGGTGTAACACTTCCCTTTCAACATATTCTTTCACAGATGAAGGCAGTTGCTGGGATGAAGATGTCATACAATCTGCAGCAGGCCATCGATTCGTCTCGTAAGACCATCATAAGAGGTTTCAGACAGGACGAGACCCACTCAGCGCTTTGCTCCCACCTCTTCACGATGATCCGGGGGAACCGGCAGCACCGGAGGGCTTTCCTCATCTCACTGCTGAACCTCTTCGATGACAGCGCTGTGAGTAAACCTGTGCTCATCTTAACACGTCTTGGCGCTGCTCAGAGTAAGGTGGTATTTCTTCATGAAGTGCCTGCCAAGTGAAAATCTACTTCATGTTTTGTTTGTTTTTACACATTTGCCAGCAGTGTGTCTTTGCAAGAAGTGTAATAAAAAGTGTTTTATACGACTCTGTAGGGCTACAGACAACACCATTGATTTAAAAGCAATACCTTTTATGAAGAGATGACAAACACTGTGCAGTTGAAATATGTTAGAGCCCGTTATTTTACAGTCTTGCAAATTTAACAAGACCAAGATATTTTTGACCATGGTATGAATAGTTAAAATTCTAATAAGCAAACACTGCAATGCCATTTCGTACCAGGCACTGACTCTCGATCATGTTCTTCCTCTCTTTTCTTTCTTTCTGCAGAAGACGGAAGTAAACATGCTGCTGTTTATAGCAGACAACCTCGCCTGTTTCCCATACCAGAGCCAGGAGGAGCCTCTCTTCATCATGCACCACATAGACATCACCCTGTCTGTTTCTGGCAGCAACTTGTTGCAAACCTTCAAAGAGGTAGGGCGGCATTTTTGAATGTAGCTTGTATGTAAAATGCTTATTGGGGGTATGTGTCTCCTCAGTGGGGTTGAAAATTTTTATTTTTTTTTATTTATTTTTTTTACAGTAATAATTTTTTGTCAATTTCTCCCATCCAGCTTCTGCTAAAGGAGCCAAGGCGTAAGGAGAAGAAGGTAAAGAAGGAGTGGAAGAACACGTCAGATGGGGAGGGTGAAGAGGAAAAGATGAACTGCGGTTCTCCTAGGAGCGATGGGGAAGCAAACAGCCACAGCGATGGCAACAATGATGATGACGATGTGGTACGGCGGCCTAAAAAGGCCAGAAAACCTGTAGCAGACAGCTCAGAGTCCGAGTCTGATCTGGATGATTTGGATTTGGAGGATGTGGATAAAGTAATGAGGCTGCTCCCAGACAATCCCACAGGTCTCTTGGACTTTGCGAATGCTGTTCAGGGCATCCTGTTGCTACTGGTGCTCAAACAGCATCTGAAGAACCAATATGGATTCTCTGACAGGTAAGATCTACATAACCTAAATCTAATATATCTAAATTTTTCAGTGTGGATTACTTTGACTAACTCAGACCTTCAGCCACATTGGGAATTCCTTGACCTCTGTAATTCAAAACATTTTTTTTTGTCTTCCAACAGTAAAATCCAGAAGTACTCTCCAACGGAGTCAGCCAAGGTGTACGATAAGGCAGTGAACAGAAAAAACAACATTCACTTCAACCCTCGACAAACAATCGACTTCATCTCCAACAACATGGCTCACGCCACACTGACAAACGATGTTAAGAGGCGGATAGTCAGACAGTACCTAGATGTAAGTAATGACACTGTATCAGAGTAGTGGAGTTCATTGCCATTGTTTTATGTACATCACAGATTGCCAGTTACTCTTTCAGTGGTTTTGGGGTTATATTATTTTCTGTCCTCTCACCAGTTACTTACATCAGCATTTAAATACAAAGTGATTTCTAATTATCTGCGGAAAGTTATTAATACACAGTAAAATGTGCCAAAAGTTGGGTGAGCCCAGTATTCATCTTAAGTGATGTCTGATGCCTAATTAAATAAAGGTTTATATATATATATCTATCACTAGGCCCTGCAGTGGGTAACAGACTGTGCTGTCATAAATCTACTGGGCCTCATGACAGGCGACACCGTTCTGTAGCCCTGACCTAACTTACCTTTAAGCTGCCTGTAACTCCTACACTCACCCAAGCAAAGAGCAGATACTTGGCAGCTTGACCCGGCCTTATATCTAACTGCTGTGGCCCCACTGGGTTGATTGGCAGCTTCATCTTAATGTCATGACCCGCACAGTAGTCCAGCCGTCATCCCTACTTATCTAGCTCCACTGCTCATACAAATAGTTACTTGTTATACCAGAAAACTTTCCACACCGTTCTCTCTCTAGTGCTCCTTTTTAAAGCGTCCTTGAATCCTAACCTCACCCGAGTAAAAAGCAGATACTCTGCAGCATGACGCGGCATTATATCTACATTGTATCTGCTCAGGTTAACCTACAGTGGCCCAACTGACTTGATAAGCAGCTTCATCTGAATGCCATGGCCCGCTCAGTTGTCCAACCACTTTCACTGTATAACCGATTCCACTAGTCTTACCAATAACCACTAATTAGCAACCCCTCTGGTATGACGAGCTTTTCTTGAATTATGTCCCTTGACCTCTCACCAAATGAAGGAACATAGTGTCAAAATGAATTTGTGTGTAAGAGTGCCACCACCTTCTGTACCTGCATCCTCACCCTCAACAAAAACCTATTTTTTTCTATTAAGAGCTATTAATTTGAAATTAATAAAATATAAGGCCTGGACTAGCTGTTTGCATTGAAGACAGATATCTGTCTTGTTATAGCAGCAGCTTTGCTTCTAAGAGCTTTAATTTCAATTTAATTTGTCTGAAGAGCATGGAAGCTTAATATAAATCTAGTGACAGACTCCACTTGTTTATTAAAGTGTACATGACCTTTTATTTTTCTGCCATCTGTGGGATATGTGTGCCTGCGTCTGCTCACGAAGAGTGTTGCACTTCAAATCGTTCAATACCTGTTTGAGAGTTTGTCATGGTTACTCCAACTCTATTCTGTCTCATTCGGTTCTTAGAGGTCGATGTTAAACTGCTGTGGAGTGTGAAACGTGTGTCTCAAAGTTAGTTTCTTGTCTTTTCACTCCGCACAGTTCAAGGTTCTGATGGAACATCTGGACCCAGACGAGGAGGATGAGGAGGGAGAAGCGTCTGCCAGCGCTAACATCAGAAACAAAGCCATAAACGCCCTACTGGGAGGCTCCGGCCCCTTGTCAGGACCCAGTCCGCGCAATCAGGCGGGACCAGAGACGGATGATGATGATAGTGATGGCGACGAAAGGACCCCAGGGGTGAGCTAGATAGATACACACACCATTTATGAAATACAGTTTCAAAATGTGGAGGAAAATAGTGCAACCTTTTGTTCTTCTGCTCTCTTTTCAGTCCTCTCGAAGGTCAAGGCGAGCAGGTGACTCCTCGGACCCCGGCCGTATGAGCGAGACAGTGGAGGCTATGGATGTGATTGCCCTCTGCTGCCCCAAATACAAGGACCGGCCGCAGATAGCTCGAGTCATCCAGAAGACCTCCAACGGATACAGCATCCACTGGATGGCCGGCTCCTACTCGGGGCCCTGGGCAGAGGCCAAGAAACGCGATGGCCGCAAACTGGTGCCTTGGGTGGACACTATTAAGGAGTCGGACATCATTTACAAGAAGATTGCCTTGACCAGCAACCACAAACTGAGCAACAAAGTAGTACAGACTTTACGCTCTCTGTATGCAGCGCGGGAAGGAGGGGCTAGCTAATGGCTCCCGTGTGGTGTTTTTTTT
>NTHP01000063.1:604399-630288 GCA_003416845.1 Oplegnathus fasciatus
TTTTTGGTCCCCCTGCTCCATTTCTACTTTATCAAAATCCTCCTCTTCCCTGCTCCTCCTCCTCCTCCTCAACCTGCCACCTCCAACAACACAGCCAAACTTCACTGGATTCCTACCCTCCTCCTCTCCTTCCTCATTTTTGTAAGAAAACACGAGAGAGCAAGAATATTTGACACTACATACTTTTACATGAGTTATTCTTGCAAAAATGAAAATGACACAAAACATAAGACTTATTATATTAGAGGGACTGCTCATGTTTTGTTTGTGTACAAGTGCAGAGGATAGAATCCAGAAGGCATTAAAGGAATAATTCACCCAAATTATCCCTTAAAAAGGCTATCAGAAAAGAGACCTGGAGGGAAATGTTTTGTCAACATTGTTGTGGGAGCTCCTTCGCTGTTGTGCAGCAGATTCTAGTCGCTCATTTCTACTCCCACTGTATCATAGTTTAACACGACAAAAAACTAAAATGTTTATATCTCTGAAGACAAAAAAGCTGTAAAAAAAGAATAAAACCTTAAGTGAATGTTGGAAATTAGTCTTTTTGATGTTCTTATTAAAGTGTTTTTGGAGTTTATTATACTACTAGCACCCTGATGGTTTTTCCTTTTAGCTTTTAGATATTTGAAGGAAAAAGAAGAAAAAAGAAAAAAATAAGAATTTTTATTTTTGTTCACTTTTATTTGTCCATGCTGTACAATGGCAGAGTCCTCTGAATATAATTTATTCTATTTCGAACTACGCATGCAGTATATGTGGCCTATTGCAGGAGGATATTTTGTAAATGTAGATTTTGTTGTATTAGGTCACCCTAGTAATAAGAGGAAAGGGGATTCATACCCTTTCGGTGGAACAAATACTGCAATAAATTTTCTACTTCTCTTTGTCACTTGTCTGCTCAAAGTGTTAATCTGATCTTTTCATTTTGCAAATGAAGAAAAGGATAGGACCTGGTTACTGCTAAAGCACAGACAGGCCTGACCCAAGGGGGTTGATCATTTACACATGAGGGAGAGAGCCTACAAAATGATGCCAGACAACCCTTTTATTTGTATTTCTATACATGGATTTCAAAACAGACAAAAACAGAAGTATGGTCAGAACTTGTGGTTTTAGTTGTTACCATAGTATTCGAATATACGATCATGTAATTCTGTTTTTTTGGGAACAAATTGAGCCGGAGAATCAGGCTACACCACTATGGAAGATCAGTAACTGCTTATGTTAGTATGTTGGTTAACTGGATCTTTTTATATATAAGTTATATATACCAGCTGTATTTAGTACATAAAACAGTATGATCACTTGTGACAAGTGTGGCAGACACATTCAGGATCATTACAGCCATAGGTATAAAATAGAAAATACTTTGCCAGAGGACTTACCCAGCATTTTAAATATATTATGGTGAAGTAAGTAGCCTGTTTTTCCTTCATAGCTTTTTAGAGCAGATTTAAAAATACAAGTCAAGAGATTTTACATGCTGAACAGAAGTATAATCTTGGCCTGCTCGTCCTCTAGTTTTTCTTCTATAATTAGGATTTGTGTGTGCGTGTGTGACGCTGGACGAGTCGTATCATTTGTAGATCGCGTTACGAAGCCTCTTTGGACCAAACGGCCCTCCGTACTCTGGTGATGTCACCGCCATCCGGTATTTTGTATTGTTTTGGCGGGTTCACAGCTTCGTCCGTTCGGCAGCTCGATTCATTTTGTAAACATTAGCTTTCTACCTACGAAATATGGAGCGGTACGTCTCAAACTTGCTAGAAAACAACGTTTAAGTTATTTTGTAGCACTGAAAATAATCAGCAAACAACATTATGACAAAATGTTACGGTTTTGGTAACTTGGCTAAGATATCGCCAGTCAGTTATTGTGCCTTAACGGTAGCCTCTGTTAGCTAAAGCTAGCTGCCGTTAATTTAAACTATGTTACCAATGGTAATAATTACTTTAAGTCAACTGTACGTCCGAACAACGTTTTTTTTAAAATTTAGCTAGAATACGAGTAATTCGGCATGTTGAGTAATGTTTAGTTAGGTCAGCGGACGAGTAGCTACATCGCTAGTTAGCTAGCTAAGCCACAGCATAACATACACTGAGATTCTGACAGACTTTACGTTAACGTTAGCTGTGGCCAACATCTTCGCAGAGTGATTCTATGTATTTTGGGGGAAACAGGCGATTAACGTTAATAAACGACATGTGTTAATTTATTTGTATTAACTTGTGTCCAGTGGAAGGAGTCGGACAACAGGCAGACCGTCCGAGCTGCCAATGCGAGTGCAGGACAGCAACAGGATGAGTATGGTGTATACAACGCCCCAAAGGTTGGTTTAAAGTAACTTATTTTTAAATAAACTGAATAAATTCAGACATTATAGTTAGTGAGCAGAGATGCTCCTTTCCTATACCATGTCCTGAGTCCACTGTTGTATTAGGTAAATTTGTGGTTGGTATAACCTCATGATAACCTCATGTTAACCACACCCACACAACAATTATACACTTTTAGAGCTGCAACTATTAATCGATTAGTCGATTGACAGAAAACTAATCGGCAACTATTTTGATAATCGACTAATTGTTTAAGTTATTTTTCCAGCAAAAAATGCAAACATTTGATTGTTTCTCAATTGTAGAAATTTGCCACTTTTCTTGGTCTTGCATTATAATAAATTGAATATTTTGGGGATTTGGCTATTGGTCGACAAACCAAGACATTTGATGAGGTTATCACATATTGTGATGGGCACTTTCACTGTTTTCTAATGTTTTCTAGACCAAACGATTAATTGATTAATTGAGAAGAAAATAATTGGCAGGTTAATTGATAACAAAAATAATCGTTAGATGCAGCCCTATACACTTAACTATTTGACTACTTCTGATAAGGGGTTGTATCCTTATTATAACATTGAGATATTTTAGTTTGGACTACACTGTAGACACAGTAAGATTTTGGGTATAGTTTCATGCTATTTCCTATATGTGTAATGACAAAGTGTGACAAACACTGGGGTATTTATTTAATTAGAGACTTCATAGTTTAGACTTCTTCTTATATTTGGCATGGAGTGTAATGTAGAAATATTATTTGTGAACATGTGATGACTTGGCGAAGAAAGATGAAGCTTGTTCAAATGTGAGTCAGGAAGTGGAAACCCGTCCATTTGTTCACAGTTATGTTTCTTTACAGTAAACAGCCTTCGTTTGGAAAGCTCAGCATACCCAAACCACAGTCTGTGAACTCTGAACGGAGGACCAGCTTCTTTGGTGCCCGGTATGTTGATATCAGAGATGTTGTTCTTCACATAAAAGTGTAAAACAACTCTAAAATACAGCATATATACATCAATAAAATCTAACACAGATTGTACCAGCACAATAACGTAGTAGTAAGATTAAATAAAGTAATGAAAATGTATAGTCTTTACCTTACACAGTGTAGAAGGACTTCTGCACATAAATATTCTGTAAATATGACCCCAAAAGAGAGTAATACCTCTGTGAAAACTGCAGCTAACTAAACCTTAAGTTAGTTAGTAACAAATTAGAAAATTAACAGCATAAATGGTACGGAAATTAATAATAATTAGAAGAGAGTTGATTATCCTACTCGAGGTAAAAGAAAAAAAGATCAGATTCACTGTAAGTTACTAACCTAATGTGTGTGTGTTTTGCTTTTCCATTAATACATTTATTAGATGCAAAAGAAATGAGGCTGTTATTTTTCCTTGTCAATGAACAAAGTTGTGGTTGCATGTTAATATTTCAACAGCAGGACTAGTGGAGCCAGCATGCCTCGCAACAGCATCATGTCAGGGTTTGGAGGACCTGAGAAGATCAAAGACGCCAGACCTCTGCATGATAAATCCTTTGTTCAGCAGTGTATCAGACAGCTGCATGAGGTAAAAACACTTTAATTCTCAGTCTACATAATGTATATACACACGAAAAGGTTTGTCTGTTCTACACCTTCTATGCTCAATACATTAAACCCACTGTGTGGGATATGAAAATCTTTGACTTTGGTGCCCCATAGTGGTTGAATCCAAAAAGTCACTGTGGCAGACGGCAACATACACCTCACTGAACTGCTGCAGCCGCCCTTTGTCTGTGTGTGATGGCACGTTTACCACACAAAGGTCTGAAGGGCTTATAGTTATATTTTTCACCCAGTGGTGCTATGTTACAAAGCTCCAACACCTTCAGTTCTACATCGATACTCTCACCACTGTATCAGCATATCAATATTGGCTAATATCAGGTTGGTATTTTATTTATTTATTTATTTATTTATTTGTATTATTACATTCATACTGATTAAATATTATTATTGCTTCTGATATCTGATTGAGTGTGGAATTGAGTTTTAGCTTAACCAAAAAAGTAGCGTAGGTGTTGGCAATATGAGTGGGAATCCATCATTCTGTCCAGTCTGATTTTCTCTCTTATGTCTCTCTAGTTCTTGGTCGAGCAGAATTATCCAGGCTCTATGTCACCCAAGACCCTCCAGTCTCCCTCTACCAAAGAGTTTGTGAAGGTGTTTGAGTTCATCTACCGCCTGCTGGACCCAACCTTTGAGATGCCAAACTCAAAAGTTGAGGAGGAGGTTCCAGCTGTCTTAAAAGCCCTGAGGTAAAATGCTGTCTTTTAGAATTGATAAGTTTTGTATATATTAGTATTTGTTTTTTTAATTTAGTATCTCTGCGGTCTTAAGTGCATATTTTAGAATATCAAAAAACATAGATATCATAGAAACTACAAAGAACAATAGAGAGAAAATCTTTAAGAAAGGCTACAGCATATAACAAAATCATAGTACAAGAAGTCCGTACATGTAAGTACTTTAACATTTGTTGTGAGCCTTCATGTTGGCTCCTCTTCTATAGTTTAAGAAACATTGCTGACTGTCTCTGTCTTTATTTCTCTCCCTGATTCTGGTTTAAGGTATCCATTTGTTCTCTCAAAGTCTTCAATGTATTCTGTTGGAGCTCCCCATACCTGGCCTCAGGCCCTCGGTGCTCTCATGTGGCTAATTGATAACGTCAAGGTGAGAAGCAAACAACACTTTTTAATAGGAATTACAGTAAGTGAGAGTGTTATTATCTAAAACAAGGTTAATTTGCATAGGATGCAGAATGCAACAAAAAACTAAACTGATGTAATGTTTGTTTGGTGAAATCAGTTAAAACCAGTGTTGTGCTTCTTCTGTGTGTCAGATAAATTGGAGTTTGAGTAAAGAGGAGCTGCTGTTCAGTGACCTCTGTGAAGACGGTGACAGTATCGAGGATGGGGCTGAGTATAACAAGGTACTCTGACTTCTTTAAACAGCACCATGAGGCATTAACACTCCACGGCTAAAAAAGATATGAAGAGACATGTCAAGAGGATGTGCTGTACACCTGTTGCAGGAGTCAAACACAAGACCTTCTTGTTACATGGTTACTTACAGTTTCTGTTTTCTTACGGATACAGTATGTTACAAAGCCGTTCAGGCGTTCTCCCTCTGTATTTTTGACCAGAGTCAACGGCCTTAACATAATACGGTTACTTTTATTGAGCCTGACTAAATATTAACATTTGTGGATAGTTTTTTTAATCTTCTCTTTCACTTTGTTCCTGTGCAGCTCTTCCTGGATTATACAGCTGAGACATACTGCAAGTTCATCCAGGGTAATGACACATTTGAGGAGGAGGATGAAGCATTCCTCACTAAACTAAGTAAGCACAGCGTCTCTATGAAATTAGTTGTTTTTTAATCATTAATTGGTTTCTATGTATATTCAAGCATAATGTTAATTCATTTATTTCAATTTATATTTCGATTCTTAAGGAAAAATTATGAGTCCCATCAAAAATGTTGAGGTTGAAAAATCAACATGTGTCTGTGTTTGTCCTTGCAGAGAAGATTTACAACGTTGACGAAGCCATGCTGGCCTCGATGGAGGAGAAGTACAGAATACTCAGTGAGGAGGTTGAACAACTGGAGAAGGAGAGCCAGACGGTCAGAAGACTTTTATTTTGACATATTCCCATATGTACAGATTAGATTCTGATTTTAAAATCTTGATATTTCCATTACAATTTATTATATACAATGAGAACAATTATACTGCACTCATTGTAAGCGGAAAGGGTGAAAACTTGACATCATCAAAAAAAAAAAATACTGCACAAAAGGAAAGGAAATGGAGATATTTATGACTGTTGGAGGTGCAAAGATTTTTAAGGTGCAGCTGAAATATATTCAGCCTTTGGGTTGTAATAGGTTGTGCACTCAATTGTGCTGAGTTCTACCAGTAATATGAAACCTCTTCAGAGTGAGCAACAATAAATCAGACAGATAATTTTCTCTCTCCTTCTCCTGGACAGGACCGTCTGATGACCAAGAGGATGGAAAAGGTGAAGCTGCAGGCAGACCTCAAGAAACTCCAGAGTTATCGAAGCAGTCTGGAGTCCTTTAAAGCCAACCTGGAGAACAAAGCTTCAGAACTGAACGATGAGCTGGAGACCACCGGTAAATACGGGCAATGAAGTGTTAAAGTCAGCCAGCTCTTTGGCAGGATGCATTGGATCCTGTTGGCATCTGATGATGTCTGGATCTGAATTCACGCCACGAGGCGTCTGTGCTAATTACTATGCACTAAGTAACTGGAATTACACATTTCCAAGTTCTTTATGGGCCTGTGCACATTCTGCACCAACATAATAAAGATTCTAGTTATGGGTTAACTGGACTCTTGTCTTGGCTGAGATCATTTCTCCGTTTGAGTCCCTGTTTAAAAACATTTAACATTCCTGTTTTTGATTAATAAGCCACCAGAGACTATGCTCACACTAAGCAACATACTGTGGTTCTTTAGTAGTAACTAAACAGTATTCAGGTTCAAAGTAGCACATGGTTACCTGGGTGTTATGTGGTCACAAGTGGGTTTATCGGGGTTTGTACAATAGCTTTGAATGTCTCTTTCCAATCAGAAGTGAGCCTTGGATCTGATTTTATAAACATCATGTTTTCTTTCTGTCTTTTTGTAGTCAGTCATCTGGACTCTCTGAAACACGAGCGAAATGAACTGCTGCACCTCCTGCAGAACCAGAAGTTTACTCCAGCTGATGTGGAGAGGATCAACAGAGAGAAGAGGGAACTCCAGCAGACCATCTCCACTCTCAACAAGTCTCTAGAAGATGCTGAACAGCACAAGTGGAATGAGGAGATCGCTCTGGCCAAAGTGAAAGAGAAGGTACTGTATGTATATTGGCAATAGCACCATTTGGCTCTGATGGTGTATGTGACATGAATCATGACATGGTACTCTGATATAATATTCATGATATCAGTTTCTTCTCTATAGTAGGGATTAAACTATGCTATTTTGTGTCAGTGTTTCTTGCTACCCAGTTGTAGTCCGTATAGATTGATAATAGCAGATGTTTTCCATCCAGTGGAACACATTTTGACCTTGGATTTGGATTGTGTCCTTGCCTCTCGTGTGTCTTCCCTGTCCTGTTATTTCCCTCAATCCTAGGCGGAGTTGAAGCTAGCAGAGTACCACAAGCTGGCACGTAAACTGAAGCTGATACCACTGTCTGCAGAGAACGCCTGTGGTCACGATTTTGAGATGAGGCCGTTTGAATGTGGACCCGGCAGCATGGTTCAGCATAAAACGCAGATACAGGTACTACTTCCAGCTAATGATCCTGTTTACACAATAATTTGAATCGGTATATGAGCAGACTTTCATATTTTGATAGATCTTAATTCAGTTCACTATAAACAAGACTAGCTTACTATCCCAATGCTGAGGTTATTTCCATATGCAGTTATTTGTAGCTTTGGACGTACATCTTCTTATATTATATTTAAATGTTTGCTCCATTGTAGGCTGTTGAAAGTCAGATTTTGTGATTGTGTGTGATGATAGCTTTTAGTATCCTGTGTTCTGATCTCTGCTGTGTGTTGTAGATGCTCCTGAGAAAGCTGGTCAGTGATGTGGAGGAGGAGAACAGTCGCTTAGCCAACATGAAACTCAGTCTGGAGGAGTCTTGTGAACAGGTAACGAAATCGTTATTATTCTGCACTACTAACTTTGTCCCGTACTGACACCAAATATTACTTAAGTGCATCTTTTTTTTAAATCACATTTGTGATTTTTAAGTGATTTGAAAAGTTGGATTTTACCAAAATCTGTCACAGCTTGATAACAAATACTCGAGAACATCTACGTATTGTTTGAAAGTTGTAGTTGTGCGTCTTATTCTGCATTTATAATGGTTGTGTGTGTCTTCCAGGTGACTTCCAACATCTTGGACAAGTCCAATGACATGAAGCAGCTGAGAGAGCAGATTCGCAAGCTGGATGAACGATTGGATTCTGACATGCAGGTATAGTCTATATATTTCAGTCTGCCTCATGTTGGTAGAAATGTCATATTACTACATGCACAAGTCGGCTTCCACCAAATGGCACACGGAGCAGACCTAACCAGATTTAGACAGGATTTGTTTTGGCAGTGTCAGTTCAGCACTGAGTCTTCTAAGCTAAAAAAACCAGGAATGAGTTATTATTTTAACCTGTTGGTGACATACAGAAAATGCACTGTTGCGTTATACATGTACAAACAGTTTCCCTTGTGTTTGTGTCTGAACAGGAGCTGGCCCGAGAGGAACAGGACTGGGCAGAAGAGATGGAGTCGGTGGAGAACCATCGTAAGCTGCTTGAGAAGAAGGTTAATTATGGTTACGACGAGGCTGTGCAACAACTGAAGACAGCGCAACAACAGTGAGTGACTATTATATATTTATATGATGGTCCTGGAAATACTGTTTGAACTTGATAACTCTGCCTCATTTATCCACACGTTCCTGAAATGGGGCTTGATGTGTGAGCTTAAACATCCTCGAGGTCTCTGTTTCTGTAGGTTTGAAATGATTAATTTTTTGTTTAAAAATAAAAGACTTGTTGTCATCTCTTCTTCAGGTACCACCTGGTGCTGCAGGAGACCAATGAAGAGAGACGAACAGTAGCCAACAACCTTGCGTCTGTGTTCACCACAGCGGCTAACCACTTGTCAGTTACAGAGGTAACTTTCTTACTCTGCATCTGTCCCTTGTAGTGTAAGGAAGAATTTACAGTATATCTGAGGCATACTTCTCTAAACACAAAGTATACATTTGTTCTAGCAAACAAACAAACTAGATTTTTTCCCCAACACAAACCTCACATGACTGATACAAGAACATTTTAAGTATTTCACTGTGGTTTAGATGTGACTGTAGCCATCATTGAGGCTTTCCATGCAGAAAAAAATTTATTGTATGAAATACAAAAAATAAATTATGACACAATTGCACTTTTTTGACTAAAAATAAGAGGAAAAGTCTGTTGTAAAAACCCTAATACACTATCTTTAATCTAAACATATTTAACATATTGTTCTTGTTGTATTTTTACCTGTATTTATATTATTCTAACACATGAATGTGTAATCTAACCCACTGGCTCCTGTGGTTCCTGTACAACAGAAGTGCCTGGAGGATCTGCACAGCAGAGTGCAGCGTGTCTGCTCAAAGGCTGTAGAAGAGGATGAGGCTGCTGTACAGAACTTGCGGGAAACTTTGAAGAGCTTCGTGTCCAAGGCAAACAGTGTATAAAGTAAGGCGGAGTGAGTCTGCAGGGGGAGGTCATTTCAGAGACTATCTGTGTTTTAAGTTTGTTTCCACCTTGAAAGAAAGAAATTACTGAACGAATCTGATTTTGATTCATTTGTTCTTAACACGTTTTGGAAATGTATCATATGGCGAAAAATCTTAGATTAACAAAAAAGAAAAAAACATGTTTGGTCACTGTTCGGTCACTTTCTGTGTATAAATTATTCTCTTTTTGATTACAACAGCAGCGTGTTTTTGCTGTCACAGATACATTGTAAATACGTTGTTGCATCAAGATGAAGGTTTTGAAGTCTTAATGCATGCCCTTTTAGTTATCTGGTATTTACAGACTCCAGAGTTTCATGTGTTTGTGTTTTGTGTCTTTCTATATCAGTTTTCTGCTTTTTTATTAATGAACATTAATATGCTAAATAAAACTTTAAAACCAATTTCTTTTTAAAATTGTTTAATATGTGTTAACCAGACACCAGAGAAAAAGGGACAGAAAACAGGTTTGTTACATGTTTTACAGTGAAATACATTTTAATAAGTTATTGTAGCACATACCAATAGTCGATATATTGTTTGTAAACGCCTTCCTCGCTTGTGTTTGTGGCTGTTCGGCAAGATACATCTGTCCTTCCTCACTGTGGTCATACTAAACCTCATTAGATGGTAGAGTTGTACTGAAGCCACTAGAAGGCAGCACACACCGCTGGCTGCTAAAACTCAGGTTGCTTAATGTGACCTGTCTGTTCTGTTCTATTTTATATGTTCAATTGTGTTTTTGCAACAACTTCCTTGATCTGAGTAAGAACCAAATGCAGCGGCGTTCAGTTGTTTTTGTAGGTTGTGTCTTGCTTGGGAGTCTACAGCAGAAAATACCACAAATTGCTCCTAAAGGTTTGTGAAAGAAATGGAAGTACTAACTGGTAAAATTGAGCCATTTAATTTACCTGTCAGAAACACATTGTTGATCCAGTCTTGGTAATATGAGAAGAAATGTGTCAGGCACATTTACTGTGCTTATTTAGGAGTATTTGTATTCTACAAACCCAATAAGCTGTGAATTTATGAATTTGACTGAGTTAGATATTTGCTTCAGACAAACACTGGCTAACAAAGAAATGGCAGGCATAGTTTCCATTTGTGTCAGTCTCATTTATCCAATTTTTATCGAGCATATTAGAGCGTTTAAGTTCCACATATCAGCCAAAACCCATAAAACTGACTGGCTCATTAGTAAATGAAGCGTTTATTTTAGGAGTGAACGTTTTCTCCACCTCTGGCAGGAGCATTTACTGCAAATCATTTGGCCGAGGCAACGTTGGCAGCGAGGACACAAACAGGATGTGGAGCGTATCTCTCCACCATGCATTCTCCATGTCATGGTCAACATCACTCATTGTACCTGTTTCCAATGAACTCTGCACGCTTGGCCCTCAGTATTAGTATTTTTTACATTTATATCCAGTCCAGAGATTCAGTCCAGATATCCTGTGGCAATCAGTATACAATTCAAACCACAGCTTAGGTTCACTTTAGGTTTTCAAAAAATATTTTGAGGAGCTTTAAATCTTTTGGTATCCTATAATACTGGCCCTGATCCAGTGTTTGTCAGACTGTCTTATGAAACTTTTGGGTTCACAGCCCCGAAGGATCTTTTTCAAATAAAGACGTCTGTTTTCTGATTCAGCTGCTCTTGTTGGACACGGTGGTGTTGATTTATGATTTCACAGAAGTGCATCTTTTTCCAATTCACTCATGGTGTCCCACTTTAAAGGGAGAATAAACCCCAACATGGTTCACATTGTACACTAACTTCCAACAATATACCTATCGTTTATGGGTTCATTCTATTTCTCTTTTTTTGTTGTATTGATATTAAAGTTTTTGAGAAAAATGTCAAAGTGTACATGACTCGATGCATCAACAGAGAGAGAGTATTGTGTTGCAGCATTATGTTAAAGTCAGACCTTCAGTAAGCGTCATACGTCTTGTAAAAGACTGGATTTGAAGCTAACAGCTGAACTAAATTGCTTTTGATTCACTTAACAGCTCTAGTTTTTCTCAGCCAGCGTCTAATGCTTCTATCTGGCCAAGGATTTGTTGCTCCTTCCACCTGTTGAAAAGCATTGTGGGAAATATAGGTCGAACTGATCACTATAAGCAGATGATTATTATAATTTTTTTTTCTTTTTCTCTATTTCTCATGCAGATTACCGTCTAATTGACATTTGTATATTTATTACATGAATATAAAGTAATTAAACAGACATTTTTGCTATTTTCTTATAATTCTTTAGCTTTTTCCCCTCACTAAGGGCCCAAGGGGGCATTACTTGACCGGGCATTATCGATCCACTTGACGAGGGCGGCTTCAACCACAGGTGCTTTCCCCGTGCGCATTTGTTTTCTGTCTCCATCACTGGAAGCTGACTGTTTCTCGTTCTGTGAGTAGACTACACGAGGTAGCCTGAGGAACACCAAGTTTCGCTGCTGCATCTCGTTGGCTCGTTTTTGGCAGTTTTTCATAAGCTTCAAGGAGACTACGTTTTTCATTGAGAGAAAATGCCTTTTTTTTTTCCCCGTCATGATTTCAATGTGCACGCCACACCAGCCTCAGGTAGCCAGCCGGAAGCAGACGGGTTCCAGCGAGGCAAAGTATCATGGGAGTAAAGTAAAAAAGATAGAATTACCGTAAAATGTTTTCCAGATGTTGTCATGTGTGAAAAGACCCAAAATGAACACTGTAAGCGGACTACTTGATTACTATAAGTGAATTATTTAAACAGCATTTGTATAGGAATGATTCTGTCCCAGGCTTTCTGATCCATATTAGCGGTTGATCACTGTAACCGTGATCACAATAAGCAGTTTCCACTGTAATTGTAACATGAATCGTTTTCTAATGATAATCTATGCCATATCATGTACAGTGGTTACATAAAAATGTCCCTTTACAGTGCACTGAATGCATAATAAAATATTTAATGTATAAATCCCATCATTATTTTATCCCATTATTTAATCCTTTGGTGACGCACTGCATGTTTTATATGTGGTGTGGCACAGCACATTCTTAATTGTGATAAATTTTGTTACACAGCAATTTATTGCATTAACTGGCTTTATCATATTTGCAACCAATTTAGAGGCCATTTTCTTTACAATTTGGCACATTTCTGCTTGTCCAGAGATTATTACATCATCAGTTACTGTAAGTGCATTTCTTACTCTGAAGTCATGGGGAATCAGTGTAGATGTCCGAGATGCAGGGAAAGGGGCAGGAGGTGTTGCGCTGTCCTCTCCGTCTGAGGAGCTGCTGGTCTCGCTACCTTGGTCCCCCCTCTGGGGGTCCGTCCTGCGAAAAAGCTTGTCGATGAGATTTTTGTACTGGTTTGGCTGGTAATGGGAGGCCTTCTTCAGGGGCTGTGACTGGTCCACGGAACCCCTTCTCTTCAGGGCCCGGGGAATTTCTGCCCGGATGCGGAGTAGCTCCTCCAGGTCAGGAATTTCCTGGCTCTGAGCCTCAGGGGCCACCACTGGCTGTAGTCTGGTGGGGCTGAGGGGCCGGGGAGCTGGAGGTACGACGTTCCTACTACCCTCTGCCATTTTCGGATTCTCTGAAATCACAGGCATGTGATGAACAAAGTCCGGCCGCTCTAACTCTGCATCTATATCCCCTGGGTTCAGCACTGCAAAGATGGATATGAAACCACATTTGTAACGCAAAGTTAGTTGAACAAAGATCCTGTGAACATAGAGAGTGTCAGAGTGTGTATGCAGATGTTAAATGTGTTATACCGTCACTGTATATGGCTGGCTGTCTCAGCTCAGGTGGGTTTTGCTGTGGCTGGAGTACAGGTTGGTGGAAGAATTCCCTCGGGATGGGTACAGCTGGTTGGTAAGGTGCCATATCACCTTCTAATCCCAGGACTCTGGGGTGGCGGGTTGCCATTGCTCCCCAGTGGGGATTTTGGAGACGCATGATAACGGACAGAGGGATGGGCCTGCGCTGACGGGACTGAGTAGAAATTGGGGGAATAGAAATACGGGAGATGATGGGCTGAGGGTGGTAAGGGGAGTGGGGTGGGGATGGGGAAACATCTGGAGGTACTGATATACGTGAGTTACGGGGGAGAGAACCATGGGAAAACTGGAGAGACTGAAAGCGAGGATCCTGGAAAGGAAAAAAAAAAAGGGATAAATTCGTGCAAATCCCAATCCACTGAATCAAATGACTGTGTAATGTGACAGGGTCTCTGATAGTGCGAGAATTATTACCGAACTCTGCAGCTCTGTGGAGCTATTAAGCTTCTTTTAGCTCATTTTGATTTTACAGCATATTTATTGTATGGTGCATCAACATTTAGGCAACCAACTGTCCACTATTGGCAGCAAAATGCTCTGATAAACATACTGTAGGCTACCTGCTCAGCACCAAATGGTCAAATAGAATAATAATAATTAATTGAGCCAAAAGGACACTTGACCCATATTCATCAGGTGGACAGAAACATACAATTATTATTATCCAATGAGATGTAATGTTGCTTTGTGACTGCTGGATGTGGTGGTAGGGAACTATTTCCTTACACAACTTAACATAACAGGCTAGTAATATGGTACTGGCTTTGTAACGCACCGATTTTAGCAGTTTTGATGTTTTCCTGTCCCTTAGAGGCCAAAAACTATTTAAACAAAATAAATGCCATGATTGATTTTTTGAGTTCAAGAAATGAACGAAAGGTGTGTCATCCCAATAAAAACTGACTCCTATCCCTGCCTACAGTCTGTTAGCCACCTCACCCTGTTATCATCTGGTGACTTACAGTAACTCCCATTTGGTGCATGTCTGTGGCTTTTCAAGAAGTCGAGGGAATGGCTTAAAACTTGTGAAAGCGGGTTTCTTGTAACATAAGCCATGCAAACAATTCTCTCACCGTATCCATTTGAAAGACTTTCTGCTAACACCACCCACCTTTTTGGGGCTTGGGGCTGGAGGAGGGCCATCGAGGTTGGATTCTCTCCAGCTGCTATTTGGCACAGACGGCCGTAGCCACTCTGTCTCTGTAACAGGAAAGTGTTAATTTAGAAAACACATACAGTACAGGCGGAGCACCAGAGCTCCTTAGGTTTTTGTATCTATTCATAAGAAATAAAAGTTGAAGCAGCAGAACAGAAAGTAGTGTAAATCAACCAACTATCATAGGTGTGGTGAGGTTTCTTCTCGTACGACACGTCCAGATCTGTCTCATTCCACTTTCCAGGACTCTTTTGCCGCTGCACATTCTCATCTGGGAGAGACAGAGATTGAGAGAGATAGATAGAGAGAGAGAGAGAGAGAGAGAGAGAGAGAGAGATTGAAAGAGATCGAGAGATTGAAAGTGTGAGAGAGAGAGAGAGAGACACACACACACAGAGAGAGAGAGAGATTAAGAGAGATAGAGAGCGATTGAGAAAGAGCAAAAGAAACACAAAAACAGAGAACGAGTGTTAGAAAGAGGGATAAATTACGAAAGGAAGCTTAAAAAGAGCAGTGCTTTGCAGGCCAGTATTTCTCCAAGACTTTTTATTTGCAGAGTTGAAGAATCTCTGAAAGAGCACTGTGACATTAATCCCAGAGTAATTAAATCTTTTGGGTGGGGTGGCAGGGTGACACAAAGCACTTTTCTCAATGATAGGTTGCAGTGTATTTTCATAGCTTTTTACATTTAAATGTTTAAAAAGAGGGCTATTTTTCTATTTTTTGTGACAAACTGGTCTGTGTATCTATGAAGCCCATTTAAATGGTATCTGTAACTGAAACATCCACCCCAAGACTAGGCTTTTGTTTCCAAAAGTATTCCTTCTTTGCGAAACATAACAATGATGGCCATATTGTAAATATTACAGGACAAAGCCCTTGATCAAATGTTTAGATAAAGTTTCTTTTATATACACTATGCCAGTCTTTCATGTAGTTTCCCACCTTGTATGTGATGTAAACTCAAAATGACTACAATGGGAACATAGTTAATTTAATCCCATGATAATTAAATATTTCTTTTGGGTTTAGTCGACCAACAGCTTCAATCTAACTGTTTTACAGCTGGATAATTACAGCCACTTACCAGGCCTGAAACCGCCAAAATTTCGAGGGAGTGTGTTGGACAGTGGACGATTGAAAGACAAAGGAGAGGGGCTTCTGTCTGGCCGAGGCGACCTGCGGCCCATCTGGCTGCTGTCATAAGGGCTCAGCCGGTTGGAGGAGGAGTGGAACGAGGCAGACCGAGATGACTGGTCAAGAGAAACAGATGTGGGACTCGGAGAGGGGCTTCTGTCCATGTAACTGATTGAGCCTTGTGGGCTCCTGTCGTAACGCGAGGGGGAATTACGCCTTGGGGTGTGAGGTGACTGTTTAGGGCTCTGCTGGCTGTACGAGTAGCTGTCGGATCCAGCTCGAGGAAGTGGAGAGTGTTCCCTCCTGTGGATCTTGGGAGATGACAGTGGGCTGGTGGTGAAGACAGGGGAGGCTGGTATGATGATGGACTCCAGGGAACGGAAAGTTGTTGAGCTAGAACTGCTGCCTCTTGACTCCCTTGTAATGCTGGAGGTGTTGGAGAGCCCGGTGGACTGAGGCTTCTCTCTGGAGATTGTAGACCTTGTCTGAAGGGAAAATGTATATGTTATAAATAAATATTATAAGGAACGACTATACTACTGTGCTGGAAAGTAAACTTTGCAAATTGTTTCATTTTAACAAAGATAAAACAACGCTTATTTTGTTGGCATTTAACAACTGATGCACCAATGGATCTAAGACTGATGGAATATGTTGTTGTTGAGTATGTAACATCATTGTTGTTTCATTTTGGGTAATATGACATGGTGTTTAAATTTTACTGGCCAGTACACTAGTAGATACTGTATCTATTTAGCTAAGAATATGGACATGTAAACCCCAGGAACACATTTTAGCTGTTAAGAAAGAATGATGAAAGAAACCCTCTAATGGAAAACCCAGATGCTAGTGGCGTGCTAGAGGCTAGCTACGAGAGGGTACGGGACTTCAACTCACTAAACAGGGACACTCTGACATGTATACACAATTTCAAACACTACATAAAATATAACTGCTACAAACTGTTGCGAACAGGAGAATACCAGCACTGGAGGTGTGCATGTACCTGAAACTCAGACTCTGTGTTGTTGTTGTTGGAGGAGGCTTCATTCAGCAGGGAGTTGAACTCTTTGGATAACTCATCTGCTGTCGCCAGCGATGCATTCAGGTCATCATTTATAGTCTGGACTGAATACAAACCACATAAGCACCACAGACAATTAGCATAGCATAATACTACTCCCACGTGTGCAAATATACAGTGAGCCAAAAAGACAAATCAAGGATTTGTGGAAACTCACACAGCATGCTGCTGCCAAAGCTTGTCTGAGAACTCATGGCTGTGAGGCAGCAGCAGTCGGCTCCTGAAAGAGAAGACACACCACAGCTGTTAGGAGAAAAGTCTCACATTACCTTCAACTGACAATATTTTCACAATCTCTTGAGATGGATTCTCATTCAGCACTTAAGATATTTTATGGGAATCAACACCCCCCTGCCAATGATATAAAACGCAACAGCACAAAGATTCGTATGAACAGGCTTTGCTCTCTGCCCTCTAGGTTCCTCTCATTCCATTCGACTCAGCCCTTGACTCTTAGTTTGATGCAATAAAATTAGACTTGCTGTGGCTTAAAACTGACAATGCTAAGTAGTGTTTAACCATAACCTTTCCCTCCTGAGGCAGGCTCCCAGCTCTCTCACCCCTTCAGGCGCTCTGACAGAGAGCCAATTTTCTGTGAACACATAACCTGAACACTTGTCATGTCTTAACAAGCCCAAATTTCCTCATACTTTGGTAACTGCAAAAAAAACCAACCACTTGTGGGCATGCTTGAAACGATTCATGTTACGGATCACATCACTCAATGACATGACAGTCCTTTGAGGCCCCTTTTAGGCTTGCTGACTCAACCACATTGTCTGTGATGCCAGGTGTTCCAGTTTAATATCACATATGACTGTTTGAAAGCCTGTTTCAGACAGGCAGACAGGTGCAGTACACAGCTAGTTAAGTAGATAGACAGAGAGAGACAGATTATACTAATACTCCAGACAGCTGTGTATGACAACAAGTCAATTAGTCTAAGACTGGGTACAAAAAGGTATTCAAATAATGTGTTAAAGTCAAAGAGTCCCTGCATGCCTAATAATCACTTAAAATAGATGCATGGAAAAGACATGCGGACATCACATTTAAACATTTCTGGTCATTAATACTTTATATGTGATAACAACTGCTGTCAAATATTGAGAAAATAAAGAATTTGTAAGACTGGGCAGATAAGTTGTCAGCTTCTATGTGTGGGCAGGAAGTATGGCAAATTTTAGTAAAAGTAAAATTAAAAGAAGTAATAAAATAAAGTTCAATACCTTGATTAATTTGTCTGTGTGATTATTCCTTAAAAGGGACTAAATAAAGAAAAAAATAAAACAATTATTAAAAAAAGAAAAGTTAACTACTCCGTGGCATCTTTTTCATAAACTTAAAATACAAAATATTAGTGCATCTCTCTTTAAAGCCTTAATATTGTGGAGAACCTTTAGTTCATTACATTTTTACAGGGAACAGTAAGTTCTGCTATGGCCTTCATGTACATCTGGATAAGATAAATGCCATGTTAGTCTAAACCTAATGTTATTTCCATTAGACTAGCAGTAGTACTGTAAATCTGTGCATGTTGAGGCTAATAAAATATCTCAAAATTACATCCTACGTTTATCCAAGTGTGTTGAGCCATTCTAACACACCGGTCCACCATTTACAATCCTAAAATGAACTAATAATGGCCATGCAAGTATAGTCACAAAGACATACAGAAAGTGAGATCAGTCTCTCAGCCTGTGGAAAACAAGGAATCTACTGTCACTGATGATTCAACCACTGGGCCTGCTGTGTGACCACTCTACATTTCTGTGAGCTATTTTGGTGTTTCCTACTTCAAAAACAAACCACGGCTACTATAATATATCATGAATTTGTTGTGTTTATTGTATTACAGACATTACTTTGTATTGTTTTCTTATGCCCACTATCTCTTAACATGCCTTGTCTACATGTCCTTCAGTTAGTGATACCTTAAGTTTTCCAGAGTAACCTCCATTTTTTGGAGGTTGTATTTCTTCAAATGTGAAAAAAAATACACCTTCCAACAACTCTAAATCTGTCTTCTTTAGTTGTATCTTGTGTAATATGTAGAAATAGAAAACAAGATATGATACACATAGGCTTCTGTAACACAGATTTGTAGTTGCTTGAGAGATATTATTTTGACTTTTTGTGTTAAGTTAGGCTAAATACGTGTATCTGTACATGATGAACAGAGATGAATTTGATATTGATCCTAATTTGGGAAAGACAGCAAAAAACAAAACAAAACAAAAAAGCTGCAGTGTTCCTTTAAGCTTCTTTTTTAATTTGGGCACAAAGAGAGAGGGGAAAGGGACGTTACTGTCATTGCCACCCCCAGTTTATCATGAGGCCTCATACAATACATGTTTTACATAAAAATCATGCACCTTTAAAACTAGACCAAACTCAACCAACATTTGAAAATACACATCCTTCTCAGTTACTGGATAAGTCCCCAACACCAGTTGAACATTAGCCAGGGCAAGAGGAAAACATGTATTATGTAAGGTTATCAAACTTTAGTGTGCAGCACAGTCAGATAATAACTGCTTATCACATTGTGTGCTGTGCTGCGCTGTGCTGTACTGTAGCAGGGAATAGTTGTGTCTCAATCAGGCCTGGTCACAGGCTCACATTCCTCACTACTCCTCCCAGTGAGGCATCAACCTCAGACACAGTCAGCGACGCTTATCTCTGTCAAGAGCAGCTCACACAAAAAGAGATTGCACTCTCACTGACTCACAAAGGTCAGGTCGATCACTCACTCACTGAACTCTCCCCTTCCTGCCCAGCAATTCATTCACCCCACCCTTCCCTCCCTGTTGAACTCTTCTGCATGCCATATGGTGCTTTCTCTGTTTTCTCTTCACTGGTTCTATGACAACTTTTAACGTGTTGGTTACTGTTTGTGTAACTCTATTATTACTGGCACACTTTCAGTACACCATCAAAACCATACTTTATTTAATTTTACTCTTAGATTATTTAATAAATATATTTGTTTATGAAGTTTATTTTTCTTTTTACTCAAGCCTGATTTCACTGTGTTAATGTGTCTTAACATAAGCAAACGTGCTGTAAGTAAACAACAAGTACTTAATAAGAGAACAGGTGTAACAGCATATAATTTGTATAAAATGTTTTTTATAGGAACAGCCAACATATAAACAGTTATCTCATATTAAGTATCAAGTGAGACAACTGTTACACCTTAAAGTACACATGTAGAGAGAGGTGTTTGTCTTTAAATATTGACACATCTGAAAACGTAAAGTGGACTGACAGCTTGTGGCCACTGCAGCGGCGCTCTCCTCTATTCCAGCTGGCTTGCTGATTTGCTGCTGCACTTTGGTTGCTTTCCGAAGAAAGGTTTCTTGGAAAAGCTCATGTTCACTCGCTTTCCAGTTCCTTTCCAGTGCTTTGATTACAATGTCAGCTGGTTCTACCATTTTAACGAACAACAATTAGCTCTCTCGAGTGGTGAAGCCAAGATGAAAGCCACAAGATGAAACCATGAAGGAGTACTTAACAAAACTACTGGCTGCCTCTACTTACTAGACTTTAAAAAAAATTGGGAAGAAACTTTGTTACCGGACACTCAAAAAAGCAGAGACATCCTATGGGAAGCAGAAGGGAGATTTAAGGATTAAAGACAATAATCATTAGCTTTGCAGAATGCCAGGGTGTGTCTGACCAAGACTTCAAGAAGTCCCTAACTCCCTCCCTTTCCTTTTATGTCCTTCACCAACCATACCAGATTACACATCTAACAGATTCTGTAGTTTCTGCTGAACTCCTTATTTCCACCCAGGCATCTATTCCTTTCCTCCCCCTCCTATTGTTGGTCACTCCTTCACTTCCTTCCTCCAGATCTTTCTGGCTTTGTTTCTGTTCACCCTTGGCAGATTTTACAGGGCTGCGGTGATACACTCAGGTTCCAGTGAAAAGCATAAATCCTGGTATTAAAATCTAATTTCACAAGCTTTCATAATTGCTCTCACACAGCTTGATTTGAAATATCTGGAACATCATTAGTCTTAAGTCCCTTGAAGGTATCCAAAGATAACATCCAATGTAATGTTTACTTTGGCTTACCACTATCTCATGTGATGGGAATCATTTCAAATGGGTTGTTGGCACTTCTGGATTCTGACAGGAGATTAAGGCCAAAGCTAATTGTGCAAATACAGGTGGGAGGTAAAACATTGGGACTCTGTATCACAGTGCTTTGGGAAAGTGATCATCTGATGAATTTATGGTTTTCATGAATTTATGGTTTTTCAGTATCTGCCACAGCTACAGTAAGAGCATTTCCCAAAAAAGTTTATCCAAAGAATATCACCTCAGGTCTTAGAGATTACAAAACTATGACAAAAACAGTTTTTTTTCCAGCTACATGAGCTGTTGAGTTAAATTTGCCTACTGTTCAGTGATGAATTCCATGCTGACATATGACCTACCATAAATGGCTCATAGATTAATCGTGTCTTCTACATTCAGTCTGACTGTAAGCTTCTCAGATATAAAAACTCCACCCAAAGTACTTCTTTTTACAATACTTACACCCACACCTCTGACATAGTTAGTCATTGAAATGCTTCTACACAAATACACAAACAAGCATGCAGGCACACAAGCACGAACACACAAAGCAAATTCTATTCATGACAGCAACTGTCATTGCCAAAGACAACAGCAGCCTTAAACGATGCAGCTCTATTGATCTGCTCGAGCTGAGGATAACAATCAGTCTCTGCAGACACTAAGGGTACATAAAGTATATATGGACCAAAGGATATTTGTGAGATTTAATTTAATTTCATCTGTATTTAATCAGGCAGTCTCATTGAGATTAAGATCTCCTTTCCAAGAGAGACCTGAGAACAAGAAACATTCACAGACCACAATCAGCAAAACAGAAACAACACAACTACACAATAACAAGAAATTAAAAAACAGTTACAAAGAATCATAAAAAACATCAGATAATAAAGCTTTAAAATCTCCAAGGGGAATGTAAGACTCTAGTTTGAGGGCAGTTTGCAACTCATTCCATTTAACAGGTGCATAGTACCTGAAACCAGTTCTGCCAACATTAGTGTGTACATGAGGGATATCTAAGGTTAAGTAGTTACTGGATTGTGGTTACTAGATTTAAATGAGAGAAGAGATGTGAGGTAGTTTGGGAAGCTTCAACAGTAGAGCTTTATAAATGAACAACACGAGACAACATCCTTTAATTCTATACAAGAAGCCTAGCTTGAGGTTTAATTTCTGAGTCATGAATATGAATCTTGAATGACAGCCTGTTGTCAAGCCAAAGTCCTAGGTATTTGGGGCAAGAGCAATATGGGTGCCATCTAAAGTTTTGATGGCAGGATAGTCAGAGATGATAACAGCTAACCTTTAAACAATAAAACTTGCCTTCATTCTTCTTTTGGTTCATGATGCTGCAATCACTCATTTGGCATAGTGGCTTCTAGCACTATGCCAGCTATCCTCTTCACTTGATGGAGCAATGTGTTTTCCACAGCATGTAACACTGAGACTCTGGAATCTCTCAGTGCAACACAACATAACAGACATTTCTGGCAAGGTACATGCTCCACTTCACTCATGCTGAGATGCAAAGAGCGCAAAGCAGGGCCAAGAAGTAACAAATATGTGTATCTGCTTGCATGTGTGTGCATGCATGCACAAGTTTGATCACTTAGGAGAAAGTCAAATTACAGGTGTTCTGGTGACAGTATGAGCAGTTTGACAGCAACAGGTTACAGCAAGTGCATCATACAATGCGACCCAGCTGGTTTTGACTGAGACCCGCAGTGCACCATTAAATCCTGCTCTGACAGGAATGTTTGGTTTGCTTGCAGATTACAGTGATCAGCCCTGTGAATAAGTTCAGCAAATACATGACACATTTGAATCTGCAACTTTCAGTCACAAGAAACAGTCCAGAAGGACCTCCAAATGTTATGATGGATTTTTTTGTTTATCACAACAACACTTAAAATCACCATTAATATCAGTCATCTACTAGATGTCACAATATGGTGAACATCAAACAATAATATCACATAAAATATCATAAAAGTACCATTTAATCAGATAATATCACTATAAAACCATTATTCAGTTATAAAACTCAATAGGTCCCAATAACTCTGGCTGTACTGTAGGCTGTAGTATATGACTGACAGTTTAAAGTTATTAGTGAAGGGTGCTGTGCTGGCTGCATCTATCATCATCTATCATCATCTATCAATGTCCAGCAGCTGGCTGTAGCATTTAAACTTTCCTTTGTGGTTGTAGACTGTGAGGCACGCCAGGCAGGGATGGTAACATCTGATTTTCATTAGTTTGAGAACAGGCTCCTCCTCGCATTCAAGACCCCTCACAATGAACAAGAAAACCATTGAAAGAACTATTCAAAAGAAAAAAGGCGTTTTCACGACTGTACTTAATTGCGGAGCGAGCAGACTCAAAGAGCTCCACCAACGATATACTCGCACAGCACAGACATGATCTGAGCATAAAACCATTTATATTCAACTCGCACAGTATTTCCCACGCAGATAGGTGCGCACGCTACGGGACGACTTAAAAACTTCCTTACCTCAAAACAATGAGAGCCTTTTTGTTCTTCTGTCCCAAACTCGAGAGGAAAGCTGAGCCCCGTTCAAAGTTTCTCGTCTTCCTGAAGTCGGTGTGCTCAATCTGTGTTTCTCTCTTGTGGCGGCTGCTCCAGACATTTAGTCATAGCTGCGTAGTGAGTTGAGTTATTTTGGCTGAGTCCAGCCCCTCTGGCTCTCTCCGCTGCTGTAACCCGAGCCAGGTGTTTCTGCCACAGCTGGCCCAGGTGAAGCATATACCATCGCGTTTGAGCTGACACTTTTAATTGACGTTTGCTGTAAAGAACAGGTAGTCTAAAAGTTGCACAACTTCCTACAGGTGGGATACATAAAGCTATTGTCAGCTTGTAACCCCAGCTGTTTCGCACAGAGTAATCATATGCAATAAACATATGCAATACGCAATAAATACTGTACCTACATGAAGTACCTACATGTTAATATTCAACCTTTGAACACAACTGGTAAAAAAAAAAAAGTATTTCGTTTTGCATGATTATGACCACTTTCATACAGATTTAGGCCTGTAACTGTACAGTACCGCGTATAAAACGTAGCACTTGATGCATGTGGAGTGAGACATATAGAAATGTGGTGGGCTACAAGGATCATAACGCATAAGCAGGCAGTGTTGTATGTATGAGTGATAATCACGTGTAGAAAACTGGTTGTGGTGGATGTCCATAGACCGTGTGTTATGGTTCTACAGTATGCTGCAGATGGCTGTTCTTTCTCCGGAAACCTCAGATGTCATACATCGATTCCTACACCAGATACAGGGCCGTTCAGGAAAATGATCAGTGTGTCATTCTGTTCTCATTCATGCTGGTGTTGTTAAAACCAGACTTGTAACATCAGTGGTCAAAGATGATGCAATATTTGGGTTCAGTATCACTACATCACTGATTGTGAAAACAAATGGACCTCTTCCAGTGAAACGTCAGTATCTACCCAGGTTCTCTGGGCTTGCGTAAGTTTACATTATTAAAAAGGTGAGTCAGTTAATGAAACATTTGCGTCGTTATTTGCACGTGGGCGGATTTGTGACTTTGTCAATCATTTAACGTCATCACGTAGCTTCAGCGTGCTCCGCCCTACGTTGGTGTGTTTCCGCCAAGATGGTTGTCGGTGCCTTCCCTATCGCCAAGCTCCTCTACCTCGGAGTGAGGCAGATGAGCAAGCCTGTAGCTAACCGAATAAAAGCCGGAGCCCGGAGAAGCGAGTTCTTTAAGACTTACATCTGTCTGCCGCCGGCACAGAGTGAGTAATTGAGCTAACGGCTACCAATGACCGCTAGATTTCAGTGTCAGACACCCGGACGAGGGTTAAAGTGAGGAGGGCTGCAATAACCAATGAGATTGCATGTGTCAAGACCGCTTACCCAATCACTTCCATGGGTTTATTTGGTCGACCAATAGCAGCCAAGCAAGCTCGAAGAGGGCGGGTCTTGTCTGTCATTGAACAGGTTGTGTGAAGCTTTCGCTTTGCTAACTGTACACGACAGTCGTCTGAATGTGTTTTACGTCCTGTTCAGAGTATGACATCAGGTTTTAAACAAAATGCCAAAATGGAAGGTAAAGATCATTTTATACAATGTTATGTGCTTATTAGAAAACGTGTCTCAAAAGGACTTTACTGGAAAAAAAAAGCCTACCGAGCCAGCTCCAACTAGCCACAATTCATTTTCAAAATATGTGCACTGTTCACACAAAATGAAACGCAGAGAAACTAAACAAAGAACAGGACACAATAGCACATTAAAAGGAGAGCAAACCGTTCCAATGTTAGACTCCTACTGATAGCATGAGAGAAAACCTTTGTTAGGAAAAAAAAAGAGAAACATTAGCTGTGATCATTCAAAGAAATATCTCAGAAAAATGTGATAAAATGGACAATAACGTGGAAACATGGACAATGGCAGTCAAATGCCACCAAGGCACTGATTATTAAGACTCAGTATTTTAACGTATTCAGATTGTGTTACTTCCAGCTGAAACAGATTGCAGTTCACAGCTGGTGGTGGTTGTTTAGGGCTTGGCCTCAGGTACAAACTGCAAAATGGTTCCTTACTTATTTGAATTAAGGTAAATAAACTAGGGCTGCAAGTAATGGTTATTTTCATTATAAATTAATCTGTCGATCATTTTCTCGAATTAATCGATTAGTTGTTTGGTCCATGAAAATTTTTGATCACTGTTTCCCAAAGCCCAAGGTGACGTCCTCAAATGTCTTGTTTTGTCCACAACCCAAAGATTCTCAGCTTACTGTCATAGAGGACTAAAGAAACCAGAAAATATTCACATTTGAGAAGCTGAAATCAGAGAATTTGGACACTTTTTCTTCAAAAATGACTCAAAACGATT
>NTHP01000063.1:630295-657493 GCA_003416845.1 Oplegnathus fasciatus
AATGAAACCAACACCCGAATATCCTATTGAATGTCTGTGCACTGTATGCTCCTTGTCCTTACAGTTTACCACTGGATTGAAATGAGAACGAAGATGCGGATCATGGGCTTTCGGGGTTCCGTCATTAAGCCACTGAATGAGGATGCGGCTGCGGAGCTGGGTGCAGAGTTGCTGGGAGAAGCAATCATCTTCCTTGTTGGTGGTGGATGTATGGTGCTGGAGTACAGCAGGCAGGCTGCTAACTCTCGCCGCAAAGAGGAGGAGCTGAACGAGACCATCACAAGCCTACAGACTCAACTAGCAGAACTAACACTAACCACAGAGACTATAGATGCTCAGCTGAGGGAGGTCAACAGGCATCTGCTGTCCTTCCCTGTTCCCACCAAAAAGTGATTAAATTACTGCTTTGCTATATGACATGGCACTGTTTGTTGGTCTGTGTGAAAGAACAAGAATGCGCAAACATAGTACTGCCATATGTACAACCCGATAAAGACCCTGCTTCACACACTGTCCCCTGCCCATTAAGTTGGGTGGAAGAGGTGGACATAAGCATATCAGTGCGCTGTGGAACTGGGTGCTATCATTAGCTCATGTTTTGAGCAACTAGTTCTAAAGGGGGATTGCTATGATATTCATAGTGTATTTCTACGGTTGATCTTGCATGTTCATCATAAAGTTGACTGTATATAAAGATTTAAAGTTAATATATTTTATAACAGCTCCAGCATATTACTTTATCTTTTTATTTCAGTGATCGTCATGGACCTTAATCACTTAGGAAACGCAGATTTTCATGCTTCATTCGCTTCAATTGTGAGTGGCTCTAAATTATATAGTGCCATTTATAAATGGAGAACAAACATTGGGTCACATCAGTGGATTATTTTTAGAGTGTCTGTCCATACAGTTTCATGGACATGTCATGTTGTATTTACACTGTAAATCCCTTTTTCTGGTTCATGTACATTGGATGTGATGTAAAGGATGCTGTAAAATAAAATGGTATGCGGTCTGTTAAGAGTCTGTCACATTACACACAAATTAAGTCATTAATTAATTCACTGAAAATTGAGGATTGAGCCCAAATCATCCCCACTATACTTTATATACTATATATTATTTTTGTAAGTTGTAAATCACTTGATGTTTACTGCGAACTGTATGATATCCCTTCCTAAGTGTTAGCTGTAGGCCGAAGTGATGAGGCGGGTAGGTTTATAATACTACACTACCCAGAATTCGTTTGATGTAAACACCACATCACTTCCTACTTTGGAATGTTCCAAGTGCGTAACGAGTGACATACGAACTAGTTAAGCTAATATGTGGGGTTTCTCTCACATGCGGCTGTGCACGTGTAACTTAACAAAACAAACTAACGCGTTGTTCAGTGGACACTACACGTGCACGTCGGTGTGCATTAAAAAAAAGGTAGAAGTAATAAACCTGTGTATGTGTGCAGGTCTTGTTAACTTCCGGTCTTAGATTTCGGTCTGGTGTCCGACCCTAGAGGGCAGTAGCGACTGTCTCAATCTACTATCACGGCTGACCCGCGCAACTCGCGTGAGACGAGGTAGGCCTAAAGCTTATTTTTGTTTTATTTTGCATCATAACTACATTTTAAACTGAGCAAACAATGCACTGACTACAGGACTTGCATGCAAAATAGAGTGCCGGTTGCAGATTGCATTCTCTCAGAGTTGAAGTTACTTGTCCTGCATCGGTTTGTCGGCACGCTAGCTAATGCTAGGCTAACAACGTTAGCCACGTAGCGACTGCTTGAAGCGAATAATAACCTTAACAAATATTCCAGTGATCGGTTGGTCTCGCAAACAATTATATAGGTAAGTGGAGGTATAAACCCGGGATTAAATGGTTTATAGGCATGTGGTGGAACCATGTGTTATTGTGCAGTGTCTATCCAGCGCTGCTAGGCTAGCTAACCAGCTAATGTAGCCTGCTTGGTTGAGACACTTTACCGCCATCTGATATCAATTTGAAAGTTTGACTCATTTTGAAACTGTACTGTAACTTACCATGTTCTATTTTTCCATGTTTTGTTAGAAAACAAATAAAGACAACGCACACATCTGAAACACAATGAGTGTTGACGTGAAGAAACTGAAAGTCAACGAATTAAAAGAGGAGCTCCAGCGCCGCGGCCTGGACACCAAAGGCCTGAAGGCAGACCTGGTGGAGAGGCTGAAAGCCGCTCTGGAGGCTGAAGCTCAGGCTGATGACCCAGAGCTAGGGGAGCAGGAGGATGAATACTGCCAGGACACCCAAGACAACGAAGATGGGGAAGATGGAGAGGAAGCCGAAGAGCAGCAAGGTAAGCACTATTGATGATGTTTCTTGAAATAGATATTTTTTGCTCTCCTATCAGATATTGATTTTGGTCATATGTGTGATATTTAAACTTCATAAAGTCCATTGTCTTCAGACCCATATAGGTTTGTAATTTAGCTTCAGGAAAGCTTCATGAAATCAATGATTGGCCCTCTCTATACAAACATTAACTTATAATGCAGCCATCTTTTAGATCTAAACTGACTGACTCCTTTAACAAAATTTATTTTTAGCTATCACATACACTCTTTGGGTTCTAACCCCGACTTTGAAAAATAAAAGTGCCTTTTCCAGATGTTGTGTAGAATTAGACGCATTTCATTCAAAGAGGTCAAAGTGAACTTGCAGATGAGAAATTGGAGAGAACAAACTGTCAGAATAAATTATGCAAGTTCCACAAAAGTGCATCAAGTTCATACTTTTCTATTGTTATGAAAGTGAGAACTAAATGTTTTGGATCTCACTTTTTCCACACGCAGAAGCAGCTGAGGACTATGGTGATGAAGAGGGAGATGGAGATGATGATGGTGAAGGTGATGGTGATGTCCCTCAAGAGGAAGATGAGGGTAGAGATTCAGGTGGTTACTACGAGGATGAGGAGGCAGAAGTGGAGCCCTATGAAAGTCAACCAACTTCAGACTCGGGTCACAGCATGCCTGACTTCACAGCAGACGTTGATGTACACAAATCCGACATGATGTCCGAGGAAGAGACCAGGCCTGTGTCAGAGCCAGAGGAGAACGTTGGGAACAAACAAGGTGATTTTCAGCAGTTTTTCAGCTAAACATGCAATATGAAACATGCCCTGTGGACAGAGTGTCTTGCGTTTTGTGGAATGTTGTAAATTTCAAATGTCAACAAGAACTTTTGACTTTCAATGATTTTACAAATATTGATTTGATGGTTACCTCATGAAGTGTTCACCACCAGAGTAGTGGAAAATATAAATGAAGTTTAGAATTAGTTACACAGACAAACTCTGCAGACACAGCAGTAGTTTACTAGTGTTTAATTGTGACACACGTCATTTCAGTTCATCAGCAGCACAGTGACTCTGGTTAGTATTTTTACCACATAAAGCAGGTTGGTATGCAGAGTTGGTATTATCCATATTATACAGAGGACAACTTTCCCCACAGGCACATATTAACAATCTTAGCAGACACCTTCTTAAAAAATCAGACTAAACCAAGCCTGACAATAGAATTAAAACAGGCAGGACTTATCAAAATCAAACTGCTGTAACATGTGGTACTGCCTGGAAGTTTGTACACTCGTACAAATTGACAGACTTTAGGTCAATTAATTTAAAGAATTTAAACATGGTCTACCTGCACACATGTTTTCACTAATTTAGCCTGATAAGATTTTGTTTTTAGTTACTTTGCAGCACTTATTAATATGGCACAGCTCACACTTTCATGGGTCCATGTAGTTGGGTGATCTTATGTCATTCCCAGCATGGCTACACCCAACTTCAAACTGAGCAGAAGTCTAATCAGAACATCTGAAAACACCTGTGTGGGTCGGTAGGACTTGAAATGACACATCACATTAGATAGCAGAACTTGCAAAAGAACAACTTCATTGTGATGGAGAGAGAGTACAGTTGCTGTTTGAAGTCATAGGTGCTTATATTGTCTCATAACCTAAGCAAGACTGCTCTGATTCGTCATGGAAATTACAAAACGGGTAAGAGGAATGTGATGTGATCACTGTGTACGTTCTAATATCAGCAAGATCTGAGACAGGGGCATGACTCTGACAACTTGAAATGGAGTATGTACGGTGATAACTCAATTTCCCAAGTTTATTAGGTAAATTTGCACACTCTAAGGGAAGGCAATAGCTCCATGATTATAGTTGGGAGGTGTATAATATACATTTTTTGATGGTGCTGTTAAGAAGGTCTACAGTTGTACCATAGTTAGTGGTGGTGTTTATGTTTTTTGCAGTCCAAGTTATAGACATGAGGGAAACAGAATATTAGAAACATCTCTCGCCTACATTGTCAGCAAAAACTGAACCTTTTTAAACATCACAAAATATGATTTTTTGCAGAGCTGTTCTTTGTGATTAAGTTTGACAGTTGTAACACTGAACGTGTAGCTCACTGTTATTATTCATCATTTTAGAAGTCAAAGTGGAGGTCAAACTGGAAGATGACCCCGAAGCTACAGGAGACAGCCAGCAGGATATTCATGGGACAGAACACAAGCACGGGCAAGATGGCGCAGCTCAGGCTGAGCAAGTCAAAGTGGAAGCTGATAAAGGTGGACACAGCCGCAAGAGACCACATGAGGAGAACAGGGGCTACGGCTACTATGAGCACCGCGAGGACAAGAGGTATGCTCACCACAGTCAGTCAACAGTACAGCACACCAACCGTAGATAAGACAAATATACAGTCATTGACTGGTCTGACTATATGAAAGTAGCTGTAAATGCTGTTAACTTCATACTCTGCTGATATTGTACAGATCCCGCACCCCACAGCCCCCTGCTGAAGATGAGGAAGAGAACATAGACGACGCTCTTGTTACAATTGATACATGTGAGTAAGAAGATAAAATGTGTCTGTGCCCAAGTAAAGATAACTTGTGAAAATGTAGTCACAGCTGTTAACAATTGCCATCCCAGCTAGAGGCCCTCTGACTGTGAGCTGGCTGGCTTTTATTCTCCAAGCATTCTCCATTAACATCCCTATTTCAGTTCAGTTCTTTAGATTCCAAGAGAGATATCTCTTCAGAACGTGTTGATACATTTTACAGTGACATGTTGGTACGTGGAAGCCATCGCCCTTTGGTGTATGCCAAAGACGGACACTTAATCACTTTATCAAATGACTCTTACCTCATGTTTTGCAATTAAAATGCTGGATCTGTAATACCAGCTTTTACAAACGAAAATCTTTTTTGGCTTCTTTTCAGACAACTGTGATCTGCACTTTAAAGTATCCCGAGACCGCTACAGTGGTTATCCGCTGACAATCGAAGGCTTTGCTTACCTGTGGGCTGGAGCACGAGCTTCACATGGTGTCACCCGGGGCCGTGTGTGTTATGAGATGAAGGTAATGAGTAATAAGTATCTTTTTCTAATGTCAAGGTGGTTTTAAAACTAGACAGATGTGTGCTTCACACACACAACCGCTAAAGATGGCTGTTCTAGCTTCTCTGAAACATTGGTGAAACATCGACCTACTGTAAATAAACTTTTCTGTATGCTGTGTCCACATGTAACATAATGGTCCCTGATACATGAGACAAGCTTTATGTATTTATTGTTTTTGAAACAGTAGATGAGCAACTCCTTCATTTCTCCTATTAACGTACAATATCTTTACATTTAAGTATTACATTACTCTTTTGGCCTCAAAACCGATGTCAGTGTAAGCACATTGGTAGTGCACTTACCGCAGGGAAGATTTTAAAACAGTGTAGGTAAGAATGGAGATAATATCCCACACTGCCCTACCTTGAACTCAATTTAACACCCTGTTATTTTACAGAATTTAGGAGATTTTACTCGTCAAAAAACACAGTGGCGTTTAAGTCCTTTGTTTGTTAACTACCTTCCAAAGTGATGACTTGTTATTGTTATACAGCACTAAATAGACAGTCTTCTCTTGGCTTGTTTTTGACCTGACTTGTCTTTCTCCCACTCTTCAGATCAATGAGGAAATTCCTGTAAAGCACCTGCCCAGTAGTGAACCAGATCCCCATGTGGTCAGAATTGGATGGTCACTCAACCACTGCAGCACTCAGCTTGGTGAGAGGAGCATTCGCCCGAAGAATAAAGATGATGTTTGACATGAATGAAACTCTGCTGCGAAAGAGAGCTCTGTCCTAAAACAGAAACAATGTGTTTCATTCTGTCTTGTTTTAGGCGAGGAGGCCTTTTCCTTTGGATATGGAGGAACAGGAAAGAAATCCTCTGACTGTAAGTTTGCAGACTTTGGTGAGAAGTTTGGTGAAAACGACGTCATCGGCTGTTACATTGTAAGTAATGGCAACAGTAATTCAATTACTTTATCTTCTTAATAGCATCATATACGGATAATTTGGAATGACTGATTTATCACCCTTTATATTACAAAGCACTTAAGTCAAATAGACCTCAATTTGATGAATTCATAACAGATTTTGTGTTTTAACAAATATTCATGGTAATAATTTCTCATAATTCTTGTTATTTTGTTAGCTGACAGTACTGTACTAACAAGTAAAACTAATTCTGTTTTTGTTTTCTGCCTCATGACTTTAATTTTAGGACTTTGACAGTGGTGACGAGGTGGAGATGAGCTTTTCAAAGAATGGAGTGTCGTTGGGCGTGGCTTTCCGGACAACCAAGGAGGCGCTGGCAGGCCGTGCCCTGTTCCCTCACGTCCTGGTGAAGAACTGTGCTGTTGAGTTCAACTTTGGACAGAAGCCAGAGCCGTACTTCCCCCCACCAGAGGGATACACGTACATCCACAATCTTGAAATGGAGGACAAAATCAGAGGCACTAAGGGACCTGCCACCAAATCAGAATGCGAGGTAAGGCAGTGCTGAAATTATATAATGTGGCATTTTTGCCCACAAAGAATTAAGTTGTGATTGACTTGGATACTGCACACATGCAGCCCAAAAATGAGATACAGTTCCTATATAACATTTACATTTTTGACAATGATCAACAGGAAAAATACTTAAATGTTAGTTGGAATAAATCTTAGTAAATTGGTCTTTATTATTACATTTAGATCAATTTACAGAGATGAAGTATGTTTTAGGTCTAACACATACTGATTTTAATAGGAACTGGACTTATGAAGTAAAAAAAAAAGATGCAGAATTAACCTGTTTTCTTTGCTCACTTCTTTCAGATCTTGATGATGGTTGGCTTGCCTGCCTGCGGAAAGACCACTTGGGCCATAAAGCATGCAGAGACTAACCCTGAGAAGAAGTACAACATCTTGGGCACAAATGCCATCATGGACAAGATGAAGGTGGGTTTTGGCCACCAGCCCCAACCTAAACACACTTCACGCAGTTTTACGGTCCATCATTGTCTCACTCGAGTATTTGTTCTGTAGGTGATGGGTCTGCGTCGCCAGAAGAACTACGCTGGGCGCTGGGATGTTCTGATACAGCAGGCCACCCAGTGTCTGAACAGGCTGATTGAGATTGCTGCCCGCAAGAGACGCAACTACATCCTAGATCAGGTACTGCCCTCCCACCCACACTCTGCTCTGATACTCGCCACAGTCAGTCAATGTGCCCTGATGATCACTCTCTCTAATGGACTATTTATTTATCTTTCAGGGGGCTCTGTGTATTATAGAGTAGAAGAAGCATTGATCACCCTCTTGTCACTTGCTTGTCATGTATTGTAAAAGAAAATGATTAATGGCTCTCATAAGTGACAGAATATTTCATGTTTTCATCCCTCAGTATATTTGCACTTGCTATTTCTTGTCATAATACAGTATTGTTTGTCTTGTGAATTTCAACAATGTACAAGTAAACCATGACTATGTAAAGATGTTGAGAAACAAGTAAGCTCTGACTGGTGAGTAAGAAAAACACCTTCTGTTGCTAATTTAATAAGACAGAGTTGATAGCTTTTTTAAAAGCTATTTTTAAGTGAGATACATGGAACTTTTGAGTGTGTTTTTTAATAAATTGACCCTGAAGGTAAGTAATGACTAACAGTTTTTAGATTTTCAGATTCTTGTGCTCAGTAAATGTGAAAAAGGTAGGTGGGTCTGATGGTGGACTGGCTTTTCTGTGGACACTGTGAGTATGTGCAGGTAGGTTATATCTGTCTGTTGTTGTCTTGACTGGGACTAGAGTCCGTATGAAGATGAGGTAAGTTGAGGTAAGTTGTGGGGGGACCCGTCAGAATAGCAAGTTCTTTTTTATGTAGCATGCTCTTGTTGACGATAAGTGTATGAGATTGATTGTGCTATACCGAAGTTTTACTGCAAATTGGAAAGTTCAGAATGGGCGAATTTACTGTAAAAATGTAAGAATTGTCAGAGGTGTGCGGTTGATTTGTAGATGTTGTTAATGGAAATGATGGCGTATGAAAGAAGTAGTAGGATTTGTTGGTAGGGTACATACGTTGGGAATCACATTAAATGCATCCGATTTTTATATTTTTAATTTTGGTATACAGAAAATGTTTAAGTAAACAAGTTACTTCTAAAAGCTCAGTTGCTCCCAGGAACAAAGAAATGTAATGGTTTTCTGTGAAATTGTAAAATCACATTAGTTACTAAATTAGTGAAACTGTTATTACTTATCATCACATACAGAATAAATAATATTCCATGGTACTTTTAAAAATAATTTAATATCCATTTCACTGATTGTTACAATGTTGTTTTGATATAAACTTTAGTCTGACATCTAATTGGCGTTGCTATATAACTGCTTTTACTGAAATCCTGAAAGGAATAGTGTTGTAGTGTTGATTATCTGTTGGTCAGTGTAGAAATCACTGGTTACTGCATGGTGAACAGGGAGATTGTGTGTTTGATTGCAGCTGGTATTTTGAGCAGTGTGCCCATTCAGAAGCTTTGCCGTTGAGTGGTAAAGCGTGTGTGACTTCTGGTGACAGTGAATCCTTTATTTGAATAATGACACAGCATGATGCTGACTTAATTCTTATCATCTGCTGTGTTTGTACTGTAGATCTGTGGCAGTTTGAATTCTGAATCAAACCTGTAAATTTGCCTAATTAAGTGTTTGGTATGAAGATCCAGTTCTGAATTGCAACCAGTTGCAAGTTTTGAACACCTGAGATTTTGTTGTTTCTTAAAGCGAAATCTGGACCCACTTGGCGTTTGTAAACATGCCAATGAATATGAATACTTTTTACAATATGGTGGACCAGAGATTGTAATGTAAAGTGTGGTTAGGCTTGTGAAATGATAGTAGTGATGGAACAAAATGTAATCACAAATCATTTTTTATGCATAGATTGCATTTTATGCAATTTCACGGAGGAGGAATGCAACTTTTTTGATGTTTTCATAATGCCACAGATATGGCTAATACTGGGGTGACTAACTCAAGTATTACATGGCGAGATGTAGGATATGTATGTTTTCGTTGTTGTGTGACAAAAAAAATCATCCAGTATCTCGTTATTTATAGCAATTACAGCAACACATTTTATAATCCTAACTCTTCATGTAGGCAGTTCTGCAAGGGCATAGATACTGGATCTAGAGTTAGATGGTGGACAAAAGGCTCACATCTACATCAGCAATTGCTCACAATACAACCCAGTAATAACACTTTTTAAACACGTTTACAAGCAGCACATTGTCACTGCATGAAGACATAATTGAATAAGCACAAGAACTACTTAAATATCAATTTGAATATCTATTCTTATTATTGATTGATCTGAAACTTGTATGTCTTAATGTTAAGTAACTGAGCGTACGCTATAGTCAGTTTGAATATTTGGGGTCCCCCTGTGTCCATAATTAACATTCATCAGCAGTCACCGGCCACTTGGACGCACAGACTGTGAGGTAAGTCTGTGGAGTGACGAGAGGCCATTAGAACTTGAGTAAAAGCGTAGACTGACATCCAAGCCAAACCTCTCTCACTTCATTATTGCAGGGTTCCAGCTTCCTTCCAGTGGAAAGCCATTACAAGTAAACAATAACAAACAAGCTTCTACTTCTTTCTTGTCACCATTGCTAGACAAATGTATATGGATCAGCAAGGAGACGAAAAATGCGTCCTTTTGAAGGTTTTCAACGCAAGGCTATTGTAATTTGTCCCACGGACGAGGATTTAAAAGAACGAACATTAAAGCAAACCAATGAGCAGGGGAAGGATGTGCCCGATCATGCTGTTTTAGAAATGAAAGGTAGGAATGCTGTGGAAACAACAAATAAAACACCAGATCTACTTTTTACTTTTCTATGTGTTGTCTCTAAAATCAAACTTGGAAGATGCCCCCCTACCCCCCCTTCCCCCATCATAGGCTTTGGCCAGATATCAGACCTGGACATTTTTTTAAACAGTCCACATGAATTTGATTCTTCCTTATTTTTGCCCTCTATTTGCCACTTGCCATACAGCTTACTTCTAATGCACTGCAAACTGAGACTTGTGCCTTGTTGAGGTCATGTAATAAGTCGAGCTAATATTGTGCAATTTGCTTCCCTGAAAAGGGTGTTTCTAAATAGCAAACTTACAAGCAGTCACATGCTGACGTTGTTGGAAGTTAATTTGTAACAGCATTACATCAGCTGTCCTTGGTTTGCAGTGCTGTTTCCTCTTCTCACCAACCTCCTAGTTGTCCTTTTTGTCCCCCTCCCCACCTCTACTGAACTCCTCCCTCTCCTGTGTCTGCTTCAACAAATTTTTCCTCCATGTTCCCCTGGAGGTGACGTTTGTTCCCTTTTACCCTGTCATCTGCTTTCATCTATCTGCTCTTAGTTTCTCTATGATTTCCACTGTCTCTGTATGGTATTAATTATTTTTCATTTTGTCTTCTGGTGGTGTGGCTGCTCTGGTCTTCACTACAACCCCCTACCCCTCTCTTTCTCTCTGCCTCTCCATCCGTCTCTTGCTGGATGGGCTGTCTCTCTCTTCTCCTCCTCCTGTGGTCACCTCTGTTACTCTCCAAGCCAACTTTACTCTCCCTGAGGCTTGCGACTTCCTGGAGGCGGTGACGTTCGTTGAGCTGCAGCGCGATGAGGCTGAAAATCTGCTGAAGCAGTATAATGAGGAGGGCCGCAAGGCTGGCCCACCCCCTGAGAAACGCTTTGACAACAGGCAAGGCGGGTTCCGTGGCCGCGGTGGTGGTAGCTTCCAGCGGTATGATAACCGCGATGGGTCCCGCGGTAGTTACCAGAACCGCAGTGGAGATGGAGGCAGTGGATACAGAGGAGGTGAGGGGAGCAGTCTGCATACCTCTTACATACAACATTATCTTGATCATGTAAAGCTATAGTATGTTAGTTACCTTCGAGTCATAGCTAAACATCTTTTTCCTGTAAGATAAGTCCCCAACAATCTTTAAAAAATTGAGAAGGTTGTTTAACAACACTTAGTGCTGTTTTAAAAATATTGCCTCATGCTTAGCTCTGTGATTTGAATGTAATGATGCATAAGAGGCTAAACTAGGGCTAGTATGTCGGTATACGGTATATAAGTCATGCATAATGCACTTGTAATATCATTTTTGTTTATTTGGCAGGTTACAGTCGTGGCAGCTATAACCAGAACCGTTGGGGCAACAGCTACCGTGACGGAGGCTCTGATGCACGCGGTGGATACAACCGCAGCCAGCAGTCAGGAGGAAGCTACAATCGCCCGGCCCCTTACAACAAGGGAGGATACAACCAGGTACTTAACATGACCTTCATGTATAAAAAATTTTTGAATTGATGAAATGGAAGGGGAAAGAAACTAAAGTTAAAAGTAAATTAATGTATTCTCCTCAATTTTTTGCTTCACCTCCAGGGCTACAGCCAGAGCTACAGTCCAGGGTACAGCCAGGGCAGCTACAACCAGAATTACTACAGCAACTACAGTCAGTACCCAGGATACAGCCAGAGCTACAGCCAGACACCTACCACTGGACAGACGTACAACCACCACCAGCAACAGCCACAGCAGCAACAGCAACAACAGCAGCAACAACAACAGAGCTACAACCAGCAGTATCAGCAGGTAGTCAATAACTAATGAAACACTGCCTGTCCCTGCCTCTTACACACATGAAAAACAACAGAAATGGGGTGTGGGAATTAGGGGGCTGTCAGAGGGCGTGACTCTGTGCTAGGCTAGGTCAGTAGAACCCCAGTTGGCTAGCTTAACCTATTTACAGAGATGCTAACCTGCCAGTTTGGGTAGTATTTATTTAAAAAAGAATATTAATTGTATTTACAATAGATACATATGGTGACTCAGTTTCTCAGGGGTACCAAAATTTTCATGGCAGAAAAAAAGGCAATCAAAATGCCTTTTTTAAAAACCACTGCACCTTTCCACTTTTTATCCTGTGTGCTCAGCTTAGTTTTGTCAGTAGCACGCTCAGCTGTGTACAGTTGTCACAGGTGACTACCTTTGGTCACAAGACATAAATCTGAGTCAGTCTCAGTCACAGCCACTGCCCTGCACAAAGGTTCAAACCACAAACTTTTTGAAGCCATTCTACAGGAGGTGTTTAATGTTTGACATGCATAAGATAGACTTGGGATGGAGTACTCCACGTTCTGAAAATGATCTGCTGTGTCGAAGGGAGGTGCAACAATAGAAATGCAGGAGCAGTTTGGGGGAAGTTTAAAAATGTAAACATGCTCTCACTGGTGCGCTTTCTTTCTGTTTCTCCCTCCAGTATGCTCAGCAGTGGCAGCAATACTACCAGAACCAGAACCAGTGGAACCAGTATTACAGCCAGTACGGCAGCTACCCTGGACAGGGCAGCCAAGGTTCATCTTCTGGTTCCCAGTAGCTTCGCCCTGCATCTGTACCTGCATCATCCACCTGTCTCCTAAACACTCTGACCTCTGCAGCAAATCGATTTTGTACAGTCTCACATCAAGTCCCCAACCATAACTGTCTCTGTCTGGTTTAACACAGTAGCCTTCATTCCTCACCAATCAATGTACACATAAACTGTATACAGTTTGATGTCTTTTCATTTTTTTTTTACTGAATGAAGTCTTACTCTAAGCAGTGACTGTGAGGTGGTAGATGATAGGTATCAAAACATTTAATGAATGTTATCTATTATGCATTGAATGTGGATGTCTGTTGAACTACAAACTCCACATTTGCTACAGGTTGAAGAGATAATTGTATATTTCTAGGATCCATAGTGTGAAAAAGTGACAGGGCGGGAAAAATACAGCAAAGCCTGAATAATTCTGCTTGTTTTGAGAAGCTAAACAAAGAACAAAATGCATGCTTTTTACCTTCATGACCCTTTCCTCTGTCTTGCTCTTTATTTTTTCAGTTACCGAGTGAGCATATTTCGTTTACTCCGATAGAATTCAAACATGGAAAATTTTTTATAGGTGTTGATACTGTAGTATTTAAGCGTTAATCCAGTTTTTGATTGCGAAGAATGTTTTGCCACTCTTGAGTAGTTTTATGTGCAGTTTTTTTTATCCCTTTGTGATTGGTGTTCATTGAGTCCAGTAGTTAAATCCTATTGTCAAACCCATTTTTTTTCTACCTGAAAATGAAAGTCTGATTATGACCAGTTATCCAAGCTGTCTTCTTGTCTTTATACAATAAATGCAATTGTATACGCCTGTGGATGTTAATATGATCCTTTTTTCTGCCGGTGAGTTAAGTCAAACACAACACATATTGCGTGATTTCTCATTAATGGTGTATTTTTCTTATTGTCAAGAAGATTGAAATTGTGGACAAAGGACAAAACAAAGAAGCATTTAGCTAAAAACAATATGCCAACTTTGGAGCATATGTATAGTTCCAGTGCAGTCCTGCTGAACCTTGAATGAACTTTGAAAGTCAAAAATGTTGTCAGGGCAGGAAATAAACGTTTTCCGCTGCTAGTTGTGGCTGATGGATTAGACTTCACAAGCTGCTTTCACTATTTACCAACCAAACTAGGGGTGGGTGATATGGACAAAGTGTTCTTTGTGATAGCAATAGAAATGTTTTCTGGAAATGTAACTAAGAAACTAACCAGATGGAAATGCAAAGTTAGACATGGTGGTTAGTGCAAAAATCCAGAAAATTCAATATCTGCCATTAAGAGGGCTTCAGTGATTTGCAAAATTGTTCTGGCCTAATATAACCAGAGATATTAAAAGAATAGATAGCTCATAAACGGTATGGCAATATCAACTGGTTGACAAACAATTTGTCTCATGCCATATACAGCATCATATCACCCAACCCAAAGTCAAACAAATGGCAATTCTAACATTTTTTGGCGGCTTACTTTTCAAATTCATGAGCAGAGTTGTCATATAGCTGCCAAAATTAATATTATCTAGACTTGTTGAGGTTAGTGTTAATTTCCTACCCTGAATTTATTATGTGTATATAGGATCAGGAAACCCCTGTGTCTGTTGTCATAAAGGACCTTATGGACTGAGGTTGTGTAGAATCTTAGCACCAGAGAACCAAGGCATCTGTTCTAAAAACAATAAGGTGTTCATAAATTACAGTAGGAAATGTTTGAAGCCTAAACAATAAGCCAAACTAATGAGACAAAAATAAAATAATAAACACATGTCACAACCATACTTGAAACATGAAGGAGTCCATGAATAATTGCTGGCATTCTGATGGCCAGTAAATCTCATCAGTTCATCACCAGTCAGACAAAGCTCTGTCAGAAACATGGTGGTGTCTGGATGTTTTGTCCATGAGGGGAAATGTTAGAAGGTGGAGCGCTCAGTCCGGCTCTCTGCTCTTGTCTTTGTAGAGATGCAGCTCCTCCATCTTCTCCTGTAAGAAGGAAACGGGCATGGAGCAGCCTCGGGTTCTCTGTGGCAGTGTGTTGACCTGGAAAACACAAAAGACAAATTAATCATCAAGAGAATTGTCCTCGAACTCAGAAAGAATGTTTTATTGTGAGAAAGCCCTTTCAGTTTTTACTGGGAAACCTTATATAAATGGTTGGTTCATCAGAAATGTCATCAAAAAAGAGATCACGTCACAGTAGTGGATAAGAGCCTTGCACGGTTTTGTTTTATCCTTTAAGTCCTAAAGAATCATCCTTAAACTAGTCCTTAAAAACTGCTGATAGTGAGGTCTGTGGGTTATCCTAAGTAAAAGGGAGAGAGACATTGCTTTTGAATCTGTCAAATGTAATTCTCTCTCTTTGATCAGCAAAAACAAAATTCAATTCACCTCCTTTGTACTTAAAAACTGCAAATAAAACCAAAACTATAGGCTCTGTACATTTGGCGGTAAGGGTGAGTTGACAGAGGCTACTTTTCTCAGTTCTCTATCGTGAATGAGACAAATTTCCTTTTGGAAAGAGACAGAAAGGATTATTTCTTGGTTTAATTTGCTGTGTTGTCTTAGGGATTTTAGATTAGAGGTCTAATCAGCCAAACTGAGTGAAAACACCTGTGTAGGGGCTTTAAGGGGAGAAAGAGGTGCAAAACAAAATTACAGTCACAGTTTGGCAGAGGTCTCGACACAACTTATGTTATTCTACACATAGATGATTTAAATGATTGTCCCATAACGGCAAAACTGTCTGTTACTTTGTAAATCTTACTATACCAGTAGAATTTAAACTACAGATTTTACTATGTGCTCGACATCTACAGGAAAATTGCACTAAGGAGAGGCACATGGAGTGACTTTAGAGATTTAGACTGACATACTGATATTTCTTCAATTGCTGAAGCCAGAAAAGGTCAAGAATCTCTGTCCTCCTGTATGATCACCTTGCAGGGAATCACGCCCTGTCTCACCTTTCTGTCTGGGGACGCATGTACAAGAGAGTTGTGGTGGTTTCCCCTCTTGTCCTTTTTCTCGGGTGTCCACACTCCAGGATCTGTCTGAGTGGAGCGGTCTGACAGCGACGAATCATCTGCATTATTTTTCCAAACAGAAGTGCCCTTGTTGTGTTCTGTCTCGTTACTTTGGGGGAAAACAAAGGCCTCCTCCTCTGAACCTGACAGGGAACATAAGACATCAATGTACTGGCTTCAAGGCCATCTTATAGACAGGGAATTTTGGGTGTTACATGTGTTCTGTATGTGATGGAGAAAGGACGTACTCCAGCTGTTGCCCTTGGTCCTTGAGTCGGGGGCAGGGGTGCACGGGCAGGACCCAGTTGTGTTTTTGTGTTTTTTCAAGCACTCCATTCCCACCAGATCTCTACAGTGTCTGTGACAGTTTATCCCACAGTCTGACAGACAGAAAAAAATGCTGAGAGTTTAACAGAGGCGCTACTACTTAAAAGATCAGTTCACTCAAGTTGCAAAAAGTCAGCAGAAACCTCAGAGACAGATATTTCAAAACTGGGACCAAACTTATCTGCTTGGCCAGATATCACAGGAGGTTAGTAAGAAAATACATTTTTTTGTAATATGGGTGAACTGACCCTTTAACTGTTTTTATCTCATATGGGGCATCATCTTGCTCTGATGAAGCTGATTACTCTTTGATGAAGGATGAAATTACATGGACTGTGATCTTACCTTTACAGTGGTAGCCCTGTTTGATGACTCCCCATAGCTATAACAGAGCAGACACGATACATGTGATATTGAAGTTTGATTGGCTGTTTACATAAAACAAAAAATGGATCCAATGGATACTCACAAAGCCTCCACAAGTATCACAAAACGTTGGCCGTTTATACGTGGTTTCATGGAAGTTGTGCGCGTCATTGAAGTTGTAGCCCAGCTTGGCACATATAGACATTCCCCTCATGAAGTAAGAGGTGATGTCCTCACGGCTGATTTGTCCCTCCCTGGGCAGAAAATTTTCCAAAGTGCAACACAAAAGTGAGTAAGTCAGTCGAGGTTTTTATAAACCATTCAACAGCTCATGTTGTTGCGTGCTTTCTGTTTTGCAGCCACGTCACGATGAGAGGCCTCCGTGCGTGTTGCAGCTTCCTCACCTGTCAGTTTCGTGAGTGCAGAAGGAGAAGGGGAAGTTGGCTGCTATTTTCTCAAAGTCATCCAGTGAAATGTAACCATCCTGGTTCTGGTCGTAATTTTTCATTATGGACTGCAGGGGGCAACAGAGCAATCAGATATTCAGTTGCACTTGTCAAGGAGCAGTTGGTTAGTTCTGCTTTAGCCTGCCAAGTAATAAGGAAGTGAAAGACAGGAGGTTGTTGCAGAGTCAAATACTCACATCCACCATCTGTTTGACGTGTTTAGATATGGTGTCGGGGTCAAGCCTTGGGGTAACCCCTGAACCCCACTCTGCCACCACAGGCGGTTTAACTGGAGTTACAGGCTGTGGACCGACAGATGCAGTGATGAGACACGAAGGACTGCACATGTGAGAAACAAGAAAAAAAGGAGCACACCCACCACATAACACGCTTCCCTAACGTACAGCGTCTTTGATGTGGCTTATTTTGATGTATTTCAGCACTGAGTCTGTGCTTTTGTTTTGGAGATGTTACACCCACAGAGAGTACACAAATGTCCCTCCTCTTGTGCAAAGAGGTTAAAACAAGTGTGAGCCTGATAGTGTTGGATAGAGCTCATCTTCAAAGAGGAGCATGTAGCTCTACTGACCTGTATCTTGGGGTTCTTGGGTTCCTTGGTGTACGAAAGTTCATATATCTCATCCTCAGTGTAGTATAAATCTAGAGAGAGCTGAAGCATTAAAAGAACATAATTTAAGATGTTCCCCCTGGAATCTTTTTATCTGAATTCTTAAAAATCACCTCTTAGTTTCTGCCTCATACCGTGAGCAGATGCAGAAGGTCTTTGTTGGCCTCAAAGGGCGGTGTGCAGCTGTGAATGGCCAGCAGGTCGTTGATGTTGCTGTACAGGTGCTGCAGCTTGCTCAGGTTGATCTTGTCCTCGTCGATGTAGTCCGGCAGGGCCTCATTCAATGAGATCAAATCCTTCAGGTGGACGCCCAGGATGGGCACCTTGAAGCCGCTGCACTCGTTGTAAACCCGCCGGTAGTTGCTGTAGTTGCTGCGCGAGGAGAGCAGCTCTGTCATCTCACTCAGGGCCTGAAAGAGAGAGATCAAGAAAGTGGTGATAAATGAGCCTGTCACGACTCAAGTATAACCATGAAAATATAAAATACAAATTCAAGTTATCAAATAAGAACATTTGGTCCCAAAAATATTCGATAAACAATTCTGTCAGCACATGAAACAACACAGTCTTGTTCCAACATCTTCACACAAATATTCAACATAACTCAGTCTTTCTTGTTTAAGCATATAAACAGTGAATTTGGATCATTTGAGCTTTGTTCAAATTTTACACAAAGCCCATGAGTTTGAGGACATAGCTGTACATGTCATTCATGTATGCCATTATGTATGTAAATGTAATACTCAAATGATCTTCAATGTAGCTTCTACTGTCTGTATACAGCTGGTGGCCTTGCTAAATTATTTCTTTTAGGGTGTGACCAGTGTTTTTTTTGTCCAATGTAACAACTAAACAACTAAAAAAAAGAATTGATATAAGGATAAGACAAAGAAACCCGTGTTGTCCCCCAAAAGAAAACAAGAAGTGAAAATGTCACCTTTACCGAATAATTCTCCAATTTGCTGTTACACCCAGACACATTATTACTCTCCCTTATATAGCAAGTTAAATTGATTTCTGAAACCTGCACACATACTGCGCTAGTCTATATTTAAGGCTAAAAAAAATCTAATGGCCCCAAATCTCACCAAACTTGATTATATCTTGACAGCCAGAGAAGGCAAAAACATGAAATTATGAATAAAAAATTTGACATGAAGGCACTGAAGCAAAAAAAGATGTCAAGAAGGAGAATGATTCAATAAAGAAAAGTTTAATCATTATAGCTTTGTGGTGAGGTAGTCATAAACAGACTGACTCATGTGTAATATTCAAAATACCTTAGTGATGTCAGGAGGCAGCAGGTTAGAGGTGTCTTTGAGGCGGGAGATTGAGCTGTGACAGAGGCCTCCAGTCACTGCCATTAGAGTGTTAAAGTTTTGCAGAGCTCGAAGTTTCTATAGAAGAAAGAGCAGAGTGAATGACTGCGGTGTGCAACACGGCACATTAAGTCATTTTCCCAAAAACAAAACCCAAACAAGTACAGTTCTTGGCAGCCGAACAAAAATCCCTCTGAGCCTCTTAGCAAGTTTTTGTGATATTTGATCCCCCAGACAGTTTACCTGAGCCACATGAATGAACTTAGTGAAGACCTGGGCTCTCTGCTGGGCTGTGTGTCTGCTGAGGATCATCAGCTGGACCCACTGGGAGACTCCATTACACATCATGACCGACCGCTCCAGAGCAGGGTTGTCTCTCACCGAGCCTCGCACCACGTAGCTGCGGTAGTCCAGGAACTGGCCAATCAGATAGCAGCGGTCAGGCAGGAAACAACTTGGCCAACAGGCGGTTGAGTTTAGCACTGTTTTCACTCAGGTGTACAAGCAGGGTCGAAATCTGTCACTAAATTCAACCCAGCCACTTTTCACCAAATCATCATATTATGTACTCCTAACTGCTTTTCTACTGAAACATCTGGAAAGAACACCTTACCTGACTTATGAGTGAAAGGATAAGAGATAAGACACACTTGATAAAGGGTTAAAGTCTGGAGATAGACATTAATAAGTAAATGGATTTTGGTACGGATGCTCTGCAGCTCTTTTCCAGAAGGTAAGCGGTCAAACTGTCCATTGGATCTTGCTGATGAGTTGCTTGAACTTACTAAAACCTACTACTTGAAGTTATGCTGCAAGAGATATTATGCTCCAGCCAAAAAAGGAATCCTCACTCTGACAACTCAAAAGTTTTTCTTACAAATGTTTTATTACTGATACCAAAGATTTTTTAAGAAGACTGACGTCCATGGAAGGTGTGGCCCTTAAACTCTCTGTCACCAGCATTACTGACACTATGAAGTCTCCCTAATACTCTCACAGTCCATCATTTCATTTTATGCACAGCTGTCTCTGTATTGCGTCTATATACAAAGGTGGAAGTGCATTTGATTTTTGGCCTCAGGGTTTGTGCACTTAAATTTACTTGGAGAGAAAATGATTACCATAAACGTTTCTGTTTCACTGTCAGGTAAAATCTTCATGGTTTGCACTTTCACCTGTTGTGAGTGTTTGTTTCTGGAGCAGCGACATCTCTGCAAGCCAATGCAACAGGATAAGGCCTCATTAAGCAACGTAAGAACAGTAAATAGTGAGAAGTTGTTCACTGAACTTACTGAAACGTTACAGAAGTTCTTGAACTCCAGGTAGCTGAGGTGCTCAGCCATCTCGTCGGGCTCCATGTGGTCGAAGATCAAAGACACCTTCCTCTTCTTCACAGAGGGTGAGGGTGCCTGGAATATGTTCACATGAGGGCCTCTAGGAAAAGAAAGCCAAGCAACAGAACAAAAATAGACGGTTTTTCTATTTATAGAAAAACTCTATTTTCTATTTATAGAAAAACTTGAGTTGTGGCCAAATAAGTGAACTACAATTCCTCCAGGGCATGATGGTGAATCAAATCAAAACATGGCTCACAAGCAGGAGGTGTCGATGAGCTGCGAGTGCTTCTCCTCTCCGTCTGACCGGACCAGCGCCCACAAGTCCCCCATGGTCTGTTCGAGGAGGGGGTCGGCCTCGAATACCGCCGGGAACTGGCTGATCCACTGCCTTGCCATGAAGCAGGACAGAAAATATGTTTACTACAGGCAAATAGAGCAGGATAACCAGTTCTGTCGCAGTCTGTCATACAACATGTTCACGTGCCTGCTGTCCTTACTCACCTGATAAGGTGGCAGATCTGTGTCCGCCTCAGTCCTCTCTTGTCTGAGGGACTATCCTTGTAAGTGAAAGAAAGAGTCAAGGATCTAAACACACTGTGCAGATATGGCACAACATTACACTAAACACCAGCAGGGATATACACTTCAAATCTGCTTTGCCGACAAGGAGGGCAAAACAAAGCCATGCCTGTTTCCTGATCTGATTAATGAACTTGGACATGTGATTGGGAGCAGTGCACCAGTGGGACCAGAGTACTGCACTGAGTGACAGTGGAGGATATAGGGTGAGAAGTTTCTGGGCGAACATCTGAGATGGCACGACCCAACTGTGCATCATCAGGGTCATGTGGACCAGTTGGGACCCTCTGGGATTGGAAAGCTTCCCCTCTGAATCTGCAACCAAAGCACAGCAGCACATTTCACACAAGGAGGATTAATGTGGTTAACAACAACAACAACAACAACAAATACTGTGGGCTGCACGGTAGCTCAGGGGTCAAGCAGTTCATTTCAGTTCACTTCAGTCAGTCAGTTAGCTCTACTTCAGTGGGTTTTATATATTGGTTTTCTCCAAGTGCTTTGTTTTTCTGTCACACTCCCGAGACATGCAGCTCAGGTGGGTTGGAGATTTTAAATTTCCTGTAGGTGTGAGTGTCTGTCTGTGTTAACCTTGCGACGAAATGACAACCTGCCCCGGGTGTTTTCCTGCCTTTCGCCTACTGTATGAGATACATCCAACTGTGACCTAGAGTAGAAATAAGCAAATGAAGAAAAAAAGGTCTAGACATATGTGTCTAATTTACTTGATATACAATGTACCTTTTCATCATGCATTATATCATAATGGGACATAAAGAGTACAACCAAGTGTTATTCAATGCCTCTCACTTGGTTGTTTAAGGTTGTTGGTAAAAGGGGGCAAAGGCCAACATGAGACTGACTGGCATGTGGGATGTGGGTATCATTACTTTAACATATTTACCAACTCAAACCAAGTAGCACTGGAGCTTTTCCACTCAATACCAGCTTTTGATTCTTTTCAGACCGACATATAGAAAAAAAATATTATTGCATATATTTGCCTGCAGCAAATCTCTCTAATGAAACATGTGCGTGCATGTAATCTGTGATCTGCTGTAGCAAGTAGTAACAGCTACTGACTGTAACACATTTCATACTTAATGCTATTATAAAGTAGTAAGTAAATAACACAAAAACACGTGTTTTTGTGTTATTTGGATGAACTGACCAATGAAGAAAGTGAAACCACTGAAAGACAGGCAGAGAGGAGAGAGATTTGAATAGCATGGGAATAGCTAGTTGGCCTCTGCAGCCCAACAAAGCTTGATTGTATGAGACTGCCCTTTGTCTCCCTCACTCCCTCCCTCCCTGTCAGAACCCCCCACACCCCCCCTGGATTCCCCCCTCACTCTCCCTCATCCCTCATTTATATAACCTGGTTGTGATAAAGAGTAAAGACACATGGCAAACTTTGGGAACACATGCAAACACGTAGGGACAGAGACTGACCGAAGCAGTTTAGGCAGCGCTGTATGAGCTCATCCAGGCTGGCAGCACTGGCGCTGGGAGCAGAGCTGGGGCTCTGCAGGGCCCGGCTGATGTCCTGAGGACTGGGACATGTATTCCTCCTCCGCTGGACCTGCTTCTTGCTCTTCAGCACACCAGGGCTCTCTACATTGGGCTTCCTGTGAGAGACAGAGAGAGAGAGAGAGAGAGAGAGAGAGAGAGAGAGAGAGAGAGGCACACAGACAGGGAGTATAAGCAGCCTAGAAATAAGTAGAGCAGAGTGTGGTGAGGTAGTGCAGGTCAGCATCTGAGGAAACGCAGCTCCCCACATCTGATAAGCTGTGCTACAGCGCTGCAGCTGTCTGAACCATCACGCACTGGAAGAACAATTGCAGACAACTACATAGCGTTCTGTGTTGCTCCACCTGGTAGTCCATTATGGCAGTCCAATGTTCATTATTTGTCAAATAGGTCACAGACTTGGACTTGTACTGACATTTTATCCAGTCATAAGTGTCACAGGTTTAGACCCCCTCAGGGTCAGGACTGGGCCCTGCTACAGACAGGTTGAAGAGTTTTGATGCATATTTCCTTGGTCACAAAGGCTAACACCTAACCTCTTTGAAACATGGAGCACTTGTTGTTCTAAACTCCTTTTAATGCAACAGCAAGTGAAGAGAAGACCAATACGCTATTAGGGTGTATATGATTTTAATGACTACTATAACTCCTTGCATGAGCTGACAGCTACAAACTTTCTGGTCTAAATTGCCAATACGTGGCCAATGCCTTTGTAGTATCAGTGCATGCTTTTCAACAGTATTTATAGTATTCCTTGAAAATCCGAAAGTCAGGCTGAAAAAGTACAATGTTACATCACATTTGGATGTGGTCAGTACTACAATATGTCACGCGTCTACAGTAATACTGATTCGCAAGCTATTGTGATTCTTCAGTGTTTCCTTGGAAAGCCAGTTCCTTTCAGCACGTGTGTGTATTCACAAAAGAGCAGCACAGTTCGTGGCATACATGGTAGCTAGATATATTATTTACTGCAATGTTATGTACAGTATGGAGGATACGGGAGACAAGGGTCTGCTGCACAAAGTAAATGTATGAATGTATGAAAATTCACTGTTTCCTTTGTCTTTCAATGGCAGTTTGCGAACAAGGAGAACTCAGAAAGAATGACAGAAGTTGCTTTTGGTCAGACATGACATATAGACCACACCTTTGGCCATACAGTGAAGTAGGATTAATGTTGAGTGTGGTCAGAAGTGCAAAAGAACTGTCAACCAATGAATGTCAGTGAGCAACACATCTTTTCTGGAGTGTTAACATGGAGTTACTCTTTAAGGGCTTTTAAAAAAATATCCTTAAAGAGACAAATGAGACTCCTTTGTTTCATGATGCGATTAATGCTTCCTCTTCACATCAGGGGCTCAGTTTAGCAATGTCTGACGGTATTTCACAATAACCAGTAAGTGACTCTTTTCATACTTTTTACATTTAAACTGGTATCTTTTCTTCAGTTTTGCAGAAGAGTTGAGGGAAAGGGTTTGATTCAATTTTTGTCCTCATGTATCTGTAGAAACAGTGTGCACCATGTAACGCCATGAAGCTGTGTCTGTCTCTGTACTGCAGTTAATGTGATGACATTACCAGGAAATACTTTGAGTTCAGAGAACTGGCGACAAGTTCCCTGAATGACCAGACCTGCATCCCCTTCTCTTAACCTGTGTTTGTGTGTGCGGCTCATTTCCTCACACACATACACGCACATATATATATATATATACAGTATATATAACTAATAACTCAACATACACATGCATCCACACTCCAGTCACATAAAAATGCTGGGTTTGCTTTATGTACAACACATGGATGGACACTCATGGATGCACAATTTCATACAGGCGTACAGGGTGACATTCACTGATCTATTTATACCACAAGCTGCTCTCCTGCCTGTACGTGCTGTTTCATCCAGCATCACAGTTATCACACCACACATTTCCCGCTCAGCCATGTCTGGATTCAGAAACCCTGATGGGGGGGATGTCAGTGACGACCCCATCTTTCTCCATCCTGGCAGTCCAGCTCCAGGTGGCTATAGTTTGGAAACCTGCTGGGCAACAAACACCCACCTCTCCTCCTCCTCCTCCTCCTCCTCTTCTTCGGCTCATTACACTGGCTACTGAATTCAAAACACTAACACTAAACAGCACAGCATGTACCACCGTGAGCTATTTTACGGTAAGGATAGGTAAGCCTTGCAACACACGGAGGCCTTAGTGGGAGAAGCCAAACAAGCACACAAGCCTGGGTTCATTTTATCTATACCTCAGTCACCTATTACACTTCTACAATATTGTCCAGTGAAGACCTTGTATCTCATCACATGTTTTGCGATTTCCTTGCTTTAAGAAAAGCTGAAGGATTATGTGTGTCTCTCTATCTTAAACCCCTCGGTTTGTTGTTCGCTGTACAGATTGTAAAGCCCTTTGAGGCAACTTTGTAATTTGTGATTTTGGGCTATATAAATAATATTGACTTCAATCAGCCAACCTCTCATACTCAGAAAACCATCTCAAGAACCATTAAACAATGCCAAAAAGGCATTTTATCAAGGTTAAAAGTTTGTTTTCCTGAGCTCCTTGAAAAAGTTAGGGTTAGCTGATTCCTAGCAATTAGCTGCTTCCTAGCAATTCAAATTTTTTGTTCCTCAGGAGGAAGATTAAGTATAAGCTATAGATCATTTAAGACTGAGGTAGGACCCACAATCTCCAGTCCCAGAGGCTGAGGCCTTATCCTTTAGACCACTGGGCCACACTGAGCTGCCTCATATTGACCTTTATACAATTTAATATATGACTGACTTCAACTAATGATTATTTTCATTATTGAGTAATCTATTAATCATTTTTAAAAATTAAAAATATGATTAAATTGTGAAAATGCCTATCATATGTTCCCAGAGCTCAAGATGAAGTGGTATTTATTTGTTTTGTGTGACCAGCAGTCCAAAGCACAAAAGTGTTTAGTGTTTTACAATGATGTAAAACACTAAACACTTTGCATTTTCACTTGATGAATGCTTTCCCATTTTAATTTCTTTATTGTGTTCTGTAAAATGTATACATGAGTATCTCATGTGTACATATTTTACATTTTTGTATTTTGTAATGTGCAAACTAATGAAGTAAACAAATTAGAATAAAAAGGATAAATGATGAATTCATTATCGTACATTTGGCCAATTCATTTAGTGACTTCTGATCGAAGGTTTCTTATCTCAATGCCCTTTCAACTCGTCATCGCTCTCTTTGACTCAGAGTGAATCCAGCTCTGTCTGTCAAAGCGGTCGCACATATGAGGAGACACGCTTGCTACTACAAACAGAAGTGCTGATGGGGAAATGTTATTGATGTCATGATGTTTGTCAGGGAATTTCCCCCAGAGTGCTGAGCAGGTAACGCACAGCACAGCAGTCAATGATCTCTTTTCTCTGTAACGAGCCTGGCCAGCTTTAGAGACAGAGAGCTGTTGGTAAATAGAGTCAGCGTGCGGTGGACTCCATGCAAATATGAACACAATTGGAGTTACTGTTTGGGTATTTGCATTCAAATTTTCCTGAGAGTCACAGATACACAACATGGGTAAACATAATAGTTACCCCTCTATATGTAACAGTGCATCCATGGAAACACAACTGCTGAAACTTGAAAATCCTGGTGCGCATGATAATGAGAAAAAACCCTAAGTGGTCTCTGTTTTAAAATATTAATGAACTTGGGTCTGGGTTCATCATATCACTGATTTTGTTTTAGGAGGACCCTCCACACCTCCTTTTCCTCACTGACTCCTCCTTCACCCACTTTTTCCCTCTTCCTTCATCCTTGCTCTATTCAAGCCATTCAGGAAACAGCTTCTCCTTTTTTTCTTTGGAAATCCCCCTCTCACTCCCTTTCCCATCCGTGTCAGGACTTCTGGCTACAGATCCAGTTCCCCCCTCCCCTTTCTCCCTCTCTCGCTCCCACACTGGCGGGGGGATATGCAAATTCCTCTCTTTCTTTCCTTAATTGATTAATTGAAGCCAGGGTCCTTTGAAGGCCTTGTTTGTGAGCTGCTCTTTTTCTCTCTCTCTCCCCTCTCACAACCTGCGTTCTTGTTCCCTCTGCATCAAGGGGATGCATCTACTGCAATGAGCCATTCATCCATTTGGTCCAACAATAAAGCCACTGTACCAACAATTGTAGTTAGCATCAGATAACAAATATTCATAGATCTCTTCAGCTGTTTGGCAGTGCAGCAGTGAATCAGAAATCATACCTGTCCAACTACACACACCTTCACTGCCAATGCAGACGTCCTCTCCCTTTTTTCCCCTCTCGCTCTCTCTCATACACACACACACACACACACACACACACACACACACACAAACACACACTTACATAATCTACATCAGTAATTCTGCTTCAACTTGTTTCTCTTCTTTTAATCACTCTATTTCATGTTGATTTAGCTGGTCATCTCTTTGTCTTTAGGCTGATGATAGATACATTTTTTTCTTTTTCTTCAACACATCATTTTGTTGTTTTGTACTTTTTCCTCACAGTTTTTTTTTAAAAAATCATTTGCAAATCTTAACAAAACCTAATCTTGGCCTTATGTGTTACAACTGGAAACATTTCTCTCTACTGAGTTCACTTTTTCAGAGCGGTTCACACAGTTCTCTTTACCGACATGTAGCTCAGCACAACAGTTAACATCCAAAATGTACTAATGCAACCAAGACACATCATTACAGATCTCAGGGTCAACTCTTGTACCACAACACTGACATCATTTGTCTCCCAACAGTAACACTTTGTCACTCATTACACAGTGACCTAAAAAAAC
>NTHP01000063.1:657590-669838 GCA_003416845.1 Oplegnathus fasciatus
CAACAAAAAGAAGGACACTTCTTTGTTGCCTGGATTGTGCGTCCTTACAGTATATGTCACAGAAATTAATCAGAAATGCTGCAATATGCTTCAATAGGCTTTATTTACTTGCTATTTTTGCATAGAGTATTTCCAAGTGCACCCAATTAAACTAAAGTAATTGAAACTAAAGTGATTCCAGTAATGCAATACAGCACTATACATATTCACTATACATACATGTATAGGATAGCTACAGATAGAAATAAAACAGTGCTAGTTCTCAAGTTCTCATTGGCATCACACCTTATGCCCTCTCTCGCAATAAACCTGGGAAAGAATCTTTTTGATGCCTGATCCATCCCTGGCAACCTTCTGCAGATTACGTGCAGACATCCAGCATTTATTGTGTCCGAGAGGGACACCTGATCACGTGGCAGGTGGTCATAAATTTTCCACCTCCACAAGGAAAAGAATTCCTCTATGGGGTTGAGGGATGGAGAGTAAGGTGGAAGGAAAAGTGACACCATCCTAGGATGGGCTGTAAACCGCTCTGTGGCTGGAAGAGAACGGCGAAAGCCACATCGTCCCCTTTCCTCACTTGGCACAAGTCTTTCATTGAGGTCATCAAGGTATGAAAATAGGTTGCTCAGTATCTCAATTCGGAAATTATGCAATTTTATTTTTTTTAGATGTACATGTAGCAGAATGTTGCTAATTGCAGTCTAATTTACAGTAATTTTGTGTTATTGAATGCAAATTTATCAGTTTTTAAAATAGTATGTAAACATGTGGAAAATGGACTGTAAATACACACACAGATTTAGTGGTGGTTGAGTTTGATTGAGACAGTTCATGAATTTTGAAACATGTGGTCATTGAATGAATTTTGTGTCCAAGCAATGAACAATGTGACCATGTGAAGAGTTTTGGTGAACTTGAGAAATGTGAATTACCAGTTGTAAGAAACTATAATTCTAACTACTGATTTAAGATAAGCTCGCCACTGAAAGTGAAGCACAGTAATGTCGTCACTCCGCCGGTCCACCTTAAACTCAGGTGGCCAAATCACACATAACACACATCTGACTACCTTAACATTCAACACACAACCCTTTCATTCCAGGCAATCTGATAAGAGCTGCGGTCACAACTACCGCAGTAAAAAAGTACCACTGAAAACACAGGCTACTAAATGTGTAGTTTCTCAGCAGTATCTAAGATGAAATGCAAAAAAAACATCACTGAACTGACATGTAAATGGAGATTAGCTGGACAGAACAGCAAAGCAGAACACATTTCCATGGAAAGGTGAGCGGGCAGCGCTCAACAGGCACACACAACTGTTGAATGTCAGCTGCTTGCTTGTGTGCAGTACACACAAATAATTTGAGATGTTGATATTCTTCACTGATATGCAGGTCAAACACATTAGCCGTGACCGTGTGTGAATGTATATGTATGCGTGATATGTGTGTCTGCAATCTTTCTTTTAACACAAAGCCCCTCTCTCTCTCTCTCCACTTCACTGTCTAGATTCAAATAAATGGCAGAAAACACACACACAAACACACACACACACACACACACACACACACACACACACACACACACGCCAAGCGGAAAATAAAAGTAAATGCCCTCATTTCTCTTCAACTTGTCAAGAGCCTTTGCACAAACCACACTGCATCTCATAACCTCAAGGTTCACACATCTCTGCTGCACACAAAGCACTTGCTGCTGACACATACTTAGACTTACACTTGCTAAGAAACTGAACTGCAAGTGGGTCTGAGTGCACCAGACTCTCAGTTTTGATGCACCCTCTTCTTTTCTTTTTTTCTTTTTAATTACCTCTTGGTCTTGTTCATTGCAGAGCTCTTCTCCTCAGCGGCACTCCTCCTCCACTGGTGATCCGCTCGGGCATCTGAGCGTGTCCCTACAGCTCCATGGTTGACCCTGCTCCTCCTCCTCCTCCTCCTTCTCCTCCTCTGTGTCCTCTATGTGTTTATGTGCCCAGGACAGCAAGAGCGGGTACAGGACGGAGAGCTGCTGGGGGTGAGGGCTGCCCACCTACCAGTCATCCACTAGACTAAATTCCACGCCTAAACCCTGCTTATCAAACCACTGTGTGTCCTCAGCCTCCCTCTCTCTCTGCTATCTGAAGATATCTATCAACCACAAATCAGCAACAGAACAGACTTCGTGCCCCCTCCGTCTGGAATAAAGCAGACATGTTAAGAGAAAAAGCCTCAAACAAGCTTCAAAGTAGAGTGCAAGAGCTAACAAAAGTCATCCACTTGTCCCTTCAACATAAACAAGTCAGCATCTTAAATGGAGGAACTGGCTCTGACAGATAGGGGAACTCACATCAGTTTCTGTGTGTGTGTCTGTGTGCGTGTGTTGTGTGTTTGTGTGTGTGTGTGTGTGTGTGTGTGTGCACAAGGGGGAGGGGAGAGGAGAGAAAGAGAGAGAGAGGAGAGAGAGAGAGAGAGAGACAGAATAGTGAGCACAAATGCAGTAGCCATAGAGGAAGGAGGAGGAGAGTTAGAGAGAGATAGTGATGAGCAATCATCTGAGCACCATCAGTGTACTCCAGGAAGCGACATCTGTGGTTCTTTTTTCAGAGTATCAACACAGAAAAAAAATAGGCCACACCTAAATGTCATTTTTGATGCAGTTTTCTGGGGCATTGCCTGAACTTGGCAAAAGAATCAGTTCCTGAAAAGAAATCATTAGATGTCTGATAACATTGTTGGATCCTGACATGTGTCTCCCTACTAGATTTGTTCATCCAGGGTCTCCAGTGTCCCCCACCTCACGTCTATCACCCTGATTTCTTCCTTTTCTTCTTTTTTTTTTTAACTCCCTCTGTCATTTCTCAGGGTAGCAAGAGATTACACAGGGAGGTAGTGTTTGTGCTTGTGAATGTGGCTGTGCAGCTGGACAGGGAGACTCAAAGGCATCCTTGTTTTAACACACCAAGAGGAAGAGGCGACCAAACAGGGGACATTAATGTCCCAAAGTCTGCAGAGGTGGCTTCTTTGCTGCAGGAAGCTGACTGGCTGGCAGAGAGAGTGGGCGATATGGCATTCAAAAGCAGGGAAAGATGCACAGAGCAGGAATCCTGCAGTCCTTGCACGCCAAGTCCAAAACACCTAAAAATGCATTTGGATTTGCATTAGAAAGGGGACTTAAACAGGGTACATGGGAATGTCACAGAAGAAAAAAAGTATTTAATGCTCTTTCCTGGCAATGTGGTAATCTTACTGTAATCTTAAGCAATAGTTCTTTAAAACAGGAAGAGTTGCAATCAACTCAGCTGGTAAATCAAAAGACATTTGACACACACTGAAAAAATAGAAAAGCTAGTGGGGCTCATTTTTTAATTATATTTCAACACCATAATGGGATTTTAGCTGTTGCATTGGCACTGTGAGACCCCTACATGTGGTTTGGTTTGTGAGTAGTGTGTGTGAAAGAAATGCACTTTATTTTAAGGCTTTTATTTTGTTATTTTTTGTAAAAACGGAAGTCTGTTAAATTCATGGTACCGAAGTATGGCCGGTAACGAAGAGTAAAAGGAACGGTAACTGACGGGGCTCATAGGTTTTTCTGTTATATTATGATAACATGGGAGAGTTGACAGTTTAATATGTGTACTTCATATATGTGTAAGGAATTTGACTTATTCTGTTGTGCCATAATTCCGTTAACTTGTTGTCGTTGTTAGCAAAGTAACGTAACTAGCGTAGCGTTAGCGTTACGTTACGGTCTGTTGGAGCCTTTTGGCTATCATTCATCCGCCTCCTTTTGTTTTAATTAAGTTTCAAGGAACCAGCACAATAAACTGGATTAAACCACCAGCCAGCCTTTGTTAAATCGGGACGCTACTGACTGTTAAAAGCTAATTGTTGATCATTGTGGAGTCAGAACTGGAGATCATCGCACAGAGATGAGTCGAGTCCAGTTTACGGTGCAATGTCGCCACCCTCAGGCGCGGCGCCGCAACTGCATGCAAACGGAGGCGGATTCATGAGTTGGCAAAAAAAACAGGCAACAGCAGGTCTCCTCTGAGTCAGGACTCATACTCCCAGAATTCATGTTAGTTCTGCTTCAGTGGCGTATCACCTCCTCCTCCGCCTCCTCGCCTATCCGTTTTACCCGCTGGACGGAGTTGTATCCCGGCGAGCAGCGTCCCAAAACATCTTAATACGCTGCCAGCTGCTGTTGCAGTGGGAGATGGGCGCGAAGGAGAGCATGCCGAAGGACGCCAGATGGAGACTGAGGAGGTAAGGGTGTGTGCACACCGTTTCTGAGTGTGTGATGCGCTTTTTCCCCAGCTTTTTCTGTCTGGTGCATCCCTGCTGCCTGACATGACCAAGAGGGGTGTGCCACTGACACTCACGCGCATCCACTGTTTCCTTCAGGAATGCATCAGGCTGTCCAGACAGAGCTGTTGATTATGTGGGAAGATAGCATTGCTGGCCTGCCATAAGGCGAGTTTGTAGTCTGCAAAAATAATTTTTTATTTATAATCTATTTGGCATTTTTTTGTCAAGGTATAATATATCTTTTTAGAGCTGAAAGAAGACTAAGGTGATTTTATTCAGGCTGGAAGGAGACTGACAGAGAAGCTGGATGGACACCTTTTAATATTCAGTTAAATTAAATTGGATATTTTCAACTGTGGCTGCAAGATAATTGTTTATTGTTTAATTTAGATTATTTCTTTAATCAGTTGGTCTCTAAAATAAGAAAAAAAATACTAAAAATGTACATCACAATTTCCAATGCCTAAGGTGACATCTTCACATTGCTTGTTAGATATTCCGGTTACAATGAACAGAGAAAAGCAACATTACATCCGAGGAGCTGAAACCAGCAAATGTTTTTGGCATTTTTGCTTGGTAAATGCTTTACACGATTAATAAATTGTTAAGAGTGAAATTAATTTTCTGCTGATAAGTCACTGTTCACTCACCCCACCCCCGTCAAAAAATAAATAAATAAAGGAAGGAAAGAGGAAAGAATCACACTGCCGACAAAATAAAATAAAAAAGATCACAAGGATAATGTCCGTATGGTGTCTCAATTCAATGACCCCTTTGGATTCAGGCCCAGTCATTAAGACACAGGACAGGTTCATCCCTTTTAAATCACTACAAAGATTTTTCTTGCAGAGAGGCAGCACTGAAACGCGTTGGGGGCTGTTGACAGCGATATTGCTGCAGCTAAGTGACCGGGATGTTAAAAAATAATATGGTAGTAATTAATTGCTGTTCTTAGTGCAACTAAGACCTTTGCTACTTTAGCACTGAAGCATAAAATCTAAAATTTGATGGGAAAGTGTGAAAGTGCACAGAGCAAATTAAAAGCCTGACATAATGTCTGTGCAAAGCGTCTCATCCTGTTGTTGATGCACCGCGCTGAATGTGCCAAGCTGCAGGCTGAGCTTTGCTTTGATCCAACAGAAGTTGCTTCAGGATATGGGCAGTTTTTACGTTAACATAACCTGATCAATTAGGGAGGAACATGAATTATGTCATTTACTTCTGCCTGTTGTAGAGTGATGAAACACGGTGAACGATAATTCTAAACTAAGCTGAAATTATTATTCATTTGTGTGCTTATAATCAACGGGAAATTAATCAACAGCAATTAGGCTAAAATTTTTTGATTTACCTTTTAGGTCTTATATCAAGCAAAAATGCCGAACAGTCACTGGCTCCTGCTTCTAGTTTTGCAGCTTTTCTCTGCATCATATCATTGTTTAATTATTCCCTTAAACTATTTTCTGACATTTAATAAATGAAAGGCCGTGTCAGTGTCTTTCCTCAATCAGCTGCTTACTAAAAGTGATGGAGTCATAAACACATTGTTGCTTGACAGAGTTTGAGATTCCTGTATTCGTGTTTTGTCTGACTGTTTTAAAGTTAAGTGGGGCTGTTAGATCTGTCCTGCATTACTCCTGCAGAGACCACGATAACCTGTACATCTGAGAACACGTATCATGACATATAACTGATACAACCTCATCAGCTGGCTGTCAGGTGATACAGATGTCTGAATTTTCCAGATAGCTCCCTTTGGGTGCAGAACAGCTAATGCAGCGTAAATGCACTCGCTCACCTAATTCTGAAGGGGTTTTTGTAAAGTGCATCTGACTTATTCACTTTGAAGAGTTAAGGTGTGTGTTGGTGTGTGTGTGCATCTGTTCTTACTGCACACTCCCCAAAGGCTAGTCCTCACCCCCCTTTCCTTTTATAGCCTCAGACATGGGGATGGAGGGGAGGGAGGTGTGTGTGTTGGAGGGGGGCAGCCTGTGTGAAGGAGTGGCCCACTTCTACAAACATGGCGGCACGGCGGGATGGGAGCCGTGTAAATGTGTAACAAGGTGCCTGCCCCTCCCTCCCTCCCCCACCACCCACCATCCCTCCCTCCCTCCCTCCCTCATCTGCGGTTGGGGGATGCAAGGCGAGAGGGGAGAGGAGCCGGGTAGAGCCTCGCCTCCCGTCACTCTCTCTCACAACACCGTGAGAGCCACAGGACTCATGCTGTCCTCCAGCACACCCACACACACTAGCACTGAGAGCGAGAGACACTGAGAGTGTGTGTGTGAGAGAGAGAGAGAGCGAGAGGGGGGGTACAGCAACAAGAAAGGAAGGAGAGAGGTGTAACGTGGAGAGAGAGAGAGAGAGAGAGAGAGAGGGAGGGACGTAGCAAAGGAGATAAAAAATCTAAATCCTGAAGAGAGAAAACAGAAGGATTTTCTCTTTTCTCCCGAGGAGCTGCGAATAACCCTCGGCGAAGGATGGCAGAAGGGGGAGAGGGAGAGGAGGAGATTCAGTTCCTGCGAACGGTGAGTCCTGCTTACTTTCCTTTTCGGGGAGGCTAACCCGCACTGGCTGCTGGAGAGGACTTTGGGAGGTTTTGGGGCTGGAGAGGGAGATGAGGAGTTATGAGAACAGTGAGAAAGGAAATTAGATGATTTTTTACTGAAAGAAGCAATTAATTTATACTCTACATGATTCAACTCTTGACCTAAAATTGACTCGTGATCTTCCAGCATCAACTTCATTGCTCCTTCGGTGTCCACTGGTTTCACTGTGTCTTCACTTCACTTTTGCTTTTCTGGCATTGGATATTTAAGTCATATCTGTAGTTGCAGTTCTCAGAGCCAAGACCCGCTTCTGTATATAGTTGACTATTTTTGCGATGCCCTGAATGTGCCATGACCCGCTTATTAGTTGCTCTCTTTAAACTTAGTAATTGATTTCTTTAATCTCTCGTGAGCTCAGAAATCTGGGGTTGTTAACCTACATTACGTGATCACAATTTGATCTTTTCAGAATGCACTGCTCATTGTCTCGCCTAATCTCTTTTATATTACGTCCAGAATGTTCTGGGCTTAAGAATAGGTGGGTAACAGTGTATGTGTGCATATGTGTGTGTGTGTGTGTGTGAGCACAGATAGATAGACAGGGGCTGGTGCATCTGTTAGCATCGTTATCTATTTATATCTGAGGAAAGTAGAGCCTGTCAGTGTGGGGTGAGGAGGCAGAGCAACAAGCTACCCAGAGCCTGCAGGGGACAGCTGGCCAAAGGCAGCATGTCTTCCTTGGAGAAGCCAACACACAGTCACAGCGTAGAGATATCCTCTTCACAGTGTCAAACTCAGTTGGGAATGACCCCAAAAATGACCTAAAACAGCTGAGTTGGTAAAGTGGGTTTCCAAAGCTGAAGAGAGAGAGAGAGCTAGATAAGCATGCAGTATCTGAGATAAGTACTATATTAAATTGGTCTGAATATATTATTTTTCATTTAATCCATTTAGCCCTGTTTCCATGCACCTAAACCTAAAACCGCCACCCTTTGGACCTAAAATGTTGCGAAAGCCTCGATTACTGACACCAGTAATCACCTGGAAGATCGGAGCCATCTACAGCTAGACAATATGTTTGAAATCAAGATCCGAAGAACGTTTTTCAGATGAATTCAATATTAGTATATTAATAGGATGTTTTTCATGAACTGCAAATTGATGTTCAATGCACTGAACTGTGTTCTGCTGTTATTCATTACATCGGACAAAACTCTTCACCCATACAAAACAGAGACTTAAATACAGCAATTTAAATATAATAGAAAGTCAATGAACAATAAAACTGAATTATAGCCAGGCTCTGTTTCCATCGACAATTATGCTAAAACACCCTCAGGAGGCTCAACAGGAGACTCATCCCTGCTCACTTAGTTTGTCTTTGAGAAGAGCATCAACAAAATCTCCACAGTGAAATGTATTTCTGTTAAAGTGGAGCTCTATTTTACCGCTTCCATTGCTGCGATGTTTACCTAACTGGCACTTGATGAGTTCAAGCACAAAAGAGCCCAGATAGCTGCATTCAGACCACAATTACATTATATTGATGGGCAGGATTCCTGTCAAGCTTGTGGAGTCAACTCACAGTATCCACAAGACGGCATTACAGAGCAACACAGCTGCTGCTTCTGTTACAAAACCATAACTAACAGTGTTTTTTTTTCTTCTCTTCAGAAACTGGCAAATGAATAGTGAGACACACAGGCTAAACACTTTGAATGCCTTCAGTGGGTTTGTCCTTTGCTTCAAGAGGCTCAGTTAGGATGAAACTATTAAACACCAACACTTCAAAAGGAAAAACAATGCAGCTCTATGTGAATTATTAATGTCTCGTGCACTTCAATGGGTTTATCTTTGACACTAACACTGTCAGGGTCAGGGGTTCAATCCCCACCGGGGATACAAGGCTAAAAATGTAAGTGCTCGTGGTGCTGTAAGGATCTTTGGATTAAAGCATCCACCAAATGGTCTGTGTTATCAGTCTTTTAATTAGTGGCCAGTGATGGGAGGCATTGTGTGAGTCAGCTGTTTCTCCCTGCTGGGGTTTTTCCCTGGGTTATATTGGAGGTGGGAGGTGTGATGAAAGTGGAGTGGGAGCACAGAGGAGTTCTTCTCACCTGGACCAGCTGGGGCAGCAGACTGTAGTCATATATTTGCTTATATACATCTTTTTACAGTCACATAACCTGTCATGGAGGGTTGCAGCCTGTGTGCCAAGGTTGACTTTTCAGCAGGGGTTTGGCTCAGCCCTTCAAAAATGTTGTTCTAGAAGTCATTACATTCTCTTATAACAATTTGATGAAATCTTTTGAAAATATGTGGGCAAATATTGCTCTCGAAAGAAGTGCCATTTCATCACACCATGGCTGAATATTTATGTCAACACAGCTTGTGATAATAATAGCCTAATGGACTCTAGATGACGTTCAAAATATATCCCAAAAAATACATTTAAAATTCCACAGAGCAAAGTTATGTTAAAAATTGTGTTCCAAAAAAAGTACTTTGTTTTCCCAAATTATAGCTTTTGTGAGCTCAAAACTTGGCACATTCTGGCACATTTTACTGTGTATTGATAACTATAGCTAGCCTACAGGTCTTTCAGAGTAAAATCCCTGGGCAATGAGGAAGAATGATGTGTAAGATGTATTAACACAAATTAAGCACATCATCCAGAGCACTCCTCTTCACTGGCAATATATGGGTTTTCACTCTGGCAGGCAGCTTGTCTGCTTGCGTAAGTGTGGAGTTGACGTTATCTGCGTTAGGCCTGAGTTGCCCTCTGGGAAAACTAAAGCTTTTCTAAACTTGAATAATGGCCTTAGTATGATATGAGACGAAGGAGGAAGGGTGAACGTTTGGGTCGCCAGGTGGAAACCGCTGAAACTCAAATAGCACATCAGAAATGCCATCTTGAGTGTTTAGGTTTGCTTAACTTAACTAAAAACTTATGTTGGGTTGTAAATAGGCTCCATGATTCCTCAGTAATGCCGTTTACTTCACTGCCAGCTGCTCTTTATTATTTGCTCTCCTGTATCATGATTGTACAACGTTTAACTTGTCATGAGCTGACAAATTTTGTATTCAACTGAAGCTTCCCACAGTTTTAGAAATATCAACAAATCCATCCATCAAAAGTCCATCACCAGGATCTTTAGTGTAGTGATGGAACAAATGCACAAACTCTACGTTATTCAGGCTGCCCTCCCCCCCTGTCAAAGTAAGTGTGAGCATGTAGGTGTTCCTGCAGTTTGAGAAACCTATTGTTGTCTATTTGAGGAAGGAGCTAAAAAAATAAATAATAGCAGCGTAATCCTGTCAGTCCCTTCATTTTTTTATCCTTTTCTCTCTTATTCTACTTATTTTTCACCCCTGCTGGGAATCCTCCAAATAAGAAGAAAAGCTGTGGGATAGTGAGTTTGGGAGTAAGGCAATGCAGTGTTACTGCGTTTAGTGTTTTTTTTTGTTTGTGTTTTTTGTTTAATAGTAAGAGAAGAAAGGAAGGAAGAGGAGATTAAATCCTTTAAACGCCGAGTCCTCTTCAGTGTGACAGATGGGGAATGCAGGAAAATGTAATGCATTTTGGTCTTCTTCAACACATCTCCAGTGATCGTTTTCACATCACAAAAGGCCACACACAGATTACTCAGCAGTGCTGCTCTATTCTATTCTGGGTTTTATTGTGTTATTCTAATATGGCCCAGGCCTGTGACTCATACAACGCTGAGTGATCGCAGGGTGGCTCGACTAGTTGCACAGTCTACACTTGCTGGTGAGGCTTAGCCGTGCTACCTGCTGTACAGTGGCAGGTCACTTAAATTCTCTCTCCACTCAAACAGAGTGGATGCCTTCTGTTGAACTACAGGCATCTAGTATTCAACCTCCTCCCTAAAAAAACATCCTGCCAGCACTTCAACCCCCACATTTGCTGTCAAGAGATCGGCTTAGCTTGCAGTAGCCAGCGGTCTTTCCTTTTTTCTTTAGAAAAAGTCTATAACAACAGCCACAGACTGCTGAAATGTGTCACTGCGCTATAAACACATGAGAGTCTACATCAGGTAACCCCGGGTTCATACAATTGTGCCGTTTCTCTGCTGGTGACGATGAAAAGCTGTGTCACTGTTTCACGATGCCACACTTGTGGTGTGAATCACATCAGACAAGTGAGTTTGAAGGAGTATTCAAGCTCCAGTCTATAACAGCAGTTTCTTTTTATAGTATGCCACTATAAGTGCACACACTCTGGAGGGAGAAACCAGAGGAGTCAGTGTCCTACTTGCCAGCATCATTTGGGAGATGTGGTGTGTGTGTGTGTATATAGATGTGAGTGTGTGTCTCTGTGCGTGTCAAGTGAACAGAGATGTTGTTCATTGTTGTGACAGTCAATTGTGGCATTTGTGACGAATGCAGACACCATAGTAAGTTTTGTCAGAACTGTATGGGCAGTGATGTTCGCAGGAAGCAGTGATTTGGTGATTTACAGATTAAAAGATGAGTAGATTTAGATTTTACATTTTCAGTTAAATTTAGCAGTAGCACTAGCAGTAGTAGTTATATGGTATGCGTCTTAACCACTCGGCTATGATGCTCCGCCAGTGACTTTTTAGGCAGTGCTTTCTAGGGTTGGGTTCTGATCAGTTCTGACCAGGTCAGTTTTGCATTCAGTTCCAATTTGGTACAGTACCCACATTTGTTAAGCTCTTTTACAAAATCTTCATCTCATATCCCTTTATTTAATTAGCAAAGAGCAATGTACAAAACATTTTGGTAGTCATGTTTTGAATAGCAAATGGTGTAATCTATTAGGCAAAACGGAAGTTTTTGTTTTTGAGTGTTTGTGCTTATTTATTTATGAATTTCATTACTTAAATGTGGTGAAAGTTAAACTTAAACAGATTTAATAAGGTATTTGAAATGGATTCTGATTCGATAAGCAGATTCAACGCTGGATTTAGATTTGATGAAATGCTGTCGCTGACCTGCCTTCATCGAAAGTCAACAAAAGGAAAAACAGGGACAACATAACCCAAAACCAGTTCGTACAAACATTGTCCTCCGCGTCATTGCCCCTACAGGGTATCCTAAAGAAAATTCTGCATCACTCTTTCTCTTTCTTCGTTTTGTTTAAAGTTGTAATCTCGAAGATTTTCATTTCGTTGTCTTTCACGGCACCTATGGCAATAATTGGTAATTGCAGGTGTGTTTTTGGACCTCATTTAAGTTTCAGTTTCACTTTCCTCGTCTGTAGTTTTCTTTGTTTGTTCGGCCGTAATAACCGTTTCCTCACAACGCTAGCAGAGACCGGAAAAAACAGTATGCCGCTTCACACACAGGTGAGTTGAAGAGCGAGTCTGTTGCGTTAAAAGCTTGCGTTTTCCGGGAAAGT
>NTHP01000063.1:669890-691518 GCA_003416845.1 Oplegnathus fasciatus
GCTGCCGACACCCGGGTCGTAATACTGCAAATGCTGCAGGCTTTCATCAGTGGGCCATAGGTTCAGTCACCATTATGTTGCATCATTCGGCGATAGATAGTGACTTAACAGACATGTATTGAAATGAAAATCTTCGAGATTATATCTTTAACAAATCATTTCTGTTTCCCCTGTGGAGTGTTATACTATCATCATGTCTGGATTGACTCTTTTTTTTTGTGAGATCAGTCTGGGATGCTGATTTCCATTTCTGCAGTAGAGATGACACTGACCGAGGAGACCCGCAACTATGATATATATTTTATTTGGGTGCACTGCTGTTTATTTATACAGAGACACAGAGTCTCTCCAAATTTTTCATCTGTCATTGTCCCCTCTCTGTCTGTTTTTCTATCTTTTACACACACACACACACACACACACACATATACAGTGTGTACATCAGTGTGCTACAGTAGCAGCAGATTTTGGGATGGCGGTAGATGACGGGCGGGGGTGAAGGAGTTGGGGAGGGTGTGAGCAAAGCAGGGCTTTAGAAGTGCTGAGCCCAGGAGATGAACACGTCCACAGCAGGACAACGCACACACACACACATATACAGCACCTGTTAGTCTGCCTGCTTTGGTCACAGCAGTTAACACAATAAACAGGTGGTCTTGTCTGCTGTCTCAGGCACGAGACAGAAACAGAGAGAGAGAGAGGGATCCTACAGGAACAAATTGTTGCAAAGTCACACAACTGTAATGTAAACTGCTCTGTGTGTATATATGTGTGTGTGTGTGTGTGCGCGTACAGAGGCTCAATGATTAGCTCTGCCACCTTACAACTAGAAGGATCCGAGGATCTTTTCTGCATAAAGGTTCCTTGTGTTCCTGTCCATGTTGCCACTTATAGTTCAAAGACGTTCAAGTGAGGTTGATTGTAGACATTAGGTAATAGTTTGAAATAGAAAATAAGTCAGTCAAACTCCCATTAAAGTTCGTGCCAGGACCAAACTCAATGAATCTATTCACCTTCTCCCAAACTACCAGTCCATGTTTTAACCACACACACATAAAAACATACTATACTATGTATACTAAGTATACGTTCCTGAATTAATCATATAGGAATAACTAATCAGGATACTGAATCATGTATACTTTATATTTTTGCTGATGATTTCTGAATGCTTGTAATACAGTTTTAGATATTTGGATCTATTAATCTTACTGTTTCAGGCAGAATTGGTTTCCATTCATGGAATGAAATAGTATTTAAATCAATTCGAGTATTGGCACTTTTTCAGGTTGAGTAACACACTGAACATCACTCGGTAAAAGTCTGCAGTGCAGTACCATGGTGTACTTTTCATATTGTATTCAGAAATGAATGGAAACCAACTTTCTGAAACATAGCAGCATGGTTTTCAAAATGTAGTAAATAAAACATGTAAAACCACCAGCATGGTCCTTTAAAGCCCTTTAGAAGCTAGTACAGCATAAAGTGTTTTGTAGCTAAACAAGTCCACATGACCGATGTTTACTTCATTTCTCGCTGACGATGCTTTGTTCCAAGATGCCAAAATCTTCCAGAATTTGTGTGCAGCCGGAATTTTGTCAGAGAGGACAATGTTGGAGATGATGAGGTAAATATTAGACTATTTTGGATCCACAGTGCAGCCATTTGGCTTGAGGCACTCGGATGCTGCAAAAGCTGTCTTGGACAATGTTTTTTTCAGAGCTGTAGGAATGTGGTCTTATCAGCTAAATAAGTTTTAGCGAAACTGTGAAGATGAACTTTGTGTGCTTTGTGAACTTCAAGGGAGGTTCAAGGATATTTGTAGTGTAATGTTTAGGTTTAACTCTTCCTTTTAACTGTCCACAGGTAATAATGTAAATTGGTGAATAGTTTTTTTGACTGAGGGAATTCCTTGTATATGCTGGGATATTTAATATTTCAGTTTTTTCAATCGTATTTTCTTAGGTTATTAGGCTGTATATTCATTTGGACTATGGGATGTTGCTTGTCTTGCACAATAAATCTTTCTCTGTACCTTAACTCACTGCTATATTCAATTTTTGGATTACACATCTGTTTTGAACAGGCCTGCTGGTCAGGAAAGTACGTTGCTTACTCTTAAGGCAAATAGGTTTTTTTTCAGAGGAATGGATTTTGGATCCAGGCCAGCGAAAATAATTTATTTATAACAGTGTTTTCCCTTGAATTGCAGCTGTCTGCCAGACTTATCGTCTTTCAAAGGGCAGACGCCGTTTAATGTTTGATGTCTTGTAGTTTGTAGCAGTTTAACTGAGCCGGAGGGGAATGAAGCCAGTGTGTGTAGCCTGTCAAAACACTGTGTCAGTGAAATTCAACATTAGTGTTTCCTAGAATCTCATTTGTGAATTATCTCTGTTTAAGCCTATATTAGCGTAGTTAGCTCAGCTTAGTTGTGAGGGAAAATCATAACATTTTTCTTAGCAGTCTTATCTTTTGCAATTGTAGCTATTGTCAAGATTTTAACCCTAATTCTGTGATCAGTGTTGCTGAATGTATAATCCACTAAGCTTTAAGAGACTTTCGAATGGTTAAGTACAATACCTGCTCTTTAATTTTCCTTCTTTAGTAACTCGTTAAGTAAATGTAATGTGCTTTTTTGGGCAGTAATTGGTTGATTTTGCTCCTGCTTTTTGCTCATTAGAAGTAGAAATTATCAGCTAGTTTTCCTGTGCTCAGTGCCTTCCCTGTCAGCAAGAGAGTCTTGTTCTTTCTCCAAGTTAGACCTCTAAGTATCTTCAAGTGAGACCTCTAAGTATCTGCTGGTCAGCAGAAGGAGGGAATGTGATAGTGACAGGTGCAGCCACCTAAAATAGCAGAGGAGCGGAGGGGGAAGGCCCAGAGCCGAGTGGTAGAGGTAGTGGAAAAAGGGAGAGAAAAGAGGACGGCAATGAAATAAGAACAGTACAGGGAGAAAATATGGCCGAGAAGAGCACATCGAAAGAAATAGTGTGGAATGAGAGTGAGCACGATAAAGAGAAAGAGACAGCAGCAAAAGCAGAATGTGACAAAGACAAAGCTCTAAATGTTCTTGACACTCTTCTGTGTGCAGTTGAAAGACTGGTGATTCAGTGCAGCACAATAACGTTTCTGTCCCAAGCAACCAATAACTTTGTACTTAATAACTTATCTACAAAACTCAGTCACCCATACCACATTAGACATATAACTCAGAGCAGAGACACACGCGCAGATAGATAGATACACTCATAGGACTGTAATGACTGCTGCAGTACTGCAGCAGTATGAAACATTTTCTCATTTTGCATATGATTTTTTTTCACAAGAATGGAAAATATGTTGTTTAATCATATATTTATTTATAGATGACATAATTGTTGCTTTGTTGTTTGGTGTCCCACCGTCAGCCAGTTTGCAGGAACCTTTTCTCTAATGTTGCATCTACAAAAACCAGCAGCCTGAAGCTTGGAGCAGTATTTCATAAACACTTACTGGTAAGATGGAATTAAAAGTTTGGCATTTACACAGTATCTGAGTAGGAATTAATTAAGTCTATTGTATTGTGATACCAAAGCAGAGGGAAAGTAAATGTTTTTTTGGATTTTTTCATGGTTACATGCATCATTATAAAGGTTGGAGTAAATTTAATGGACTGTAAGGTTATCATAATATGTCAGGCCATCAGTGATTCTGTGAGCCCTTGTAGTGAAATGAGAAGAAAAAGGCAATTTACAAGTTGCTTATGAGTATTCAATGTATGGCACATTGGGAATACCATTACCATAATATTATAATATTATTTGTTGTTTCTTGTCCAGTGGTAAATCTGTATCTGTTGACACTGTGGTGAGTTAAGGAGATGGTCTGGCTATTTTAGAGGTGATGTGTAAGAGATGTAGGCCTGGTGTGTACTGTATGTAACCTAAACTCTCAGACCTTTATATTCACACTTGATGACTCTTTTCATATCATCAAGCAGCACAGACTCATAACCCTCAATCTACAGTATCAGGTGATGGGTGGACGTTTTATCAGGACAACCAAAAGGGTCTAATCTTAAAATGCTTTAGAGATATTGATTCTGAAATATATGAAAATAATAATAATAAAATAAATATAAGGGTCGGGGAGAAAGAGGAGGGTTGTTTGGGAGATTTTAATCTTGGAGATATTTTAGGAAGTAGACAAGAAAACATTGGAGAGAGTGAATGATTTTGGAGAATGAGAGTGCCACAAGGCCCTTCAGCCTGCAGTCTGTGATGGAGGACTCTGATAGTGCACCTGTATGGTCTCTTCTAGTTTTCAAAGGGAAACCCCATAACCACTCTCCCCTCTGCCTTATTGAACTGTTTCGCTCCTCCGCCCACATACTGTGCAATGTGCTGTCCCTCACTCTTTTTACGTCTGCAGAAATATAATCAATGGCCTGGGGTGGCCTGCATCAGCACACTTTGATCAGAGCATCAGGCAGAAATCTGGACCGCAAAGAAAGAATGGATGTTGATATTGTCATTTGATAAGAGTGATTTGATTACTGGGCAGGCTTTCAGTGGCACTTTGTCAATTCAGAATTTGAGAGTATGGCGTGAAAGGCTGAAATAGTAAGCCAGTGTTGAGATTAAAATATTCAGAAATCAGTCATGAACTGAAATAAAGATTTTTAACAAAAATGAGTGAAACAGTTAAAACTGCATTAAAACTACCCTGTTTACTTGCAAACAACGTGAATAAAAAAAACATGATTTCAATTTGAATGCCTGTTGATTCTGCTGTCAAAAACCATTTGAGGCGGTGGGATAAATATACGTTTACAGTGTGTTTTGGGGTTTTGTCATTATCAAAACAATGCTAATATAAATATTGTGATACATCTGCTGTCCATCTCAAACATGTATTTAAGATAAGAAAATATACAAATATATTAGAAAATACACACTAAAATAAAAATAGCTATTTGTCATAAAAACTACCAAAATGATCACAAGTTGTTTTATGTTTATGTCCACTGGTCACAGGTCATGTACCACTTTTGTTTGTTTTTTCTATGGTGATGACGAGAAAGGCTTAACACTGTTGATACATTCTAAAAATCTTGTTTGTTGTACCAACATGCAGTTGAAATTAACTTCTTGGATACTACAACAGTGACTTATGGATTATATAGCCCCAGTTTCACAGTTTTGCATGTCATATTTAATTTTTGAACAGTGAACAAGTCCTGAACCAGCTGATTACCTGCTAGTGGAGAAGACAAATCTCCCAACTATAGTTAAACATGTATCAGCACTTAGCTGCATCTTTGTGTTCATTTCCCATCATAGCATCAGTTGAGACCATGTAAAAATGTCCCACACAACAGGTTACCAGATAAACTGGTCTTGTCTCACTCGTTTTGAGACCATGTATTTGTCCAAGACTCTGTTGCCCCACCTGTCTCTCTGAATTTGAGGATATCCTCCATAAACAGAAGTGTCACTGCATGCGCACCAAACTAAACAACCTTACACAGTATCTGCCCACAGCAAGAACTGTATCAGCTATGTTCACAGTTGTAGAATTACACCTCAGTGCCTGTCCTGCCCTGCCCTTTAGTTTAGCACAGCAAGACAGGATCGGAGGGAGAGGATTTCTCTCACCATTTTGCATCTGCTTGCTTGTTTGCTTCCTGTTTAGGGCGGGCAGCGTGCCTGCTTGTCTGGGGAACCCTGGTTATCCTCTGTCTGCGTGAGCACCGTCAGCTGGCCCTAGAGAGTATACAAAGGTGTCTGCTTTCAGGCGCTATCTGTGCTTCTGGCTGCAAATCTCTGCTGCATTACACACCTCTATTTGTGCACACTAGTGTGTTTGTTTGTGTAACTGTCTGTCAGTTTACATCCAATTGTCTCTCCCTCTCCTCTGACCCTGGACATCCACATAGGCCAGATGCTTCAGCCGCCAGGTCCAAAAAAGGTTTGGCTGTAACCCTACACCCATCATGTTGATGGGGTATCAAATACGTTGCATGTACACGTCTTCACCCACTGCCCAGGTATAAGATCAGTGGGTCAGGTGGGTGATAACACTTTCACTCAGTACTGCCTACCTATCTTGGCTCCATCAGATATGATCATGTGAGATTAACAAATAATCAGGAGTTGTGGTTGGCTTACAATAAAGCGTCAGGTGCACATCCTGCAAATCCTGAAAGCTGCCTCTATTAATAAAAGGGTGAGTTAAGCCCAAGAGTTTGTGTGGTCTCCAAGTCAGCTTTTCACATGGTCAAATTGGAAGTGATTCACACAGTGTGACTCTTGGAAGGACACAGCTCTGTAGTTGCTGATGCACTTGACAGAGTACTATTATAAGTCTGAGTGCCCCGACATTGAGGGTGGAATAACAGGTCCAGCCATGTACCAGCAAAGTGCTAGCAAATGCTGGCTGAGGCTTATGTGTTTGTCTGATACACCAGCCAGTTTGGCAGGTAACCAGCAATTTTATCAAGGTTCTGTCTTTTGCACAATATCATACTTGACTAGTTGCTTCCTTGTCCTCCTTACTTTGATAATAATTTGTTGTATAATGTCCACAGACCCATGAAATACACTATTTTATTGTATTTATGGCTTCCCACAAACGTTTCCACGGTCACTTACCATGAGGATTGGCAATTTGTTATGCAGTTCATCAAAATCCAGATTATGTATTTCTATAATAATAATAATAAAAATAGCCCTTATTTTTTACAGCACTTTCAAGAACATGCTTACAAAATTATTTACATACATAAAACATTGATAAAGATAAAGACAGTGAGATAAAATATTCTCTGCAACTTTGAGGCCAAGGCTCTGTGCCTGAACCCTTGAGCTCTCACTGCCTTTTTGATCTTGCCTACAGAGGTAGAGTGATTGAAGCAGAGTTAGTCTGCCATGTGAGACTGTGGCTGTAGAAATAGATGGAAGCCACTGGGTAGGACTGCTGTATAATGTTGGGACATATATCGTCTACAGTTGTCATCCGATCGCACATCTTGTCTCGGAGCAGTGACTCACTCGGTTACTTCAGTCTGCTTTTAGACACCCACAAGCTCGGCCCTATCTCCTTAATGGGGACTGCGGTCTGAGTCTGTATGCACTGTCCTCAAAACGTGGCCGTTTTAGCCCATTTTACCCTTCTCGCTCAGCCCAGATCAGCAGAGCTTTTTCTGTGACCTTACAACTTCTCTGCAGTGATGCCTGGTCTCAGAACAGTTGTAATTTATATTCAGTCCAGATAAACAAAGATGCATGTTGTTGTAGTGTAAATACCTACTGGTCTGAAACTCAGCTTTGAAGTTGTGTGAGTGGTAGGTATTGTTGTTGTACGAGGGAGGTGAGAAAGATATTCTACCACTTTGTTTTAACATTATTGAGAATCTCTCTTTTGCACAATACCTCTGAGATTCACTAAGTTGGCTAAAAAATCATGTTTGTATGGTCCACGTACAGTTTTAGTACCACTTGAGTTGCATATCAAGTGGTGTTGCTCATGTCTGCAGTGAAGGAGAGAGGGCACATTGCTCCACTTTCCAGCGTGCAAAGCGGGGAACGCGAGGACAGGACAGAGGAGACATTTCAAGGCTGAGGAGAGATAGATGATAGCCCAGCCAAAGGAAGAGGGGACACTCTTCAGCCAAAGAAACACTAGAGGCCTCTGGGTATAAGAGAGGAGTAGATGTTATGAGGTCACCGATCTGCATCACTTTCCATTTTCCTGCTGTGTGCCATAGACATCGACATGCAAACTCCTGTGCTGACCTCCGCCTCGCTTTAAAATGCCTGCCTGTTCCTCCTAAACAATAAGTCATGACACATCGGTGGCACTGTATCACCAGGGCAAGACAGGGAGCAGGTCAAGAACGAGAGGACAGAATAATTCATTAGTTTTTAGAAGAGAGGGAAGAAAAATCAAGAATCTGTCCAGAACTGTAGAGAGGAATATTCTTCAGGTTAAGTGATGGATCTACTTGCATAATGACTGAGTTGAAGGAACAGCTGAGAATGTTGAGTGTCAGGTGTGGGTTTCACAGGGGGGGTGTTTATCGCTGTATTTACACCAGTCTCTGGAGGGTCCAGGTCTGTTAGCATTCTGCTTGTGGAATTAAGTTGTGTGTATCTATTGTGCTGTCCCTTACTGAGAGGAGCTGTTTGCCGTCTTCTCAACTGGCCATTTAAAGGACCATGTCAGTGTTTTTGGCAGTTTTTGCTGTATATATGTTACTGCTGACCATTTTTAAAAATCTTTGAATTTCAGTTTTTTTAATGCATTTTTTCTACTTTGCCAGCAGCCATGGGTTTTTGTTAATTTATGTATCATATGAACATCAATTAGCAGAGTCTTGAAACTTTCAGCATCATGCCTGTATTATTTTTCAAAGGTCTTTTATTGTTGTATGGCAGCGCAGTTCAAATCAATTTGAAAAACCATCACTGCACTACCTTACAATCACATAACTTTGACAGAAACAAATGCAAACCTAATGTTCACCGTGATGGACTACATAAGTTTCAGTAGTTGATTGATGTCAGTACAGTGTGGGAATAACAGTAAGAAAATGCATTCAAAAATCTGTAGCAGTACAGCATGATTTGCAAAACCGTCAGCAGCAATAGAAAGTCTTAAGATTTATAGTAAGTCTGGGTGAAAAAAATGTATACTATCAGATACATATACATAACATATAACATACTTTTGATAGTTTCCTGGTTGCACATAAACACAACATTTTTAGTCCTTGTGTATTGTACAGCAAGTGCCTATTTTCATTCTGTTCTATTTTTTTATTATGTGCTGTAGGCAAGTTTTCCTCCTCTGCACTCCTTACAAAGCATGTCACTTTAGTCAATGAAAGGTCAGTATTGTACACAAGAATGCCTGCACCACATGTCAAGCCAGTTTTATTCAAGACGTGCTATAAAAACACAAAACAATGTGAACTTAAGTATGAAAAAAAAGGCATAGCAAGGAAAGCCAGCAGCAAAGATCAGATATAAGGGAAATAAATGAGTGGTTGAAAGCCCAAAGCATAAAATAACATGTCCCAAAAGTGAAAGGCCAGTCAATAAGTGTGTCTCTAAGTGTTTGCTTGTGTATCATCTGCAGGATGACCAGGTCGTTCTGCAGTGCACTGCCTCCGTCCTGAAGGAGCAGATTAAGCTCTGTCTGTCCTGCGAGGGCTTTGGGAACCGCCTCTGCTTCCTGGAAACCACATCCAATGCCCAGGTAAGATTCCTTCCTGCCTTTTGTTTGTCCTGTACTGTGTGTAACCTTGTTTTTCTCAACTTTGTTTTACCTCTGTGCTGGTTGCACGTTTGCAGAATGTGCCCCCGGACCTGGCCATATGTACCTTCATTCTGGAGCAGTCCCTGTCCGTCCGCGCTCTGCAGGAGATGTTGGCCAACACGGTAGAGATGACTGAGGTAAAAACAGAAATAAAGAAAAGATTGATAGATAGGAATATATGGAAAGGGGATGGAGACTTATTTTTCTTTTACAGAGAAGTGAGAGTAGGTGCTTTAGGGGAATATGAGTTGTGAATGGCAATTGGTAGAGAAATAGACTTTGGGAGAAAGATTATCCCCATCATTTCAGACTGATAAAAAAATGTGTGTTCTTTTTACAATGTATTCTACTGCACCTTTCTCCTGTCCCTCTCACTGTCACAGGACCGAATTCTGGATTGCTGATGTAGATTTGAGATATACAATCAGATTTTGTTGACAGATTTGCTTGAGCATTTTGCCTTACAGATGATAAATAAGAGTTTTATGTGTTTCACAACTGATTATAATTGAAAATATATGCCTATTTTTATGATTGTATTTACTAATAGTACTGAAACATGTAACAGCACCAACATGGTAGTCTATGTGTTCAAAGATTTGGGTTTGATATCAGGTTCAAGTCCTGTGTTTTCTGTGTTTTCTTTTTTTTTTTATTGGGGCTATTTTTTGTGTACATATGGATCGCAGATTGGGCCTTTAAAGATAAATGCTGTAACTCCTGTTTGGCTTTGAAGTTCACCATAAAACATACTGTACATCAGGATCATCAGGTCTATGTGAGCACCATAGATTGACTTATTCTTTGCTTTTACTTCATTATGATTTTTTTTACTTGTTATCTGACAACCCCTCCCCTCCCCTTCCCTTCTTGCTCTCTGCCTAGCAGGCAGTCGATTTGGACAAATGGGTATGTCTGTTAACATGTCTTATTTCCTGTAACGTGTGTCCCAACCAACCTGGCAACTGTCCTTGTTCCTGTCCTGTTGACCCTCTGGATGTCCTTTTGAATGAAATAGTGCTGTATCATTCACACGTCTCAATTCATATCCGTTTAGCTCTCACCCCAAGGTGGTGATCGCTCTGTACACCTGTCATTAATTTTTAGCTACAGTAACTAATGGGGTCCATGTAAGCAAGCCATTTGTCTTTAGATTAATCTTTTATACTGAGCTGCTCTTCATCTACTAAAAACTGCATAGTTACTGGTAAGATTTAAAAAATGAAGCTTTTTTTGGAAACATTTGATTAATTTGACTAAAATTGGCTGAATCTGCAGTTTAAGAGCTAGTGTCAAGGCTGTAGTGAACAGTATTTTGTGCACTTCTAGCGAGGCGTCACAATACATCATCCATTTGCATTTCATGCAGAAATATCACCAGCACATGTACCCTTATGCCCTTATCATAAATGTTACCTTACCTTGTTTGATGTTGTTCCTTTTGTTCCAGCACATTGTTCTTTGTTAGTCTTTGATGACGTCAAGCAAATTTCTGTTCCCTTTTTTATACAGAACATGTTTTCATACTGCTGCAAAGACTGACTGTGATTAGACAAGCCTAATCTAACTTGACTTACTTTAAAGACGGGAATCCGCACATTATATAAACGTTTAGTATTGCTAAAACTTTGTTGTTTGGTGGCGTATTTTTCTTCTCCAGTGGCTAACTAGCCAAACGTCAGTGATGTCACATTATTCTGATATATTTGCAGCTATCTAGCAATCTAGGTTTTGATGTAAGTCCTTCTGAATCAACGAGCAAGCTTTTGTAGGATCTCAATTTTGCATCCACATTCAACAATCATATAGTGAGAAATCCATCAATGTATTTAGCACTTTACTAACTTATTGTTTTTTTGTGTAACTCACTATTCTAGAAAAAAAACAAAACTTTTGCCTTAATGTTACAACTATAGTTTAAAGCAAGAAGTTGATGCCCACCCTCACCTCTGGGGTTGTCAATGGGAACTCTGGGATATATTGGAAATGACAAACTGAAAAAGTAAAGCAAGCAAGTTGAGATGGATTTGTCAAACTCACCAGATCGAGAAGGCACTGTTGGGTGATCAGTGCCTATAAACCCAGGATGTAGAGAGCTGAAGTCCTAACCCACTTCTAAGCTAACTTCTGTTCCACTAGTTTTCAGTTCTCAACTATTTTTCAATAGTTGGTTTCTTTATTTGCTTGAAAAGCATGGTGATGTGTTTTTTGTCCATACTCCAGCTAACTTTATATACCAGTTACCATACCAGCTAGCATGTACAACAATAGAGACTGATTTGGATAAGAATATGGACAGAAAACCTCATATTTCAGCTTTTGTCAAACCTGAAACCTTTTTCTGGCTGAGGCTAATGGTACTCAAGCTAGCTTTAAGAGAGGCTCTCTATTTGGAGCATTTTATAAGTTGCATTATCGTGGCTAGTTTGGGTAGTTCCCGGCCTCACAGGAGCTGGATGATGTGGATGAGCCAGGCCTTTCTAATGGTGAGCAGGGGGATGAGAATAGCATGGCATGCAGCCCAGCGGAGGGTTCCACCCACCTCTGTCAGGGGTGGATGGGGAAACCAGACACCCCCAGAGCTCTGGACAACCCTCTTAACAGACACACACACACACGTTTGTCTGTCTATACTTGTGAGGACCCTCATTTACATAATGCATTCTCCACCCTGTAACCTTAATCATTACATCTAAATGCGTAACCCCAACCTTTACCGTAAATCTAAAATGTCCTCATCATGTAGAAATGTCCTCACTACGGTGGTTTAAAAGTCACAAACATAGCAATACAAGCCTACACACACACACACACATTTGGGAAATCACACACCATCACCACCTGCCCTAACCAAGCCTGGTGTTAATGCGGACCAGGGCTAATGGTATAGTGCTACCACTTGACATACCTGCCCCTGGCTCACCCTAGTGGATTATGGGTGCTTAACCCTACAGAAAGGCTTAGCATTATCTTCCTGTTGGCTGGACTAAATGGTTGTATTGGCTAATCCATCTGTAACTGTTGCAGTAATTGTGTTTTCTTATTGCATCCTTGCTGGATGTTGAGAAAAGGTAGGATGGATTAATGTTATATTTGCCTTTCTGTGAGATTATAATCTGTGGTGACTGGTTTGTTTTGCATTGCGTCAAACTTCGTCAGTCACATCACTGTGATGCCTTCTCTGAGAATTATGATTTATGGCATAGCATCGCCCCAGTTTCAGCAACATCTCTCTGCTTTGTTATTGATGTGGTTCTTGTTGTTATTTTCTTGTATAAAAATGGACCCGAAAATCTTCAGTATTTGTTTTGGGAAAAAGTCATTGTTCGGTGTTGTGGAGCTGTTAGTTAATATTGCTTAATGATTTTTATTAACAAATGACTTACTAAAGTATTCTTTTCAGGGATTTTTTTTCTAAAATACAACAAGGGTAGATAAGTTTTATTGGTCCCCAAAGGATGTACCAGGAGTGAACGGTGTGTGATTACAAGTCATATGCAACATATACAGTGCAGTTATGTTCTACACAGTTTCAACAAAGAAAAAAGTGTCAGTGGAAGTTGATGATGATATGTTGTGATCCAGTCATTTACAGTTATTGACTTGGACTCTTAATAATGTGTTCCTCTGACCTCTGGACCTTCTGAAATACATCCTTGTTTTCCTTCCCATCTGACCAAGATATATTTGAAGTGTACCGACAGTTTTGTAAGGCTGGTCTGTTAAATACTTGTCTATCTTCTTCCCCTCCAGTCGTCCCAAGGTGGAGGTCATCGTACCTTACTGTACGGTCATGCCATCCTTCTGAGACACTACCACTCAGGCATGGTAAGACTGCATCCAAAGTTGGTTTGAAACCAATTTAGCAAAGAATGGTTTAACTCCAGTTTGTTTACTGTAGTTTACAGCCAATTTTATATCTGCATTTTGGCAAAGTTCTGGTCATGTCCTGAATAAAAACTTTCTCCCCAGTACCTCAGCTGTTTGACTACATCTCGGTCTCTCACGGACAAGCTGGCCTTTGACGTGGGCTTACAAGAAGATTCCACCGGTAAAACCAAACTTTCAATACACAACAGAATGCTCTTTTCTAAGCCTGCATTTAACTGATTAGTGAAAGCCATTATCCTCTCATAGTATTGTTAATTGTTTTTGTGAGTCTAATACGGTTTTTGAATTTTGCTGAGTTGGCCTTCTCGAGCTGTTAACCTAAATGGAGTCAGCAATGCAGCAATCTTCTGATTGCAGCACATTTCTTTCACTTTGTAGTTTGGCTGAGAAATATAAACATTGTTGTGAACATATCGGTTGTGTCAATCTCCATGGGGAAATGAAGGTAGTTGTTTGTTCTCCTTCTTGCAGGTGAGGCATGTTGGTGGACCATTCATCCAGCCTCTAAGCAAAGGTCAGAAGGTGAAAAGGTCAGGGTGGGTGACGACCTCATCCTTGTCAGTGTGTCCTCTGAGAGATACCTGGTAAGACTCCTCATACTCCATCCACTTTGCTGTTACACAATGGAGAGTTCAAACATGTATACGCTGTGCTAAACTCGATCTTTTTCCTTCCTCTTTTTGTCCTCTGTCCTCAGCACCTGTCCTACGCCAGTGGTGATCTGATGGTGGATGCCTCCTTCATGCAGACTCTGTGGAACATGAACCCAATCAGTTCAGGATGTGAACTAGCTGAGGGTACAAATCTGCTTTACACATTTTGCTCTATAGCCACCAATGAGGCATTTCAAACACACAATTCATATATAGGGAAAACATATAGGAAGAATATAGGTATAGGAAGATTTTTTCTTTTTCTTTTTAATCTCTTTATTTCCAGATGCTTTGGCAATATTGTCTCTGTTACATTCATTCCAATGAAGCATATTGAATTGAATTGAATTGATTATCTACACTTTTTGTAGTTGTATTTCAATATATCAACTGTGAGCATGGAGAAAAGTTTGAGATTTGGGGCATGATATTTGGTCCTATCAGAACTCATGTAGTGTGCACCTAACATATACTGTACATGAGTTGAAATTTACTCACAGATTCATACACACAATGTACATACTCACTGTGGTGTGTATTCCTCCTCTCAGGGTTTCTGACAGGAGGTCACGTTCTCAGGCTGTTCCACGGCCACATGGACGAGTGTCTGGCCATCGCTACACCAGAGGAAGGAGAGGAAAAGCGCAGGTGAGAGGAAGAGGAAGCAGAGCGGTTCTGAGCAGCAAAATATCCTGTTAGTCGGATACCATATGACCGTATGTGTCTCTGCCCTGACTCTGCTACAGGATGGCTCACTATGAAGGCGGTGCTGTGTGCAGTCAGGCTCGCTCCCTGTGGAGGTTGGAGCCTCTCAGAATCAGGTGATAGTCCCCTCAAGGCATTTACATATTAAATATGAAATTTGTGCTTATTTTTACTTTACTTTTATGCGAGCGATAAGTCTAAAGTGGAGAATGTTCGCATACTTTGCATTGTAACTTCTTACTTCACTTGTAATGTGTTTTTTTTTAACATTCTTTACCTTTATTTAGTCAGCAGTTAGTTAGCAGTTGAAAAAAGTAGGAAACTTGTGGGCAAAGGGAGAAGGGGATGACATGCAACAAAACTTCTATGCCACAAGGACACCCCTAGTAAAATAATTACCAAAGAGGTTTCAACAACAAACACCAGAAAAGGATAATTATGATATAATAGTTATTAAAAGACTTAATTGGCTTTTTGATAATTTTTTTCTGCTTTCTGCCTGCAGCTGGAGTGGTAGCCACATGAAGTGGGGGCAGTCTTTCCGTATTCGCCACATCACCACAGGCCGGTACCTGTGTCTGGATGAGGAGAAGGGTCTGTTGGTGGTTGACCCAGAGAGGGCCAACACCAAACTATCTGCTTTCTGCTTCCGTGTTTCAAAGGTCAGAATTAACATTTTGAGGACTCTAGCCTTTGGTTTCTGTTTTATTATGCTATGATTTCTTCTCTCATTGACCTCTCTATGATTTTCTCTCACCCCTTCTTTCCTCCTGGTTCCCCTGAGCAGGAGAAGGTGGATGTGGCTCACAAGCGCGATGTTGAGGGGATGGGCATTCCAGAGATAAAGTATGGAGAGTCCATGTGCTTCGTCCAGCATGTGTCCACAGGCCTGTGGCTCACATATGCCGCCCTGGATGCCAAAGCTGCTCGTTTGGGAATGATGAAGAGAAAGGTTAGGATAAAAACTGTCTTAATATAGCAGCAAAAGCTGAGTTAGTGCGGATTATGTGTACAATGGTATTACAGTGGTCACATCCAGACACTTATTAAAATTTTTAATCACGCACCAATAAAAATGAGAAGAAGACAAAAATATTGCTACAAAGCTACCACCTTGTTACCATAAGAGTTTGCATGGAACATTTATTTTTCTTTGAGATTGCTTGGCTAAAGCTCTGTGCGGTTTAATGATTTGGAAAAGTCATACATAATGATAAATACAATGTATAATGCTGATGGGGGAATAAGCAAGAGTTGGGTTTCTGTATTTGGGCTATATGAGATAGAGCAGAGCTTCCTAAAATTTTGTTTTCTCAGTGTCCTAAGGACAAGATAAACATTACTTGTATAGCTGTTGCATGACACGACCACCAGAAACAGACCTCGTAGGAGAAGGACAGAGAGAACTATGGGATATCATCCATAATATAATTGTGTTGTTTGTGTCCCCAGGTCATTCTGCACCAGGAGGGTCATATGGATGATGCCCTAACTGTGTCCCGCTCCCAAACGGAAGAATCTCAGGCTGCACGAATGATCTACAGCACTATGGGCCTCTTCAGGCAGTTCATCAAGTAAGTATATACATTTTCAAATGTGGGAACATGAGTAGAAAATTCTTTGTGACATGATGCAGTGATGTTCATAAAAAATCGTCTTATTTTTTTGAAAAGTACTACTGGCATGAATCAATATCAATATGCTCTCATTTGTTTATGGTACTTAGTTATTTTGATCTGAAACATGCAAACTATGAGGAGGGATAAAAAAATGTTAAAAAGATTTTACATTTGTTGCTGATTTGTTTGTGTTCTTCCAGGGGTTTGGACTCTCTGAGTGGGAAGAGCAAGTCACCAGGGGCTGTGTCACTTCCCCTGGAGGGGGTCATCCTCTCTCTTCAGGATCTCATCTTCTACTTTCGTCCTCCTGAGGAGGAACTGGAGCACGAGGAGAAGCAGACCAAACTTCGCTCCCTCCGCAACCGGCAGAACCTCTTCCAAGAGGAGGTACTCTGCATGCTGCCTGCACAGCCTCACACACCCTCAGACTTTCCATATCTATTGATTTTTACTGTCTGTTCCTGTAACAAAAAGAAATTTGCTATGCAAAAGCGAACTTGCACTTTTGACACCATTAAGGACTTTTATGCTTTGCAGGCTTGTTAACTAATTTCTTTTTTTTACTGTAACACCACACACACCTACAAAACATACACCTCTACTTGTTTTTATCACTTGTGAGGACATTGTGCTAACTTACATTTATTACTTACCATAATCTTCTCCACAGGTAGCCTAACCTACACACCTAAACCCAACCCTTACCCAAACCTTAACCTGTAACTTTAACATTAACCAAATCCAAAGTCTTAATCTTAAAAGTAACTGTTTCTTTATTTCTTGTACCCAGATGGAATGTGAGTGCCCACAAGGTGCTTGTTTCAGCATGTTCTTGTCCCCAAGACATGATTATTTCAAGTGAACATACTGTACACACACACGTTTTATTGTTATATTTGTGAGGACCCCAATGGGCATAATGCCAAGCCTGAACCATCAAAAGTACATGCCTAACCCCAACTTATAATTAACCTTAAAATAAACCTAATTCTAACCTTAACCCTAAAGCCACAATACTGCCACCAGCACCAACAGCAACAAAATACATTAAAAAAAACATAATAATGATGTGTACATAATCTTTCTGGTCCTCTTTGTGTTTCTGTGTTCTTTCTCAGGGAATGATCACCATCGTGCTGGAGTGCATCGACCGCCTGAACGTGTACAACACTGCTGCCCACTTTTCTGAGTTTGCCGGGGAGGAAGCTGCAGAGTCCTGGAAGGAGATTGTCAACCTCCTTTATGAGCTGCTGGGTAGAATAATCACTATAAAGTCTGAAAACACAAAGTATCTATTAAATGCTGTCTGCACTGAATAACGTAACATTATTTCACTCTCTGTGTCTCCACTGAACAGCTTCTCTAATTAGGGGAAACCGCTCTAATTGTGCTTTGTTCTGTGACAACCTGGACTGGCTGGTCAGCAAGCTGGACCGTCTGGAGGCCTCTTCAGGTATCAGATGTGCCTCACTTATTCACTGATACATCCTGCAAATTAGAGTTGGTCTTTCGAATTGACTAATTGCTCTTAAGGGTTGGCTGGACCTACTGTAGTTATTAGATACAGACAGCTTAAACTTTTAAACTGTTGTGAACTTATGAGATCCTCAAGTGCAAATCTCTGCGTAACCCTATGTCTAGGCTGAAGTCCAAACATGATTTGAATAGAAATGCCTGTAAACATGTCTTAATTTACTAGTTTTATTACTGCATTGTTTCCTATTATGGATGCAATACCTGTTTCAAAAATTGAGATAAGAATTTATCATATTCCTCCTCTCTATACATTTAGGTATTCTTGAGGTGCTGTACTGTGTGCTAATTGAAAGCCCCGAGGTTCTGAACATCATCCAGGAGAACCACATTAAATCCATCATCTCTCTCCTGGACAAGCATGGCAGGAACCACAAGGTTTGTCTTTTCTCACTTCCAGGAACATGGTGGGAAAGTAACATTAGCCGGCAGCAAATTAATTGGCTCCAGCTGGCAGGGTTGCCTAGACTACCAGACACTTTTGCAGGTGGTGATTTGGAATGTTACAGCATCCTGAAATCGTATTTGGCTCGTAAAAAACACTTCTTGGTTTTGTAATTCCATTAGCAATTGGAGCCAGTGAATGAAAACGTGAATTGTCTGCTCTGCCAAATTTAAACATAGAGATGAGAGTAATGTCTGCCTTTAGGTCCTGGATGTCTTGCGCTCTCTTTGTGTGTGTAATGGTGTAGCTGTGAGGTCCAACCAGAACCTCATCACTGAAAATCTGCTTCCGGGTCGTGAACTCTTGCTGCAGACCAACATTGTAAACTATGTCACCAGGTACTTTAACTGCTGTTAAGTTGTTCTATAATACAAAAGGTACAGACTGTTAGTTGTCATGATCTTTTCTGTTTTTTAACTCGTATTTTCCTTGTAATAAAATGTGCGACATTTCATCAACCGCTCTGTCAAATATCTGTTGTCTGTAAAAGTTTATGTTGATTTCTTCTCTCTTCTGTGCTCAGTGTAAGACCCAACATCTTCCTGGGTACATGTGAGGGGTCCACGCAGTATAAGAAGTGGTACTATGAGATGATGGTAGACTATGTGGAACCCTTTGTGACGGCACAGGCTACCCACCTGCGTGTGGGCTGGGCTATGACCGAGGGCTACAGCCCCTACCCTGGAGGAGGAGAAGGCTGGGGAGGCAATGGTGTGGGAGATGACCTCTACTCTTATGGCTTTGATGGACTGCATCTATGGTCAGGTAAGATGACTCCGCCAACTTATTCACTACACTATTTTCCATGATTCTTTTATGTCTTGTTATACGACTTCCTCACTCTCTGCTCTGCCATTCAGGTACTGTACCCCGCCAGGTGGCTTCGCCCAGTGCACACACCCTGGCTGCAGATGATGTCGTCAGCTGTTGTCTGGACCTGAGTGTGCCCAGTATCTCCTTCCGTATAAATGGCCACCCAGTTCAGGGCATGTTTGAAAACTTCAATGTGGACGGCCTCTTTTTCCCTGTCATCAGCTTCTCTGCTGGAGTCAAGTAAGTACAAAATAAAAAGAATGTGCATTCCTTTATTAAATTTTTTTCTTGTTTTCTGTTCATCAATTTGGATGTTAATTTCTTTATTTAACCAGTACGACAGTGAATTAGTGTAGCAAATATTAATGCAAATAAATTATGCAGGTGCAGAGGCTTCAGTTTCTTAAGAGGTTGTCAACTTTTAAAATTATGTGATTTAATGCCAATTTGCACCCTACTAATGTCGGAATACACATGATAATAAATAAATAATAAAATGATAAAAAAATAAAAAAATCATTAAAATATTATTAATATAGCACAAAATATTATTTTAAATATTTCTAATTAATTAAGCTTCAAACAGTCCTGCATTTTACATGACTTTTAATTCTTTCAATTGTAATTCTATAAATGCATTTAAATCCTTTAAACTATCTCTCAAGTAATCCCAAATAATTATCTCTCAAATAATCCCTCTAAAACCTACAGTATTTGGTCCCCCAAAAGAGATTTTACAGCTGCTGTGTGTAATGATCCCTCACAGTGCTGAGATGGGACTAATGGAGAATTGACTGATGAGAGCAGGGAGGGAAACACTGGCTCAGGAATTGGCAGAGAAATTAAATCAATGTTTGCTTTATTATGGGTCTTGTAGAGATCAAGGCACTGTTGCCATAAAGGACTTAAGTAGTATATAAAGTTCTCTCTGTCAAATAGATAAAGGCTAGGACTGACTCTGTTTCTGTCCACTCAGGGCTCGGTTCCTCCTTGGTGGTCGTCATGGAGACTTCAAGTTCATGCCCCCGCCTGGCTATGCCCCGTGCTATGAGGCTCTGCTGCCTAGAGACAGGATGCGTATTGAACCCATCAAGGAGTACAAGCACGACTTCCACGGCGTGCGCAACCTGCTCGGTCCCACCCTGTCCCTCACCCACACCTCGTTCACCCCCTGCCCTGTGGACACTGTCCAGGTACAAGCCCCAAACCTAAGATCAGACTTTGATCATGTCATTAAAGTATCTGCTATATTAGTTCCTTTTTGTTTACTGACTTTTCTCTGCTGTATAGATTGTGTTGCCACCCCACTTGGAGCGTATCCGAGAGAAACTGGCAGAGAATATTCACGAGCTCTGGGCTGTCACCCGTATTGAGCAGGGGTGGACCTATGGGACTGTGAGTATGGAGTCAGCACTGCAATACAGAAGCAACAGTATAGGGATATTGATTTGACAACCACAGATTTAGATGATTTGGAGCTTTGAGTAATGTGAGAGTAATATTTCAAAACGCAACTGTATGTATTCATTTTACAATAAAAATCTGACTGTAGTTCATTGTTTGATATTGGGGCCTAGTGTGTGACTTATCATTTTCTCAAAGAAGGCATTTGTTTTACCTCCTTAAATTACACCATAATATATATTAAAATATTTAATGATTAATGTCTTCAGTTATAATAATCAGTATGAGAATAATTCTGTGGTAACTATCTGTGGTAAAAATGCAGAGATGTCGTGGAGGCACCTAAACTGATGCACTTTTTAGGCTGAAATAAATCTTGATGACAGAAGTGTGCATTTAGTATCAATCAGATGTATGTAACACACAGATAGGGTCTGTTGAGGCAAACAAAGCATACGTTAATTGGTCATTTTTTTCACTAGTGAGTAACCTGCCATCATCTTCCTCCACAGTTCAGGGATGACAACAAGAAACTCCATCCTTGTCTGGTAGACTTCCAGAGCCTCCCTGAACCAGAGAGGAACTACAACCTGCAGATGTCTGGCGAGACTCTCAAGTGAGTTTGTAATTGAGGTTCTTTGGAGGTTTTAGTTTGAGAGATGTAACGGGAGAGATTTTATGTCCTTGGATAGAATTGTTGATGCCTGTGTCCTTGTTGTTCCACAGGACTCTCCTGGCGCTGGGTTGCCATGTTGGTATGGGTGATGAGAAAGCAGAGGAGAATCTCAAGAAGATCAAGCTGCCCAAGACGTATGGCGGCAAAGATATTTCTTGCCTTTATAAACTAACTAACTAAACTAACTAACTCGACATTACCTTTTATGTGTATCTGAATCTGAACTTGTCTGTCCTGTAGCTATGTGATGACCAATGGGTACAAACCTGCCCCCCTTGACCTCAACCATGTCAAACTAACACCAAACCAGAACCAGCTTGTAGAAAAACTGGCAGAAAATGGGCATAATGTTTGGGCAAGGGACCGGGTACGGCAAGGATGGACCTACAGTATCGTGCAGGTAACCATTTCCAATCCTTTAATCCTTAATAAATCCTTTACTTTTATTGTTTTTGGAAAGGTTTGGTGAGTTTAATTCATTTGTATTAACCAAATTATCTATATTAACCATAACCTTAACCATGTTCATTTATACAGATATAATCCAACTGAGACTAAGCCATGTTGTGCCATTTCTGTATTTTTTTTTTTT
>NTHP01000063.1:694027-735741 GCA_003416845.1 Oplegnathus fasciatus
AGTGGAGTGAGAGTCAGACAGACTCAGTCATGTCAAATGATAAATGTTTTGTGGTAGAGTGATGAATTCATTTTGAACCAGTAGTGCTTATGTGCATTTATGTCATGCACGTTGATCTGACGAAACAGTTGTCGGTGTAGATTCCCAGTTAGCTAACGAAACCTTAGCTTTAACTTACCGGTCAAGAAGAAAAGTGGTTACCTCGGCGCGGCTTTTCAGCCCTTGAAACTCCTTCAGCTGACTCCAACAGGCAAAAACTGAACCAATGTTCACCCTGGTCTTACTCCTCCTTTTGTGGCTGAGCACTTGGGATTGGTACCGTAGTGAAGCCGGGCGCTTACCGTCAAACTTTCCGTTTCCAAACTTTCTGTTTTTTCCACACTAACTGGCAACTACTAAGACACTTGATCGCTGACAACACAGAGACACCACGTGATACCAACGGCGTTATACTATTGGCTCACAAGCCTTGTTAGAAACGGAAACCAAACGTCAGACTTCTTACACAGAAATAAACAAAACGTTCATTTTGGACCTGTCATGATAATGACGTGATGTAATGATTAATTCACAATCATGATATTTTTTTTTTTTAGGAAAAGCCATACTTTGATTCTGCACCTTTCTAAAAGCTCTGTGGATGTATTATTATTTTTTTATTATTCATCTACATAAAAATGTTATCAATAACACCTTTAAGCTATTATAGTATCTCTAGATAATCCAGTATTACTGCTCCTAGATGTCTCACTCAGATGTCTTCTTGCAACAGTCTTATTTTCCTTCTTGTTTCCTTTTTCCATTTTCAGTATTACTATTCTGTGAGGATCTTTGCTGGACAGGAGCCTTCTGGTGTGTGGATTGGCTGGGTCACTCCTGACTACCACCAGTATGATCCGACCTTTGACCTCTCCAAAGTGCGCAATGTCACTGTTACTGTGGGAGATGACAAAGGCAACATACATGACAGGTTAGTCTTTCCCATATTCTAATGGCAATGCCGGTACTTCTAAATGTATTTATTGTTTATTCAATCTTTCACTCATGTGCTGGAGGAAGTAAGGACAAACATCAGTAAGAAATGACAAAAATACATTGTTCTAATTTGTAAATATCTAGGGATATATAACTGAGTGTCAACAGCACCTCAAGGGTAGTTGTCAAGGGGGTGCGAAGGTTTCTGTTTCTAATTTACATATTTTTATTCACTTGTCAGTAATTTAAACCAGTTGCGTTTGGTCACCAACCTGTCTCATAGAGCTACCTCATCCTGACTATCAGACAGACAAATAACATTAGTAGTGAAGCAATAAGGAACTTGATACTGTCTTTTATATACTGTGGGGTCCCCCAAGGTTCAATACTTGGGCCCCTTCTTTTCCCCATTTATTCATTTCCTTTTATCCAAAAATACAACGTCTCTTTCTACTGGTATACTGACAACACATTTACTTATCCATAAAGGTAAATAACTATAAAAAAAAATAACAGACTACAAAAACTGCCTCCAGGACATTGAATCCTCAGAATTTTCTTGGGGGAAGTTAACTTAGTAAGAGGTGGTTGTCTGTGTGGGGTATTTTCTGTTTTCTTTATTCTCCCCTTTGTTTTGTTATTGTCTCTCTGTGCTGTAAAGCACTTTAGATCAACTGTATAGTGTTTCAACTGCCATATAAAAAAAGGTTTTAACATAGCAGTGTATCTGCTGTGTCTTTGCAGTATGAAGCACAGTAACTGTTACATGGTGTGGGGAGGGGACCTGGTCAGCAATCAGCAGACCCGCTTCAGCCAGGAGGACATGGTGGTTGGCTGCTTGGTCGACCTAGCAACAGGTCTCATGACCTTTACAGCCAACGGAAAGGAGATTAACACCTTCTACCAGGTAAGGAAAGGCTACACAGTATAGGTTGTGTGTGTACTTGTGTCTGTGTTTTTAAGACTCAACAGGTTGAGAATTTACTTGTGGTGGAGGGTGGTGCAGCGTGTAACGCATGTGACAACGCTGTGTGTGATGGCGCGGCGTGGCGTGTGACGGAATAATGCAATAATGCATATTATCATATTATTTGAAATTATACAGTTATGTTTACAGTGATATATTGAGGGGGACAACTCATGTTTTTCCCAGGAAGGGGGGGTCCGGACCCCCCTATTTATCCCCGAAGGGAAATTCGGTATGTAACAAAGGATTTCAAATTCACTCATCACTCGTGCCAATTAACGGGGCTCAGCGGAGCCGGGAGGACATGACGCTCCACCAGAAACATCTGTAAATGCACAGCAGGGCGCAGATTCTACAGATTATTTTATAACATCTTAGTTCTGATAGTAAGTTAGTTAAATCGCCTTAATTTTGGCGTTGGAAAAAACGCCCACAAAATGAATTGCTGTGTCATGCACACCTGACATGCATTGTCTTGAGAAGGCGTGGGGTGGGGGGTGGGGGGGCGCTGGTTTGTGTAGGCTACATTATGAAATGACAGTTGAGTGTCTTGATTGGAATTCGGATTTTATCTACCTGGGCAGGTCTTAATCTTTCTGGGCGGGCTGCCCAAGTAGAGCCTATGTATGGGAAACACTGACTTCAGTGAGTCTGGATGAGTTATTTTACAACTGTGGAGCTGTATAACCAGAGGTGCTTTATTTCAGGTGGAGCCCAACACCAAGCTGTTCCCTGCTGTCTTCGTTCAGCCCACCAATCAGAACATGGTTCAGCTGGAGCTGGGCAAACTCAAGGTCAGAAACTACTTTTGCTCACACACTGAAAGCTTCTCCAACTACCTTGCTTTTTTAATATTCTTCATGCCTACTTCCTCTCATACCCTATTTAGATCAACGTCATAATGTGGGTCAAACTTGCATTGGCTGTTTATTTAAACGGGTCAATGCTGTCAGCCAACCCTCCACCCTGATCCTCCTCTCGACCTTGGTTAAACACAAGGGAGGATCCCTGTTGGGATAAAATTGATTTAATGGTATTGATTTTAGATGTCATTTAACCTACACACTGATAAGAGAAAGAGATAAAACAAAAAAACAAAAAATAAAGAGATATGGAAACAGAAAGAGAGAGAGAGGAAGGCACCTATGTGAGCAACCTAGAGAACACCTGTGTAGACAGAAAGAGAGAAGTGAAACTGAAACCTAACTTTTATTTGGTATTTATTTCATGTAAATGTGTGTAAGTATAAGGTTTATCAGTGAGTCTATGGGACTACACTGGAGTCTCTCTCTCTTGCTCTTTCTCCCTCTTAGAACATCATGCCCATCTCGGCAGCCATGTTCCGCAGCGAGCGTAAGAACCCGGTCCCCCAGTGCCCTCCCAGGCTGGATGTCCAGATGCTGACCCCAGTTATCTGGAGTCGCATGCCTAATCACTTCCTCAACCCGGAGGTGGGCAGAGTGAGTGAGAGGTTGGGCTGGATGGTGGAGTGTACTGAACCTCTCATCATGATGGCTCTGCACATCCCAGAGGAGAACAGGTCAGAGACAGTAGTCCCAGCAGGCAGTCTGCAAGTTAGTAATTGGTTCCTAACATTTCCTACAATGCATTGCAGGTTAGCAGCAGATACACTAACCCCCAGATCCCCCAGATTTTATCAAAAATAATCCTGTTAACTACAGTCCCCTATGAATATTTGTTCTACTGAGACTACTTAAATGAACAGCAATTAAATTGAGCAACTTGCTTTGCAAAATGTGGGAAGATCCAACAGTACAACATAATGCATTTTTGTATGGGATTTACTTTAAAAACATTTTTTTTAATTTAATTAAATTTTTTCAGGATTATGATAATTACTCACCCCTGTTACCTGATCAGGTTTGATCTTTGAGTCTGTGTTTGTTTCTCAGGTGTATTGACATCCTGGAGCTGTCAGAGCGTCTGGATCTGATGAAGTTTCACTACCACACCCTCATGCTCTACTGCGCTGTGTGCGCACTTGGCAATAACAGAGTGGCTCATGCCCTCTGCAGCCATGTGGATGAATCCCAGCTTTTTTACGCCACTGAAAACACCTACCTGCCCGGACCTCTCCGTAGCGGCTACTATGACCTGCTCATCAGCATTCACCTGGAGTCTGCCAAACGGGCACGCTTGGGCACCAACAGGGAGTTTATCGTCCCCATGACTGAAGAGACTTTGAGCATCAAGCTCTATCCTGATGCAAAGAAGGCCCATTCTCTTCCCGGTGTTGGCCTCACCACCTGCTTACGTCCCAAGCTGCATTTCTCATCCATCAACTTTGTCGGCACAGACCCTGACCTGTACACCCTTAGTCCTATTTTCCCCCTGCAGGTAAGAGGCAAGAGACAGGTCGCATTGGAAAAATGTAATGATGAATAATGAATGAATAATAATTTTGCTCACTTTTATCATTCCCCTCAGGAGCTGAAGACCAGGGCGATTAGCATGTTAACAGAGGCTGTGCTGGATGGTAGCCAGGCTATGCGGGATCCAGTAGGAGGCAGTGTGGAGTTCCACTTTGTCCCAATCCTGAAGCTGATCAGTACACTGCTCATTATGGGCATCTTCAACGACGAGGACACCAAGCACATCCTCAAGATGATTGATCCAAATGTTTTCAGTGGAAAGGAAGATGGGGAGGAGGAAGAGAAAGCTGAGGAGGGTGGAGCTGCTGAAGGAAAAAGTGAGGAAGCAGAGGAGGAGGAAACAGAGGAGGCAGCTGAGGCCGAGCTTGAGGACGAAGGGGTCGGTGACGAGGAAGAGGAGGAGCTGAAAGAGTTAGAAAAAGGAGAGGAAGAAGCTGAGCCTAAGGAGGAAGGAGAAGAGGAGGAAAAGGAGGAGGGAGAGGCCAAAGGAGGAAAAGTGGATGGAGAGAAGGCAGAGGAGGAGAAGGAGGCAGAGGCATTGGAGGCAGAAATTAAAGAAGAGGAGGAAGGTCTGGAAGAGGGATTACTCCAGATGAAGCTGCCAGAGTCTGTCAAACTGCAGGTCATTTTGATATTTAAACATTGTGTGCTATTCATCTGTAGGCATCTGCAGTATTCATATCCTTAAAAGATCTGTTAAATTTTTACAAATTATGCATCTTAAACTGTTATTCCTATCTTAAATACCTTTTTCAGATGTGCACACTCCTGCAGTACTTCTGCGACTGTGAGCTGCGACACAGAGTGGAAGCCATTGTGGCCTATTCAGACGAGTTTGTCCATGATATTCAGAAGAACCAACGCGTTCGTTACAACCTGTTAATGAGAGCCTTCACCATGTCGGCTGCTGAGACTGCACGCAGGACCCGCGAGTTCCGTTCACCACCACAGGACCAGGTACTGATTATTTTTAACCAAATATGTGTTATGGGGTTTGAATTTGAATTGGATTTTGATAATATTCCTTCCACAAGTCATACGCTGACACTTAATTTCTTTCCCAAAAATTCTGAGGGTTGTTTTTTGAGATCTGATAAGAAGCTTTGTTTTGAAGGCACCAGATGTTATATCACATATATCATGTCTTACTGTGTTCCTCTTCAAGGTTCTTTTGCTGACCAACTTTAAGCACAGTCCAGAGGATGAGGACTGTCCAGTGCCTGAGGAGGTGCGGGACACTATGGGAGACTTCCACAATGACCTCCTGCTTCACTGCGGTGAGAAGCTCTGTATTTTTTACTCTGCAGGTGTGAATTACTTTTTATGTTAAGTATTTTAGGCTCTTAATGCTGGATTCCCATTACACATAGGTATACATATTGAGGAGGAGGCAGAGGAGGAAGAGGTAGACACCTCACTGGGCGGCAGACTCCTCAGTCTGGTTGACAAGGTCAAGAGCTTGCGCAAGAAGGAGGAGGAGGAGAAGCCAGAGGTTGAGGAGGAACCAAAACCCAGTAAGAAAATCACTTGTTAAATATTTGAAGGACTTGATTAATTGGCAACTAAAGTCCAAAAATAGCAAAATCAGCCTTTATAAATCTATAACAATCTAACACATAATATTACACAACAGACGTACTTACCTCTCTGTGTCCACTTCACCAAGGCACCCTTCAGGAACTGATCTCCCACACCATGATCCACTGGGCCCAGGAGTCGTTCATTCAGAACCCTGAGCTGGTGCGTCTGATGTTCAGCCTGCTCCACAGGCAGTATGACGGCCTCGGTGAGCTGATCCGAGCGCTGCCCAAAGCCTATGCCATCAATGCCGTGTCTGTTCAGGACACCATGGACCTACTTGAGTGTTTGGGACAGATACGTTCGCTGCTTATTGTCCAGATGGGCCCAGAAGAGGAGCGGCTCATGATCCAGAGCATCGGGTCAGTGTGGCGGTGATGATATGTACTTTTTATGCATCTGTAGTTGTGATAACTAAAGATGGGTGATGTGATATTGATTTGATATTTTGATTAAAAAAAATCTCAATCTCTAATTGTTTTCCAATGTGTCATCAGAACTTAACCGGTTAAAATTACGCGAGTAAAGAGATGTAACATGTGAATCTGACGTGATGTGTATTTTTTGTAATTTTTTCAGGAACATCATGAACAACAAGGTGTTCTACCAACACCCCAATCTGATGAGAGCCCTTGGCATGCACGAGACTGTCATGGAGGTGATGGTCAATGTGTTGGGCGGAGGAGGAGACTCGAAGGTAACTGTGATGATTTTCAGTTTGTTTCGTTTATCTATCTTATTCAGTCTAACCAGCCTTATTGAGAGGCTTGCTGGACACTTGTTGGAGTGTGCACTATTGTCGTGCACAATACAGCCCACAGTACTCAGAATGTATCTTTTCACTTTTTCTCTCCAGGAGATTCGTTTCCCCCAAATGGTGACCAACTGCTGTCGTTTCCTGTGTTACTTCTGTCGTATCAGCCGACAGAACCAGCGCTCCATGTTTGACCATCTGAGCTACCTGCTCCAGAACAGCGGCATCGGTTTGGGTCAGTGTCAGCCACCTATCACACAATTGCTGTACTGTACATAGGGCAATGTTTTTCAGTTTTTAGTTAAAAAAGTGTATTTATATGTATTATTTTGAATATTTAAAAACAGGTTAAGATATAAAGATCAGATTCCAACTGTCCCTATCATCAGAGACCCCGTGCACTGTAAACTGCTGTGAAATTTTTCACTTTATAGCAGAATACAAACTAAATATAGACTCACTGTGTTTGTTTTCCATTTGCAGGCATGCGTGGATCCACACCTCTGGATGTGGCTGCGGCTTCCTGCATTGACAACAATGAGCTGGCCTTGGCTCTACAAGAGCAGGACCTGGAAATGGTTTGAGAAAATAAAAAATGACAAGAACGAAAAACACATGAAAGGGTACAGTGGACATGTTAGCTTATAATCTGTCTTGGTGTCCCTCACATGCGTGTTGATGTAGGTGGTGACATACTTGGCGGGCTGCGGACTGCAGATGTGTCCCATGCTCCTTTCTAAGGGCTACCCTGACATCAGCTGGAACCCCTGTGGAGGAGAGAGATACCTGGATTTCCTCCGCTTTGCTGTCTTTGTTAATGGTCAGCATATCATAAAATGATTACATTTGTAGTTTTAAGTTGTGAGTTAACTGTCACTAACATTTGCACACCTACTCCTCACAGGAGAGAGCGTGGAGGAGAATGCCAATGTTGTGGTGCGTCTGCTCATCCGTCGGCCCGAGTGCTTCGGCCCAGCCCTGAGAGGAGAGGGTGGGAATGGTCTGCTGGCTGCCATGGAGGAGGCCATCAAGATCTCAGAGGACCCAGCGAGGGATGGACCTACTGTCAAAAAAGACAGACGCTTCATGTAAGTGATGGCACAGTTGATATGATACTTATGCATACAGGCTCATTCACCTTTGGATTAAGCTGCACTGAATGAATTAATGGACATTGTTTTGTATTGTCTTGTTTATTTTAAAGCTCAAACAGTTGATGTTTTTTTTATTGGCAGGTTTGGTGGTGAGGAACAGCATGAGGAGAACCGTGTACATCTGGGAAATGCCATCATGTCCTTCTACTCAGCCCTCATTGATCTGCTGGGTCGCTGCGCCCCTGAGATGCATGTGAGTAGAACAGTTTTTCACACCATTGATTTCTCTTAAGCCTCCAGGTAGCTTAGCTCAGTATGTGGTTGATCAGCAGTGGTTAGTCTCATACAGTATGTCTTAAATGTTCATATCTACAGCTGATCCAAGCAGGCAAGGGTGAAGCTCTGAGAATCAGGGCCATCCTGAGGTCTCTGGTGCCCATAGAGGACCTGGTGGGAGTCATCAGCTTGCCTGTGCAAATTCCTGCCTACGGCAAAGGTTAGATACGAAGCTGGAATTATGTGTGGACACAAATAATACAGTATTTGGGCATATTTTGGCATCCTCCTGCTTATATGATTTCTTCTGTCAAAAACCACAGATGGCCAGATTATTGAGCCTAAGATGTCAGCCAGTTTTGTGCCAGACCACAAGGCCTCCATGGTGCTGTTCCTTGATAGAGTGTATGGTATTGAGAACCAGGACTTCTTGCTTCATGTGCTGGAGGTTGGCTTCCTGCCTGACATGAGAGCTGCAGCCTCTCTGGACACGGTGAGTAGGAAAAGATACAAACGACAAGTAAAACAGCAAGAGAAATTTAACTTCTGTCAACTCCAGAAATCCATATGTTGATGTGGCTTTCTATCCACCTGTCTCAAAGTATTGCACTCACTACAGATAGTTTTTCTGTCTCCCTCTCTGATTATAGGTGGCATTCAGTACGACTGAAATGGCCTTGGCACTGAACCGCTACCTCTGTTCGGCTGTTCTGCCTCTGCTCACCAAGTGTGCCCCGTTATTTGCTGGAACAGACCACCGGGCCATCATGATCGACTCCATGCTCCACACCATCTATCGTTTGTCCCGCGGCCGAGCTCTTACCAAGGCTCAGAGGGACGTCATTGAGGAGTGCCTCATGTCGCTCTGCAAGTCAGTACCAATCCCAATCTCTATTTAGAGAAATGTAAATGATAATTGGGCATCTGAATGATTATGATAATAAATTAATTTTTAGATTTTATCTTTTATTTAACCAGAAAGTCACCTGAGATCTAACTAGAATGACAAAATAGTTAACATGAGAACGCACGGACACATGTGAACACACGTCTTAATGACATTCGCAGGTACCTTCGACCCTCCATGCTGCAGCATCTGCTCAGACGGCTGGTATTTGATGTGCCCATCCTCAACGAATATGCAAAGATGCCTCTCAAGGTTTGCTTGCCATTTAACTTTATTGTATTTGTTTTATTTTATTTTATTTGATAACAATAGGCAATTATATTGAACAGAATTTAAGAAATACAAAGAAATGTAACATATACACACACACAATCTACCCAATCTGTGTTTAAAATGCAATCAGACAAAGATTGGAAAGATTGTATTGTGAGAGAAATGTATGATTACATTACAGTGATTATTTCATTTACATATTACTAGTAAATTGCTTACTTGAGAGTACCATATATTAAAAAATGTCCTGCTTTATATTTCCCTCTGTGATTGAATTATTTCAGCTGTTGACCAATCACTATGAGCGCTGTTGGAAGTACTACTGCTTGCCTAACGGATGGGCTAATTTCGGGGTGACCTCAGAGGAGGAGCTACATCTTTCTCGTAAACTCTTTTGGGGGATCTTTGAATCTTTGGCACACAAGGTGAGAGATAAATCTCTTGGTGTCTGCCTGCAGTGTTCATACTGTACAATTACACAAGGTGTAACTTCTCTGATGTCATCCGAACTCTAGAAATTTGATGCGGAGCTCTTCAAGATCGCCATGCCCTGCCTCTGTGCCATAGCAGGAGCCATCCCGCCTGACTACGTGGATGCCAGCTACTCCTCTCACACTGAGAAGAAGGCCTCTGTGGATGCTGAAGGCAACTTTGATCCCAAACCAGTGGAGACCACCAAGTGAGCAGGAAAATACAAGACCAGTACAAAAATAGTTCACAGTGGCCTACAGAAAAAAACACATGATAATAGAGCTGAAATACTTGTTGAATGTTTTTTTTCTGAATTATTTTAAGCAGTAAGTGCTACAATATTCTAAACTTTGATTGCTTTCATGAATGTACATCAGTATCTCGTTTTCAATGAAAGAAAACAGTAACTGTGAAGACAACGTGAGGCGACATATGACCTCAACACGAACAGAATTGCAGTGTAATATCTATATTCACAGGTTACTACAAGCTAACAAAGGCTTAGGCCAAGTTAAGTTGAATGATGTTCATAACCTGTGCAGTATTAAATATGAGTTAATTTATTCACAGCACCATCATCCCAGAGAGGCTGGATGCCTTCATGAACAAGTATGCAGAGCACACTCATGACAAATGGGCCTTTGAAAAGGTCAGTTATGAAACATGTAAATCGTCAGATATAAATAAAGTCCCTATTTGTTATTTGAAATTGTTGGTACTTTGTAATGATTATCTCAATGGTTAAATCAATTTTCAGATCCAGAACAACTGGACCTATGGAGAGGTGTTAGACGAGAATGCCAAGACTCACCCAATGCTGCGGCCATACAAAACGTTCTCTGAAAAGGTAATAATTCATAACCGTCTTTCTAGGCTGAATCCTGATGATCTGCACACAGGTACTAAACTGTAACTAAGCTTATTTACTGGCCCAAATGTGCCTTCAGATCTGAGGAAGTCAGTTCCGTTAAACCAATCTAAATACAGTATATCCTTTGCAGGCTCCCTGTTGATGTTTCAATCCTCTTCTCTGATTCTCAGGACAAGGAAATATATCGTTGGCCAATCAAAGAATCCATCAAAGCCATGCTGGCCTGGGAGTGGACCTTGGAGAAAGCCAGGGACGGGGAGGCAGAGGTGGAGAAGAAGGCCGCTACACGCAAGATCTCCCAAACTGCTCAGGTACAAGAGAGTAAAAAAAAACACTCAGGAAACACTACTGGAAAGGATGGTTCTCACACAAGGATACACAAAAGCAATGATGGAGCTCTGGTGGTCTAGAGTGACTCAGTATTTACTTTTTTCAGTGTTTATCTATCCTGACCCCTATTATCAAACCTACATTCTATTATTTAATATGGGAATTATGTGATAATGTAAAAAAACAGGGTGAAAATAATCAGACCTACCTGTTCACAGTACATACTTGTTGACCCATTGATATCAGTATTCTTAAACATTCTGCACTTGGGCGCAATTAAATGGGTAAAACAATGGTAAATTTAAAGCAGTTCTTTTTTTCTGGGAATCTCCTGGAATCCTCTTGAGGTCCTTAAACCTCACATAGAGAACCGCTGCTCTCTATGGTGAATTTCTATATTAATACAGACAAATAATAAGTATAATTACTTAAAGCTAGTGTTGGTAATGTTGAAGCAACCAGCAAGAGTAAGCTAGATTTTGAAAGTATACTGATGTTGACTCTGGTTTGACCTCTTGCTTTATCCAACCTCTTTTTGGTCGCAGCCTTTTCTTCTTCTGTCTTTCTTTTCTGTCTCTGCCATTCTTGTGCGACTAGTTCTCTAGCTTTAGCCGCCTAGCCGTGTGGAAGATGACGGGCATGCGCAGTGAATGCAGGGTCAGAGTTCAGGGTCAGAGTGCGCGCAGGTAGTCAGATGTGTAGTTGGACAGGCAGACAGCCTGTTCAATTGGAGGGCTTATTACAGTCCTGTGACAGCCACAGACACCGGACTTTTTTCTTTTTTTTGTCAGAGCACTTGAATTATTGATTGCTGTCTGGATGTAAAGAGAATTTCAACAAATATAACAAAAAATGCCTCTAAAAGACATTGCCTACCTAAGCTTTAATCATATTATATATTGTTCTGGCGTATACCGCTATGGTAGATGGTACTCTTACATATACAATACTTCGCTGACTTTGTGGCTTCTTATCACACCACTGTGTCACTTGAGACAGTTTGGCACTATTAGTTTAAGTAAAACGCTGTTTATGGGTACTGTATATGTACAGCTTGCCTTGTAATTTTGAGTTTAATTGCTCTTGTATAGTTTATACTGTAGTATATTTTCATGTTATATAATATTAATTATTTATTTTTTACTTTGTAAAAAATGTACTTTATTTATCTGTACTTATTTCTATTTATCTTATGTTATCTTATCTAATCTAATCTAATCTAATCTTATCTTATCTTTTCTGTCTTCAGGCCACTTATGATCCCAGTCACGGCTACAACCCTCAACCAATAGATATCTCAGGAATGGCCCTATCCAGAGAGCTGCAGGTATGTATCTTTCTGTCAGTCTTTCACAGAGCTGATAGATCTCACATTTTGGTCAGACATTTGTGATGATTTAATTTTCATACCCTCTCCATGCAGTCTATGGCTGAGCAGCTGGCGGAGAACTATCACAACACCTGGGGCAGGAAGAAGAAGTTGGAGCTACAGGCCAAAGGTAAGAGGGGTTTTCTATTACACATCTCCAACTGAGAATTAGTTTTTTAGTGGTGGTTGCTAGTTTGCAGTCTGTTGAATCCAAAAATGACTTGTGCTTCTGTTAGGTGGTGGCACCCATCCTTTGCTTGTGCCTTATGACACCCTGACGGCTAAGGAAAAGGCCAGAGACAGGGAGAAGGCCCAGGATCTGCTCAAGTTCCTCCAGCTCAATGGATATGCTGTGACAAGGTGAGCAGGATGTTCTCACCATTTTAGTTTAAGACAAGTGTTCACTCTGATAGTTCTGTCCATGTTTATCTCTCTATTTCTTTCATTTTTACTCCCTCCTTTCTCCATCCTCAGGGGACTGAAGGACATGGAGCAGGACATTTCCTCCATTGAGAAGCGTTTTGCGTATGGCTTCCTACAGAAGCTTCTTAAATGGATGGACATCGCCCAGGAGTTCATCGCTCATCTTGGTACTGGGGTTTGAGAGACAAAGGCTTCTCATGGGCGTAGCACTTTATTGTGTACCATGCAGCTTACTTATTTGTAATGTCTGTTTTTAACAGAGGCTGTGGTTAGCAGTGGTAGAGTGGAGAAGTCACCACATGAACAAGAGATCAAATTCTTTGCCAAGGTGAGCTGTTTGATGCTTTATTGGGTTCTTTTTTTGTTTGTCTGCCTCCACAGGGACGTCAGAGGTCATGAGTAGTAAGATAACCTAACCTTAGACTTCATAGGGATTAAGAGTCTTGGTGAAATATACTTCAACAGATAAGATTCTTGCCAAAATTAGTGGTTTGAAAATGAAGCCTTCAGTTAAAATGTCATCTGTCTTCTCTCTACAACACCCTGCTGCCCTGAGCACAGAGAAATGGAGCCTCTTAATGGCATGGGTTTCTTTGGATGTTATTATTTTCTGTAATGAATACCAGTATTTCATCTTGGGTTGTTTTTTTATAGATCCTCTTGCCACTGGTAAATCAGTACTTCAAGAACCACTGCCTCTACTTCCTCTCCACCCCTGCTAAAGTCTTAGGTAGTGGAGGGCATTCCTCCAATAAGGAGAAGGAGATGATTGCAAGGTATGTGTAGTAAAAGCTTGGAAAAGGTTATTCAAAAGACTGGTTTTGTTCTCTGAATTGTGACTCTTTACCATATACCTTTCCTTTAGTACAGTACCTGTGACAGTGTCTGTCCTCTCCTTCTTCCAAGTTTCTCCATCTCTCTTCTATTGTGCAATATCCTTTATTTCCTTGACCTCCCTTTTGCTTTCTGTGTCACTTCAAACATTTTTCCTGCCCTGTTTCCCCTTACCGTCCTCCCTCCTTCTTCCTCCCTTTCCTCTTTTCTCCTCTTACCTTAGTATCTTCTGTAAGTTGGCTGCTTTGGTGAGGCACAGAGTATCTCTTTTTGGTAAGGAATCTGCATGGTGGCGTTATGCCCTGTCAACAGTCCTGACCCTTTGTATCTGTTTTTTCTGTCCAGTTTCTTTTTATTTCTCCAGATCTTTTTCACTTCTTCTTCCTCCTCTCCTTCCCATTTACATACTAATCAGCATTGTATCACAGATTCACATTTAATCTATCCTTCCATGTTCTCATTCCCTCCTCCCTCTTTACTGGATCTCCTCGTCTAATGCTTCTCTCTCTTTAGCTCAGCTTCTGCTTGGCTTTGATGTTTTCTGCAGCCTGGGGCCAGATGCATAAAGCTCTGTGTACGCACAAAGACAGAAATATGTATACACATTCCTTTCGTCAGATTTGTAAAACCGCACATGGTTCTGTTTCATAAATCTCAATTATTGTGGAACTGGATGTACGTGTTCAAGCCTCATTTCCACTCCCACAGTTAGTCATAAATTGATGTAGAAATGCCCTTAAACAACCATTTGCATATTAATACTCGTGCCCTCTCCACCACTCATTAGAGCTGTCAGTGAGTAGAAAAAAAAGAAAATAAGAAGTGCAATTTATCCGACTGTTTCGCATCGATGAGGTTGTCCAACAGCACCAGAACAGCTGTCTGTAGAAAACTGTGTATACACCTGGTGTGACGTATGCGTGAGGTGCGCACATTCTCACCGCACTTTCTTCTTTTATAATTACCAGTTTATGTGTGGGAAATGCCGTATGCATGTTTTTTGTGTGTTTATACGTCTGGCCCCAGGTGTTTTAAAAGTTATCTTTTTTGCTTTTAAGGCCTAGACTCAGATTGGTACTCATAACTGAGGGTGGTTTGAGCATGAATGTCTGTAGTGGTGTTGGTTATCCACAGATGACGGTGTACTGCACCTCCGTGATGTGTTCTCAGCCTTAATAATATGAGGCAGTATATGCTTTATCCTCATTCTCCTCCCCCCTTCACCACCATGTGTCTTTAAAAATCAGTCACTCTTATGTAACCAGTGGTCACCAGACACTGGCAAGCACATCGCACTGAGCCTGTGCCCTTTAGCTTGGCCCACCAGTACCACATGGTACATGATCGTTAAAGTGCACCACTGTTACTGATCTACCACTTGAAATGTACCCAAGTCAAACTGCAAAATGGAGGTATTGCATTTAAGAAAACAGTTTTTAACAGAGAATATAGCACAATATAGCAATATATTGCTGCTCCAGACTTACCTGTTGAAGTTGTCTCAGGTATGTAATAAACAGTATCTGTGATGAGTAAAAATTAATGAATGAAAATTTGAGTTGGTCCGTGTTTTGTAACACACTCCATAACTGTATGTCCTGTGTTCTGTTTTTAATACAGAGCTTTTAAGATTAACTCCTCTATTATGAAGAAATCTGGCCTTTACAATAGATTGAGCTCCTGTAGAAAGTGGATTTGCATAGTAGGACAGCTCTGACAACGCATCTTTTTTGTGCTGTTTTCAGGAACAGATGCAGGTGCAGTGGTAAACTGTCTGCACATCCTCTCACGATCACTGGATGCCAGGTAACTATCAAATCTATTCACATCACACTCCAGCACATCCCCAGGCAGAGAGAAAATAGAAACAAACTACCTGAGATTATATTTATCTTTTTTTCAACTATTCTTTTGTGTCCTTCTTTTCAAGGACTGTTATGAAATCAGGCCCTGAGATTGTTAAGGCAGGCCTGCGTCAGTTCTTTGAGAGTGCTGCAGATGACATTGAGAAGATGGTTGAGAATCTGAAACTGGGCAAAGTGTCCAGTCGGAACCAGGTCAGAGCCAGCACCATACAGCGTGGTTTTTATACTCATTTTTCTTGTGAACTGATATATGTATTTGTGTATGTGTGTGTGTTCCTGTAGGTTAAGGGTGTGGCCCAGAACATCAACTACACCACCACTGCCCTGCTGCCGGTCCTCACTTCATTGTTTGACCACATCGCCCAGCACCAGTTTGGAGATGACGTTATGAGTGAGTGAAGTGCCTTTCTCCGTTGAATTGACCCTTAATTTGACCCTCATGGCTCTTGACTCAGTGACACAAAGAACTGACTCAGAGCTAATGCAATGCCTCTCTTCTCTATATCCTCAGTGGACGACTTGCAAATATCCTGCTATCGTTTAATGTGCAGTATCTACTCTTTGGGCACCGTGAAGACTCCACATGCAGAGAAGTAAGTAGAGACCTCTGTGGATCTATGAAAGTCTAAAAACAAGTCAAAAACAAGTTTTCTTCACCAATTTGCATTTATATGGGATTTTATTATCAAACCAACTTGATTTAATTTATATAGCCCAAAATCAGAAGTTTGTACAACATACGACACTCTCTATCCTTGACACTTGATTCACAGGAAAAAATGCATAAAGAGCCTTTAACAGGAAAAAATGTTCATGTCTGCTTTCAGAGATTGTGCATTGATATGTACTTGGTTTTATGAAGACATTTCATGAGGATTTTTGTGGTATTTTTCTCCCGTGCAGACAGCGACCAGCTCTTGGCGAATGCTTGGCCCACTTAGCAGCTGCTATGCCAGTGGCCTTCCTTGAGCCAGCACTGAATGAATTCAACGCATTTTCTGTTTACACCACCAAGACTCCCAGAGAGAGATCCAGTGGGTTTACACATTAGCCTTACATGTTTTTTCTACATTTATAAAATGATTAGAATATGTTAATAATTAATTGTTTCCTTACCTCTTATTTAATCTGTCTACTCTCTCCCTCTTCAGTTCTTGGTCTTCCCAACCAAGTGGAGGAGCTGTGCCCTGACATCCCAGAGCTGGAGATCCTGATGAAGGAGATCCATGACCTAGCTGAGTCTGGGGCTCGCTACACAGAAATGCCCCACGTGATTGAGATCACCCTGCCCATGCTGTGTAACTACCTCCCACGCTGGTGGGAGAGAGGCCTTGAGAATTTCCCCGACCTTGAGGGTCAGATCTGCACCTCTGTCACCTCTGAGCATCTTAACCAGCTGCTGGGTAGCATCATGAAGATTGTGGTTAACAACCTTGGCATAGATGAGGCCTCCTGGATGAAGAGATTGGCAGGTCAGTGAGCAGAAGTTTCACAATAAGCAAGAAGGCTTTCAGGTGATGGGAGACATCTGGCCAGCGTAGTGGAGGACGGTTCTCCAGTGAACCTCTCTGATTTTGCCGCTCATGGTTGCTTATAAGGCAACTTCTAAGTCTCAGTGGGAGGTCGCTTCTCTCCTCATAAATGTTGCAATGTTGGGTTCGCTTCTATTTCTACTTTAATATGCTTTAAATGTAATTTTTACTTTTCATGCCAGCAGTACATGTATTATAGAGTATAGACAACTACATGTTCACATTTGGTACATCTCATATTTGGAGAAAACTATGCTCACTCTTACCACTGCTAACAAAGTTGATTCCTGTGTACTCCTTGTCCAGTGTTCGCCCAGCCCATTGTCAGCAGGGCTAAACCAGAGATGCTTAAATCCCACTTCATCCCCACGATGGAAAAGCTGAAGAAGCGCTCGGGGAAGGTGGTGGCCGAGGAGGATCAGCTGCGCATGGAGGGCAAGACGGAGGTGGACAGTGAAAATGGGACCATCCGAGATGAGTTTGCTGTGCTGTGTCGGGACCTGTATGCTCTCTACCCTTTGCTCATCCGATACGTGGACAATAACAGGTAGCTGAACTTACCGATGACATGATAAATGTGTAAAACACATTATTGCTGTTGCATTATTGCTAGTTATTGTTATAGTTCATTTTTGCTATATTGTGAGTATTACACTTTAAAATTGAGTTTACACTATTTTCCTGACTACTTACAATCAGGGATAATGGGCAACCATGGCATGAGCATCTATGGCAGTAAAAGAAAAGGGATAACATACAGTATTTGTTTGTACTGCAGCTGGTGGTGCTTGTGGTCCCCTAAAGCAAGTTTAAAGATAATCCCACTTCCCATCTGTCAAAAGGACATAAATATTGCATTTGACTTTGTTGTTTGAAAAACTGAAAGTAAAAGATTGTCTGCAAAATAAACCCAGTTTGGTTAATTGTAATAAAATAAAGTGTAGCCCCAATTCTTGTCTAGGACTCACAGACTTTGATTCAAGTACTGGAATTAATCCATTGCTGTCATGGCTGTCTTTTTCTGTAGGGCAAGGTGGTTGACCTGTCCAGACCCAGATGCAGAGGAACTTTTCAGGATGGTGGGAGAGGTCTTCATTTTCTGGTCCAAATCTCACGTGAGTCTTCTGTTTTCGGTGGTTTTTGCTGATTTAGTTTTTCCTATTTTGTGATTTTTGTCTGTCCTTTGCCATCTAACATTTTTTTCATGTGTTATTCATTACAGAACTTCAAGAGGGAGGAGCAGAACTTTGTGGTGATGAATGAGATCAACAACATGTCCTTCCTGACTGCTGACAGTAAGAGCAAGATGAGCAAGGTGAGAGTGGACAAGCAGACAAATGGCCGTAAAACATAGCCTGTTATTTAAATTGAAGTTTTATTCACTTACACCATATATTGAGCTGTAACTCATTAAGAAACTAAACTCTAATAATTAATATTTCACTAACACCACCCATTCCAAGTCGGGAAACATTTAAAAGGAAACTGCTCTTGATCTATTCTCAGCTGTTCTTTTCTTTTCTTTAACTTACTATGGATAAGAATGTCAGGTAAATGATTATTCTGTAAATAATAATCATTTTCTAGAAATGTTAGAGTAATAGGCCATTACATAACTAATAACGTCCTTTGCCAGGACTATGTAAGTGGCAGTATATAGTGTTTAGGCAGTAGTAGGAGTGTCGCTAACTGTGTTTTCTCCTTATATCCTGTGTCGGGGTTGGACGCTGGGCCACTAGGCCGGAGATGGAGAGGTTAGACTGTGTTTGTGCACGAGCGCTGTGCTGATCGCATGGCACCCTGAGTTTGGGGAGGCATTTCATCAAGCTCTCCAATGGACTACCGCATTTCTTACACACAGACCCCAATATTCACACACATACACACACACACACACAAACAGGGTTAAAACACATAGTTACCAGGAAATAACTCACTACAATAGACATTTAGTAATAGCAATGTGATAATAATGCTTATCTATGGGTGAAATGATGCTGTATAATGTAGATTTAACTGCTTAGATTAAGATTTTTCTGTGAGTGGAACATATTTGTGATTGTATCTGAGTAATATTGAGTGTGAGTGTGTGTGTGTGTGTGCGATAGCGATGTGCGTCTATGTTTTTATGTGTGTGTTTGTATATGTGTGAGTAGGGGTCTGGAGCGGCTTGATGAAAGCTCTTTGCTGTAGATCGTAGTGGCCTGAGAGGTTTCATGGCGCTCGGTTGAGCAGTTGTGTATCTAATTTGGTGTGTGCACTCCTGCAGCCGAGCACCATCACCCTATTTTTCTGTGATTAATAAACAGTTTGCCTTTAGATCGTCCCTGTTGGAAACAGTTGTGGAGCCCACGCTGCTGTGCCATCTGTGATGTTGAAATTTTGTTATTGACGCTTGGATTTCTTTCAGCCATTGTGGTAAAGATTCCTGCGCTGGGGGACTCTTCTCTTTTCTATATTATCATTTGCTTTGTGTTCACCACTGGTTTACACTAAAAAGTCATACCATCCCTTGCTGTCACCATTAGATTCGCTTGGTCCATCAGCAGCATATGTAGCTAGCTGCGTCTGTCAGGGAAAACTGAAGCTAGCTCCACATCACCAGATAGCTGTCATCCTATTTACTAACTGGACTCGTCCATTCATGTCTAATTCATTGACATCATTAAATAGTTAAATCATTGAATATCTAATCGCTGTTTGATTGATGTTTTTTCGTGGTTGCTGTAAGATAAAAAAGAAAACCTCCTCTCCTTGGCTATCCGATGGACATTACTGCAGTGAGCTTCTGTTACCTGATCATCACAACGCCTCTCTCTGCCCAAAGAGCAGTTTTACCCACATACACACACACTGAGGGCAGAGAGGGTGCTGTGAGACCAGACAACAGTCAGTAATGAGCATTGGCAGCCTCAGGACAGGAGTGTGTGAGAAGAGCTCCAGGGCGATGGAGCTGACCCCATAGACTTGTGCTGTTCTGTGTGCTGTCCAATGGACAGGATGTGCCCTGTCTGGCCACTGCACTACTAACAGTGAGGCTGCATTGTGCGTAACGACTGTAGCTGATGCAGCAGTGAAGCGCCTGAGACTCCACCAGAAGTTTACAGATGTTTACAAGAAAATGTAGCTGTTTATCTGTCTGATTTCAGCGGATGATTTTCACTTAGTTGTTGATTCACTTTATCAGCATGCTGAGATATTGTGTAAAATGTTACTTGGTAGTTGATTCTTCCATCTCATTGTACCAATCCTGTTATGTTAGTATGTCAAGTAGTCTTACTTCATCACTTTTTTGTTAAATATTCTCAAAATCCTCTGATGTCATACAAATATTTTCTGAAAAGGACATTTTTGATGTGTGAGGCGTAGGGGCTTGAAAATCAGCGATGGGTCGGTCTGAACTTTTCTTTCTCTCTTTAGTCTGGAGGCTCAGAGCAGGAGCGTACCAAGAAGAAGCGGCGGGGGGATCGCTACTCTGTGCAGACCTCCCTTATCGTGGCAGCATTGAAGAAGCTGCTTCCCATCGGCCTCAATATGTGCTCTCCTGCAGACCAGGAGCTCATCAATCTTGCCAAGATCAGATACTCACTGGTACTTTGATGTGTTCGAAGCCAACTTGCTAACTATATTTTGACTATATTTTTTCATTTATAGATTAATTTCTGAGTCAAGTGCTTTAAATATACATATATATATATATATATGTGTGTGTGTGTGTGTGTGTGTATATATATATATATATATATATATGTATATATATATATACTATATAACCATATAAAAATGATCTCCTGTAAAGTTATATTTGTCCATTAGGAATTTATACAGAGGCTGAAATACATGTCGGTATACTGTTCTTTACGAAACTGTGGTATATTTTTGATTTTCCCGAATGAACAAATAGATTATCAATGTCTGAATCTTGGTCTCTCCTTTTGTAGAAAGACACAGATGAAGAGGTGAGGGAGTTCTTGCACAACAATCTGCATCTGCAAGGCAAGGTGAGTAGACTTTTTTAATTGTTTTACATATTATAGAAGAAAATAAATATACAAATTCCCTTGTAAATATCTCTACATGCATTATACAAATTTGACCCTTGGTTTCAGGTGGAGGACCCAGCCATGCGCTGGCAGATGTCTCTTTATAAGGAGATGGCTGGAAAGGCTGAAGATGCCGAGGACCCTGAGAAGGTGGTGAAAAGGGTACAAGAGGTGTCTGCTGTCCTTTACCACATTGAGGTGGTGAGTACAGACACAAGCTCAAGTGCTCTGCAAGCAAACACACATGACTGTATACAAGGTGTAGGCATTATTTGGTTGCTAGTCGCAGCCTTACTGTTACAAAAGCTTTTGCCAAATATTCTCAGGAAGGATTTGTTCAGTAGATGTTTTTTCTTGCTTTAGACTGAGCATCCCTTCAAGTCGAAGAAAATGGTGTGGCACAAGCTGCTGTCCAAACAGCGTCGCAGGGCTGTGGTGGCCTGTTTCAGGATGACGCCCCTGTACAACATCCCCACGTAATGATTCCCTTGCTCAATAAAAAACGATCTATAAAGAAATCAGGAGGCTTTACATGAGGCATAACAACCCTTCTGAGTTAAGTCTCCATGACCTCTCCTTTCACAGGCACAGAGCAACCAACATGTTCTTGGACGCCTACAAGCGCAACTGGTTAGAGACTGAGGGTTACTCATTTGAGGACAATATGATCGACGACCTATCAGTAAGTCCTCCTCCCCTTAATTCTGAGATGCACAATTGGCATTAATGGTGTATTGCCCACAGTGTATAGTAAGCGTACACAACATTCATTGTTGTTGTTGTCATTATCTCCAATAATTAAATTAGAAAGCCATGGAGGAAGAGGAGGAAGAGGAAGAGGAGACTGAGACGAAGCCTGACCCCCTTCATCAGCTGATTCTTCATTTCAGCCGCACAGCTCTCACAGAAAAGACGTAAGAGCGTCTCGCTTCTTCTGCGACTCACCTTTGTGACCTCTTCCTCAGTGAGACTCACTGATTCCTGTTATGTGTTGTCTCATTGCAGTAAACTTGACGTTGACCATCTCTATATGTCGTATGCTGATATTATGGCAAAGGTAAGACAGTCAGTTAGCAGTATCTTAAAATTTGGCTCCATGAGCATGATGTCTTGAGGTTTAAATTGTGTGCTTTGCGCGTGATAACCGAAATACCAAATTACCTGGAAATGACATTGAAATTGCATAGCAGAAGTATGGTGTTAAGTTGGGATGATGGTTGGTTGTATACAGGACATTTGCTTTCAACACCAACTATTTGGGTTGATTCCCAGTGTAATTTTGTATCCCATCCCTAACTCTAACCCTTCTCATAAAAGCATTTTCTCATTAAACCAAAACATTAACTCTAAACCTAACTGATATTATTTCAACCTTTATGTGAATACATTTACATAAATATTTAACCTTGCATGAGACATGACAATGAAATGTAATGAAAATGGCACTTGCAATTCAAGCAGTTGTCACAGTTGCCTTCACAAAAATAGTGAGACTGTTGTAATCTGGAGTAAGATTGCTAAGTCTGATGCGATTTCGTACTCAGTCCCTGAATTTCTGTCATCTCCCTCCAGAGCTGCCACATTGGTGAGGAGGACGAAGGGGGAGAGCAGGAGGGGGAGGAGCCATCCTTTGAGGTGCGACAGACAGAGATGGTATGGGGGGACCAGGGGATGGGGCACAGGGGAGTCAGCGGAGAAGCAACTCTCCACGCACTGAGTGACCACACCAGGACATCACACTCGGCACACCCCCCCACCACAACATTTCTCTTTTTTCTCTTCCTGTCTTTTCTCTCGTTCACTCACACCACTTGTCTATTTCCTGCTATGGTGGACTGACCTGTGCATGCCTTTGCTGGACTCTGCCCACCAGTCGGATCAATGTTGCGGACTCAATTTGTTTTACTTCCTAAATTGCATGACTTGAGTGCAGAGAGATGGTGCAGCTAAAGACAACAAAATAGAAGTCAGGTCAAAACAAACCACTGAGTCTTTGCTAGCTGTTTAATTTCAGAATCACAATTTCCAAGCCTGATGTGCTTCTGAAGTTTTAGGGGTTGATTGACTAAGTCTACTGCAAATTACCAGCACGTCTACTAAATACTTATCTAATTAAGTACAGCAGCAGTTAAATAAATTTACATGCCATCTGTTTGAAAACAAAACAGTGCAAAATGTGCCATTTCTGTACTACTGAAGAAATATAATGTAAGTGTTAATGATATAAAAATGTTGGAATTTAAAAGGCCCCCTGGAAATATGAAAAGTCAATCTCAGAGATTTTTGTTGATTCTTAGAAGTTTTCAAAAGTAAAATAAACATCTGTGTCACTTCTTTGGACAGAATGCTGTTGTAAACAGATCCAGTAAGATTCAAACATCCAAACAGGCAATTTTTAGCAGTGCCACTTAAAGTATCAGTTTGCTAGCAGAAAACCTTTAATATGGACAAACATGCTCATCAGCACCTGAAAAACAAATCCTTAGTAAATGAACCCCTCAGTATGAGTGGTAACTTGAATGAATATCTCAATGATTTGTTTTGCCTCAAACGCCAGGTTTGGACACTGTGATGCTGTAGCTATAGAGATCCTTGGCTTTTCCTGGAGGGTAACATTACACCCGTTTGCACTGCAAGTTCATCAATGTACTGCAAGAAATTCTTCTATTTTCATCAACTGAACATCATTACTATTCCTTTTTGGTACCTGATATGTGCTCAGAAATGTGATGCTGCCATCCAAGACTTGCCAAAAGTGTAGAACTAGCACTGATCGCTGATCTTGTGTGTCTGCTGTCAGTCTCTCCCAGATTTGCACCACCCTTTCCTGACTTACATCCTCCTGTACTCACCTGCTAATTGGACTGTTCACCATTATGGACTCACCTGATAACTCTAGTTTGAAATCTAACAACTGGCAAATAACTGATTTTGTTTGTCTTTGCTTTAAATTGGACAACGTTGACAAGTCCCCCTCTCTGTGCTCACCAAGGATTACAGTAAAAGCCTGCACAGTCAGCCGTACATACACTGTCCCATACCCAAGCACACACTCATGCAAGCATACACTGCAGACACACACATCCAGACACACACGCTCACACCCATAATCACCCATCTAAACAATCTCTTTTCACTAAGACACGTCATTTGCTCGAAAGACGAGCAGAACCTCTGTAGCAGAAGAAAAGTTCCATAATTTCTTTTAAACACAGTCAGGCTTACGAGGGAGGGGGGCGGAGGGAGGGGTAGATTCAGTTGTGGGAGCTTTGGGTGGGGCTTTTTGCATGGTGTGCAGTGGGTGGGTCAAATCTAACCTCTTTTGTCAACAGGATGGTTGTTCAAAGCAGTTATACTGTATCATTTGTAACAAAGGGAGTAAAGTACTGCAGTATAATATAGGACAGTGAAGTACAGTACAGTGGGCATAGAAGAAGTATGATATAGTATTATACGTACAGTGTAATATTATATAGTACAGTATAATTGTTTTAATGATTTCAAAACTTTACGCAACAGGTCTCCATATTATGTATGTTATATTAACATATTAACAGTGAACAATATCTGCAAACACATGTAAACACATACAATACAAACAGTATGATTTTATTTAGTTCAAAAAGTTCACACTGAAATTTTCCAGAAAATATGATTATTTTCCCGCAATGAGATATCGAATCAATTCATTGACTTGAAAGATAACGGATTATCTGAAAAATTGCACACCCCTGCAGTTGCTATTTTAGAACATTAAATATGAATACCCAAAGCTTGTTATGTTGCTTAAAGTAAATCCAAAATGATTATCTTACAGTAGGCAGTTGTTATGACTTCACAGAGTCCAGTGCTAAATAACTAAATGATACTCATAGTCAATTCAAGTAAATGCCCTCATTTCAGCTCAGATTTACAGACGTATAGGTAGTATCCCATGGCTAAGCTTAAAAACAAACAGGAACCACTCCTGCAGGTAGCATAACTGTAGGATATGCATGCTGTGTTACTCAGACAACTGCTGTTGCTTCCTCGTACGAATGTGTGAAATGTGTGTTACGCTCTGGGAAGAAATGTTTGCTGCCATCAAACGTTTGCTGCCTCTGGAAGATGTCAAGAGCTGGAATAACTGTTTCCATCACTAATACACTTTGTGTTCCAATGGAAGAGAATGTGTGTGTGTATTTCTGTCTTGTGAGAAAGAGTTTTAGATTTGGCTTTTCCATGAATAAAGGACCAGTGCTGCAGCCAGCTTCTGAGCCAAAATCTTGAATGATTACAAATATTTCCATCACCAAGATACTGTTTTTTGTTTTTTTGTTTTTTAAAAAATAGGTTCATTTGGGGCCCTGAAGGGAATAGTTCAGCGTCTGGAGATATACTATCTTGGCCACAGTCTGGCAAAAAAGATTGAGAATCAGGACTAGTTAACCTGGTTTAGCAGTAAAACCAGATGCAGCAAGCCTAGCTCTGTGTTAAGGAATATATAATAATAATTTATGTATCTTTGTATCTTTATGCAGTTTGTGTAAAAATGAGACATTGTGTTTTTAGTTGTTGCAGCTATTTCTTCATGAACATCCATGTTTCATTCACCTACCTCCTCTGCCCAACATCAGCACCAACAGTATGTGTTGCTAGGAGATATCTAATCTGGCGACCACACTACTAGGACAGGCCTGATGACATGCAGTAGTTAAAATAACTTAATACATTTAACTACTCCTAAAATCATTGTGTAATGCTAACTGAGCTAGCTGCTTCTTTTTGTTTCTAGTGTAGTGCTAAGTTAGGCTAACACATCCCAGACATATCACTGTAATGAACAGAAATTAGATGAATACCTCTGTGAATTAAAACCTGCTAGTTTAAACCTTAGCGAACTGGAACGTCTTGTATGTCGTCATCAGCTTTAGCTTCATTTGGAAACATCCTTGTGTGCAGTCACTGGATGGTCATAATTAGGACAGAATTATGAGGATGTGTATGTGTTTGTGTGCGAGTGAGTGCGGGGGGCAGTGCAGTCCCTATTGGCAGGGTTACAGCTGTGTCCCTCCTGCTTTTCTCCACAGGACAAGGAGATGGAGAAACAGAGGCTTCTGTACCAGCAGTCCCGTCTACACAACCGCGGGGCTGCAGAGATGGTGCTGCAGATGATCAGTGCCTGTAAAGGTAGCTGCTATACCCAAGGGCCACCCACTCACACATATGCACACACACTCAAAACTACTTCCACTAAAAACAACAAATGATGTTGATGTTATACCTTGCCTCGAGGAGTGTAATTATGAAAATGCTAAAAAGCAGTGGAGAGATAATTTTCCCAGGTTTTGGGGTAAATAGATGCTGTAACGTTGTAAGCCAGTTCAGTTTTCAAAATGCCAACACGGAGCAATAAGATGCACAGTTTTGTGAAGAATCAGTAATATCTGAAATATTTTTAATGTGATGGCAGAGATGATCTATCTCTACTTTGGTTTCATTGTTGGGTCAAAAATTGTTGCACACCACTGATGTGTCTGCTCATTTCAGGCGAACCTGGAGCCATGGTTTCTTCCACACTCAAACTGGGAATCTCCATCCTCAATGGAGGCAACAGTGATGTACAGCAGGTAAATAGACCCTATGAGAGTTTTACATAAGTTTCAGACAATAATACTTTAATTAGAAAGCTGGAATAAAGAGCTACACTAAATGTTCTATTTCTCAGTCTAACAACAATACCACTCACCATCTTTAATCTTTTTTTTTCCAGTAGATTTCTGTTGTCAAAAAAATGTTTTCTGTCTTCCTGTCTGTGTGCAGAGAATGCTGGACTATCTGAAGGATAAAAAGGATGTGGGATTCTTTCTTAGCATTCAGGCTCTGATGCAAACCTGCAGGTCTGTAATGATTTTACAAGTCACATTTTTGTTGTTAACCTTTCTTGTAATTGATTGTTGAGGTTTGTAAGACGTGTCTACTCTAAACATTGTTTTGAGAAGGGCTAATGGGAGGTTAAGTTTGCAGGAGTGTATACTGTTAAACTGACTGAGTATTTGATGTTGACAGCGTGTTGGACCTGAATGCTTTTGAGAGACAGAACAAGGCAGAAGGACTTGGGATGGTTTCAGAGGAGGGCACGAGTGAGTATGGTCTACAGCTTCTCACTGTCACCAAGTATCTGAACACACTGCCATACAGACTGCTACATGTACACACAAACACACACTGACACAGTGTTTGTTCTCCTACTTCATTTTGCATTTTGGTTTGTGATGGAATATGACATTTCTCAAGTTCACGTGTGTATTCTTGTATGTATTTGTGTGTGTCTGAGTGGATGGTTTGTGGATGCCGGTTTGCAGGTATGTTTTCATGCAAGTGTGTTTAGAGTGTTAGAGCCATGACACTCTTGTACCAGTCACAGCATTTTGACTGTTTATGTATGGTGATGAACTGTTTATCATCCACTGACAGCCATGAGATTTCTGGACTCACTCCGTCTCTTTTTGTCCTCTCTCCTACATCTCGTTCACTTTGCCCGTTTCAACCCTTTACCCCTCATACCCATGTCCTTCCCACTCGTCAATTTGCTGCTCTCACGGTTCTCAGATAAGAAGCTAGAACGCGGTAAATGAAACTTTGCTCTCGTATATTTTCTTTTTCTTTCCCTCCTTTCTGTCCTCTCTGTCTCTTCTAGCTCTTAATCACCTGACTAGTCTTTTCCTTGCTGTGAACTTAATATGCATTTCATTTCACACTCAAGGAACAAGTGAAATCAAACTTTACAGTTACACCATTTGTACAGTACTGGTAATTGTATAATTGCCTTTTTTCCTCTTGAAATTATTGTAAAGTTTCATTTTCATCCTTGAGTGTTTTATCACAGATCTACTGTAACTCTGACACTCAGTCTTGTGACTGATAAATGGAAAGGAAGTAACCTAATTCTTCCTCTCCCACTCAGTTCTCTCAAGTAGATCATAGAGAACTACACTGACCCTGTGTCCTAGAAACTCTGAAATGAATTGCAGCAGCAGTAGGGACTCTCTAAGCCCTGTGTGTCTCTTATTCGCATCATAGTTGGTTCGCCCCTTATATGGTAGTATGTCCAGGGTTGACCCACACAGCTAGACCATCTGTGTAAAGCCACTGCATATTAATCCTTGCATTCCCTAAAATGCCCCCTACCTTCTGATCATTTTAATTCAATCCTGCTTTGCCACAACAGTGTCATAGGATTTTCTGTGGAATCAGGTCACAGCGTTTATCATTTAACATTTGTCATTTGACATTAGTCTTGTTGTTGCAGGAAAAACTCAACAAGACAATCTTCTGGGTACATTAAAGTAAAACGCGCAACAACTAAAGGCTACATAGCATTTGGTCACACGGAAGACAGCAAGGGCTCTCTTTCCAATCCTTTGTCTCATCAGGACTGTTACACTGAGGTCAGCTGAGTTTTCACGTGTGACAAAGCGTGGATCATAAACAAGAAAACAGTCGAGATAAGAGAGAAAAACGCAGACTGAAATGCTACACAGTAATCTGTGTAGCTGTGGTCTATTAATTACATACTCTGTTGTATGTGATCCCGCCCCTTTGCTTGCTACAGATACTGAATTATTCAACAGTAGTCACTATGATTACAGACGTCACCCCCAGGCACTGTGTCCATGTTTGCTCTTATAGGAAAATATGAAACCCAGCATCACTGCCACAGTTTTGTTTGGTTTTTGTGCCGTCATAGTTAAATCTAAGCATGCTTGTGCATTTTTGACGAAGACGCCGTTTTTCAAGTAGCCAGTCTCTGATGGCGTTCTATGAAATTTGTATTTTGTGATGGATGGGATTTAAAATGTAATGAAGTGCAATATTTACAGACAGTAATTGGACTGCCCATACATAAAAAGCTACTCACTTCCTGTAAGAAGATTAGTTGTCGTTCTTTACTTCCACCCTGACAACAACAGCGATTAACTCATTGATTCTGCATTTTCATGCATTAGACATACATTAGTGTGTACTGAGTGATTTTTTTCCCAACATCCATACTCATAGTTTACTGGAGTTTGCAGAGTTCGGTAGATCTGTCCTGCATGACGGTGTGCCTTGACATTATCTCTGTATTTCTGTGTTCACTTTCAACATTTGTGTCACAAGTGTTTCCTCAGATGTATTCATATATATGTGTTGTTCCCTGGTTTCCTGTCTTCATTTATCTGTGTATTCCATGTCCATTTCAGTGTGATGTGACCAGTGTTTGATCTTCTGCCCATTTGAGTTTTGTTGAATAGATGTTTTCTGTAAAAAATGTGGAGAGCTAGACAGGCAAAGTTTGGGAGAGGGAGCAGGACAAAGAAACAAAAGTGGAGTCAGTGTGGAAGTCTCAGCCTCCCTTTCCCGCTGACAAATGGACGGGACACAGAGGTCTTTGTGGTTTTCACTAACATGTAATGACAGCAGGGGAGTGGTATGAGGTGATGGTACTTACAATTTTACTGTGTTGTGCAGTACACATGTGTGTACACACTTAAAAACAGTTACAGACACTTGCATACAAACCTGCATACAGCACACATACAATACAAGCACACTAATCAATGTGCCTCAAAGTCATCACACACACACACACACACACACACACACTGTTGTAGATGAGATTTTGTCCATAATATTTCAATACTAAGTCTGGCACTGCACTGGAGCATTGTGCAGTGTTCAGTGTAGATGTGTAGTGTTAAATTGGATTACCATATTCAGTGTTGATTCTTAATTAACACAGTTGATGCTTAATCTAAACATCTAATCTTAATACTGTTAAGTCTGCGTAAACTGACCATAAATCTGTCTTAACAAGTCGTTTGGTTTCAGATTTAGCCTTGTTTTACTTAGAACTACAAAAAACTAGAAATGGGGTCCATATCTTGAAAAAGGATGAGATAGATCACTGCACTAGTTTACATGAAATGACTGTATTCTGTAAAGAGAATAGAATTTTTAGGGCTCAAAAGTGGATAAAATGACTTGTTAAGATGAGATGAGATGATGAGATGAGATATTTACCAGTGTTTTGGTTTAGTGCTAGAACCTTTTAGGGGCCCTAACAAAAAGCAATGAAAAATTCCATTTGTAGGAATAGCAAACTATGATTTGCACTAGATTTTGTTGGTAAAAGGTTTTTTGTTATATACTTTTTTTGCAATTAGATATGACAGATATCTTGCATGACAGTATTACTCATAAATGCTCAAATGTATGAGTAATAGCAGTAGGACAAAGAGTTAAGTTAAAAAAAAAAAGTAAAATACACTGGTGTTTTCTTTTAATACACCTAATCCCTTGTGCTTATTTTTGTTTACCACTGTGTATTCTAACAGAATTCAAATATACCCTGTACGGGGACTGTTGAAACTTTCCTTTGCACAGATTAATTCACATTTCCTGTGTTCCTCTGCCCAGATGAGAAAGTGATGGCGGATGATGAATTTACGTGTGACCTCTTCCGCTTCCTGCAGCTTCTTTGTGAGGGCCATAATAATGGTGAGTCTCTTTACCAAACACCGAGTGGTTTAAAGTGACCTTCCAGCAAGGAGAGTGCTCGCTCACTTCCTTACAATGTACTGTTGGAGACAATGAACCTCTGTGGTACATTTCCTGTACATGCACTTGATGCATTACCCTCTACCTGTAAGGCAGGTGTCAACATTTAGGGACATTGTTTCTTACTGAGAGTCATTAATACCAGCTAATATTTGAGTACTATTTATGAAATTATGGTATTTCAATTGTTGAAAACACTTGCAAAAGTGCATCTTTTTTCTGTTGTCCATTTTCAGATTTTCAGAACTACTTGAGAACTCAAACAGGCAGCACCACTACCATCAATGTCATCATCTGCACTGTGGACTACCTGCTTCGACTACAGGTCACTCTGATATACTGATAGTGGTTCTCTGATCTTAGTCCCACTGACTCCAGACCGTAGCCTCTTTCTATCTACGTGTAGATTTTGCAAAAAAAAAAAAAAGTCGGTGATGAACAAGGAGTCTGTTGTCTTCAGCGTTGCTGAATCTCTATCACCATCTGTAAGAGGAAAAAAATATGTATCATAAGTTACACTTTATTTGGTTGATTGCTGTTGAAAGATATCTACCAAAAAATCTACCTTCAGTATGGACAAATGTATGTCATTTTTCATTTGGGCCATTTTGACAGTAAGATAGAATTCAAACGTAACATCATGTTTTTCTTCCTCCTCCTTCCTGTATACAGGAGTCGATCAGTGACTTTTACTGGTACTACTCGGGAAAAGACATTATTGATGAGCCTGGTAAGAGGAATTTCTCCAAAGCAATGACTGTGGCCAAGCAGGTCTTCAACAGCTTGACTGAGTACATCCAGGTAGGACAGTTCCTGTATGAATGATATATGGATTACATGTTGAATCATAATACAAAACACGATTTCAAGGGGACTCCACAGGTCATGCTGGAGCAAGGGTTAAATTTCAGGTAGCGGTACCTCCAGCTTGTTCATTCATTCACTGAACACAGTTGGCCGTGTGCGAGGGTGGGAAGCCAGAGAGGGATCACGTGCTTGTCACTGCAATATAAACACCCACTGGTTGGAGGGTGGAATCTGTAGGGGGTTAGCCAGAACACTGTGAATGTTACGCCCTCCCAGGTTAGCAGGTTGGCCTTTTGAGATTGGCAAAGGAAAAGGCAAATAGAGGTTTTTCTGCCAAAATATAACTATAAAAGCTACTTCTCCATATATATTTTAATGTTAGGATATGCGTACAACAAATCATAACCCCGTCAAGCTAACAAACCATCAGACAAAGTCAATCAAATGAGTTGAAAATACCTCTGAATATATAGACAGATTTTGTTTCAGAACTTTTACTTGATGACACTTGAATATTATCCACATTTTCCACATTGTGTTTCTGTGTCTGTCAGGGTCCCTGTACTGGTAACCAGCAGTCTCTGGCCCACAGTAGGTTGTGGGATGCTGTTGTGGGCTTCTTGCACGTCTTTGCTCATATGATGATGAAACTTGCTCAGGTAAGAAACATACTGATAAATAAATTCATTTTTTAATTTTTCCAACCATACATTTTATTTCCCCATGTATTTCATGGGTATTTCATGGATAATGTCTGTAGAAAATCCAGAGAATTCTGCATTTTGAATGATCCAATAATGTGTTTGTTGTATTACAGTTGACCAAAAGATGAATCAAAGCAATTTGGAAATAGAAATTTATAAATTTCCATTTAGTATATTTTAATTCATCTGTCCCCTTTGAGTATGCTAATTCTGTGAACTGTCTCTCTCATGGTTCCTGCAGAGTAAAGTATGTATTTATTTGATTATTCTTTTGTTTAATGAATTGGTTTTTATATCTTAACTAGTTTTCCCCCCTCTTTTAGTTGTCAGATTGTTTCTGCCTCTTTACTGAGCCATTGTATGTTAAAGAGAGGTAACTTGAAGGATTACTGTACGTGACAATGCACTTAGACACAGCATTAAGGGATTATTTTAAATATGGTAGAATTTTATGCAGTATAAAGTAACAATACTCTATAACATGTATTTTTGATGCTGTAGGTTTGAGCCCAGGTTTGAACCTGATGCACAACTTCAGTGGACTTATCTTCCACTTTAGCACAACTATATGATTTATTACTGATACTAATTACATTGATATAGATTTACGCAAAATGCTGTTTTAATTTAATTTAATTTCCAGGTGGCCATTTATTAACTATGTTAATTGATATAATTGATTTGAAATAGTCTGTTTTGACTTTTGATTTTAGATTTGTCCTTTATCCCTTTCCATTTAAGTGTTTGGCTTTCTGAAACCTGCACAGGTCAGGGATACTACATTAGTGTGAAAGGCTAATTATATCCATTCTACTGCTGAATTAGATTGTGGCCAACAGACTCCTCCTCTGCGCCCCTTCACTGTGTCCCACATAAACGGATCAGTTCACCAGATAGAGATTGTCAACAACATGAATTCAAGTTAAGATGGCAGAAACAATTTGAGGATAAACAGATATTCCTTCCTTCTCTTTAATTTTCTTTCTGATTCTGTATAATACAGTTAATCCACCTCACCTAATCTAAGTATATATTCATTTCGTAGTACTGACCAGTGCTTAGGGTTTGATTGTGCTTTGAACGAAAGTGTGCTTGCTTTGAATAATGTGTGTCTGCAGTCCGTAACTTGTTTGACCTAACAAGGAGCTGCAGTGTTTCCTACTCAGTCTAATTTTGTGTGACAGTGTTGATTGCAACTGATGCTGCTGTTTAAAATGCATTTTTGTATTTTTATATCTTGAACATCTTTCAAATGTTAGGTTATTAGGCTTTGTTTAAGATGGAATAACTTGCATCAGCACTTACAGACGAGTTGTGGTCATATATATTTTTTCAGAAACCCTGTGTTTATACAAAAAAGTACTTTTACATGTGCACTGAAAATATGTCATATCTCATGTTTTTATATTTGATAAGAAAGCAGATCTGTGCTAATTTATCAACACTGAAATTTAAAAAGCTTAAAAAAAAGGTTTTAAAATGAGATGATTACAGGATGTACCCTGGCAGGGACTGTAGCTTAGAATTAAATGGTTAAGATAGCATTTATGTAAAATATGTAAAATAATATCCAGGCTTAGACAAATACAAAAATGAAGTAAAAATGTTGATGGATAACATTTTTATTTTCATGTGAAACCTTGTTAGATGCACCCTGATCCTGGACAACGAAATGGCGTAAGAATCTGTATCTCTCTGCCAATGCCGCCTCATCTAGAGGCCCTTCATGCTTTTTCAAAGATCTCATGCTTCATCACATTATTTTGTGTATTCCCTCCGCATCAATTCGTCTTTTCCCTTTGCGTTTACCTGTATTGCTTACTGTGTTTTTTCTTGCCGAGGTTTTCTAACAAGTCATCAAGTCAGGGGCAGACAGTGGCTGTCCACCCAGAGACTGTTTGAATAAATGTCGACTAGGAAAAGATTAAACAAGAATTTGTGACCGTTCAGCCGCAGATGTTATTTAAAGATGTTATTCCATTGTTAAAGATGGTTTACAACACATAGAAACTTAAATGACGTTTATATTTCCCACCAAATATATTAGTAGTCAGCTGTGGAAGTATGTATCTCTCTTGAAGAGGCTTTATGCAAAAGGTTATTGATTGATTGTTCCCCTTTATTAGGTATATTTCATGTTGTTCCCTAAAGCATCTAAATGTGTTACTTTGCTTCTTTTCATTTAGCTGTATTTTGACGTTTTCTATATTTTGTTCTTTTGTGTTGTAGAGATGTTAAAAGGTACCACTGTGATTTCACTGGTGGCTGATGCTTGCACATCCCGACACCCTTTTCCTCTAGATCTCCACCAGCCTGACAACCACTATAGACTGTCTGAAATATTTGTGGCTCTTGTTATCCGCTGGTGCAGGTCTTCAGGAGTGCTAAGATCAGCGTCTGCAAATATGTTTATGTCTTCCTTGCTCCCATGCTGCAGCCGCTTTTTCAGATAAAGGGGAAAGGGCTGCCTAGCAGAGGCATTTTCTTCCCTCCTCTCATTCCTGCCTGTGTTTCCAGTGTCTGCCTTGCTTTCCATCACATTAAGTGTACTATCTGTGATGTTAAAAATGCGTATTCTTTATTTAAAAATGCAAACCCAGGATCATTTTTGGAGTAGAGCACACTCTGAGGTAGCGTCTCTCGCCATCTTATGTCTTAGAAAGAAGCACATATCCTCTCAAATTTAACTGTGATACATCATCAGAATGAGATTTTCAGTCAATACACATGTTAAGAATTTTGTTTTCTCTGCTGTTTGTTGGTGTTTTGTTGTTTGTTTGGCTTTGTTGCAGGACTCTAGTCAAATTGGACTGTTGAAGGAGCTGTTGGATCTGCAGAAGGACATGGTAGTGATGCTTCTGTCTCTGCTTGAAGGTATGATGTCCACCCCAGTCTGGTGATGTCCTCTCCTTTCTGTCACATACTTTATATATATTTCTCATCTCCTTTCACTTTGTGCTGCTCTTAGGCAATGTGGTGAATGGCACCATTGCCAGGCAGATGGTTGACATGCTGGTGGAGTCCTCCAGCAACGTGGAGATGATACTCAAGTTCTTCGACATGTTCCTCAAGCTCAAGGACATTGTGGCATCTGACGCCTTCCGAGACTACGTGACTGACCCCCGTGGGCTAATCTCCAAGAAGGACTTCTCCAAGGCCATGGATAGCCAGAAGCAATACTCTCCCTCAGAAATCCAGTTCCTCCTCTCATGCTCAGAGGCTGATGAGAATGAGATGATCAACTTTGAGGAATTTGCTGATCGTTTCCAGGAGCCAGCCAAAGACATTGGTTTCAATATCGCCGTTCTGCTCACAAACCTGTCAGAGCACGTACCCCATGACACTCGCCTTCAGAACTTCCTGGAGCAGGCAGAGAGCGTGCTCAACTACTTCCGCCCTTTCCTTGGCCGCATTGAGATCATGGGAGCCAGCAGGAAGATCGAGCGCATCTACTTTGAAATCAGCGAGGCGAACCGCAACCAGTGGGAAATGCCACAAGTCAGAGAGTCCAAACGGCAGTTCATCTTTGATGTGGTCAATGAGGGCGGTGAGAGTGAGAAAATGGAGATGTTTGTGAACTTCTGCGAGGACACCATCTTTGAGATGAACATTGCCGCATCCATCTCTGAGCCTGAGGGAGATGGTGCAGAAGAGGAAGATGATGAGGAAGAAGAGGAGGGCGGGGGAGATGGAGGAGACTCTGGAGAAGGAGATGAAGGCAATGGAGAAGGGGAAGCTCCAGAGTCAACCTCAGCCTTTGCAGACTTTCTGAAGAGCGTGGTGAACTTCTTCAACATGTTCACCTTCCGTAACCTGCGGCGTCGATACCGCAAACTAAGAAAAATGACGGTGAAGGAGATGGTGGTCGGCCTGGCTACATTTATCTACACTATTGTGATGGGCATCCTGATGTTTGTTTATAGTATATGTAAGGGCTTCTTCACACTCATATGGAAGGTGCTGTTTGGTGGAGGCTTAGTGGAGGGCGCCAAGAAGATAACAGTGACAGAGATCCTAGCCAGTATGCCAGATCCCACACAGGATGAAGTTCACGGGGACCTGCCACCTGAACCAGGGGCTAGAGAGGTCCAAGACGCAGACGGAGGGGCAGACCTCTTAGATGCTGTGGGAGGAGAGGAGGAAGAGGAGGACAGCGAGGAGAGGGAAGATGGACGCCTGCCTGGTTTCAATACTCCTGGGGGACTTGGAGACTTTGGTGAGACGACAACTGAAGAGCCTCCGACTCCAGAGGGCACGCCGCTGCTGAAGAGAAAATTGGTGAGGTGTTCCGTCTGATAGTTGTTTACTGTTGTTTGATGTGTGCTCTCTCCATTAATCAGTTAATTAACCGCAAAACAATTATTGAAACAGTTGGCCGCCACAGTGGGAGGACAAGGAGAGGAAGAAAAAGTTGAAGTTGAAGAGGAGGTTCCTCAGGAGACTGAGAAAGCAGAGTAAGTTGTCCGCCTGCCGGGGATCAACATCAAAAATGAGCAGCTTCTGCTAAAGATAATGTGTCCTCAGGCTAATATTGAACCACTCAGGGCTAAGAACTACAGCTACTGAATAAATATACATTACTTAAAGTGACAGCAAATGTGTAAGTAATTCTGAATCATTTGCTCACTTTATCAAATGTAAAATGAATTCCCTTTTTGTACAGAAATGTGTCCAGACATTTCAGTGTTCATTATTAGCTGTTTGCATGATCACATATCTGTGTAGTTATCCGGATTTTTATTATCAGATGCTAAAGCCGTTCTTCCTGCGTGTCTTTTCCAGCACCGAAAATGGAGAGAAGGCAGAGAAGGCAGAGAAGGCAGAGCCTGAACCTGAGGTAAAGGAGGAAGAGCCTGAGGAGATAGAGGAGAAGACTGTGAAGGCCAAGGCGAAGAAGGACAAGAAACCTGCCGAGGAGGGCTTTGAGCTGTGGAATGAGCTGGAGATTCAGAGGATTAAATTCATGGTGAGCAGCTCTTTATTACAGTCGTGTTTTGGAACGTATGTTGTTAAGCCACCACATGGTGCCATAGCCTGACAGGTGCTGTAACATACTGGTGTTTTAAAGAATGAAGTTTGCTGGAAATGGAGCCTGACATGTTCAGCCAGGTTTTTAGGGATCTGTGGCCCAGTATACTTGACTGTGTATTAATCCATGGAAAATATTCGGCAATTACGTGACAGAAGAAGAAGAAGAAGTTAGCTACTATTCAGTATTTCCGTAATGCATAATGTCCAAGCAGTAGTGTAACAACACAATGTGAGTATAATGTTCAGTCCTAACATAGTCTAATTTGTTAGCTGGAATCAGGCAGTAAAATGTTGCTTTTGTGCTTTGCTGGTGTTGTACTCACTGCTTTATCCCCCCCACCCCCAGAACTACCTCTCTCGCAACTTCTACAACCTTCGGTTCTTGGCCCTGTTCATCGCCTTCGCTCTCAATTTCATCCTGCTCTTCTACAAGGTGTGTCTGTGCGTTTGTGGCTAACTTTAGATGACTCATACACACGTACAGAATCAACTCTGAGCAATCCTGCAGGCTTTTAACCTGTAGGATGTGCCACTGCATCATTATACATTTCATTATTCCTGGACAGGATTAAGTTTTGCTCCAAAAATCATGGCTGCCATCAGCGAGTAGTATTTTAGTATATAATGACAGAAAAAGCATCTATATTTGCAACATTTTGTGAAAATATTTTTATCAACTGCTTTCCTTTATTGTAAGTAATTTTTTAAATATGCACTCAACTTTTTTGAAATTTGATTTCATGCCACACAAATTAAATACACTCAAAAGACAAATTTTGTCTCTGACTTTTCCAGGTGTCTGACAGTCCTCCAGGCGAGGAGGACTTTGAGGGTTCTGGTCTGTTCGAAGGCTCTGGCCTATTTGAAGGCTCCGGTGCTGAGGAGGATGGGTCCGGATTAGATGACGGAGGAGGAGAAGATGATGATGAAGAAGGTCCCCTGTACTACTTCTTGGAAGAGAGCACAGGCTACATGGAGCCAGCCATGGCTTTCTTCGGTATCGTCCACACCATCATCTCCTTCCTCTGCATCATCGGCTACAACTGCCTCAAGGTATGTGATGTGAAATCCTCCTTTGTTTTTGTGTCTGCTGGTAGGTTTGATGCAGTTTGTCTTGTATTCTCTCTATACCCTTCAGGTCCCTCTGGTTATCTTCAAGAGAGAGAAGGAGCTGGCCAGAAAGCTGGAATTTGATGGTCTCTATGTCACCGAGCAGCCTGAGGACGATGACATCAAGGGCCAGTGGGACAGACTGGTGCTCAACACCCCGTAAGAGCCCAGTTACATTATCAGATAGATGGATGTACATACAGTAGAGTATTGAACAGGCCTGAAATTTCAGCCCAACCCGTCCTGATTCAATCCAGCCTAAGCCAGACCCACACCCAACCCGAAGCCCAAAGCCAATATTTCAGCATCAAAACTCTCTCTCCATGACACTGAGAGTGATAGACCTATTAAGCATTTGCTTAATGAAACCACTTTTCCTGGTGAAAACATGATGACAGAAAGCAATTTAATAAAGGTTCTCCAACAAACCTGCTAAATAAGCAAAGAAAGACCCTCCAGAACCTGAAAAACTGGTGACTGTTCTTCATTACATATTTAACTTAATATTCTCCTTGAATAATCATCTAACACAGCCAAAACGGATAATTAATGCTAGCTGCCAAGTCTGTTGTTGTCAGTTTTGTTGCATGTGTGTCAGAGTTGTGTGTGTGTGTGATGGAATGACTCAAGGACAGAATCAGTATTCATTATATTAGGTTTTATCATTAGTGTTAATGAAATAGTGAGTATTTAATTAGTAATATAATATAATATATATGTTTTAAGAACCTGAACCAGTATTATGTATTCATGTGAAAATCTGCCTGAATCTGGCTTGAACTCATTGCATGCCAGTCATGCTCGGGTCAGGTTGCAGACCTCTATTACCTCTAGTTTACAATCAATGACATTTTTATGATGTGTCTCTTTGAATGCAGAACTTTCCCGAACAACTACTGGGACAAGTTTGTGAAAAGAAAGGTGAGTTTCTCCAGACAGCTTAAATTGAAAATGTCAGCAAAATGTCAGGCACATTTCTTGCAGTGGAATGACATCTGTGTGTGACATGCAGGTGCTGGATAAATATGGTGACATCTATGGCAGAGAGAGGATTGCGGAGTTGCTCGGTATGGACTTGGCTTCTCTAGACGTCAGTGCCATGACGCATGAAAAGAAGCCTGAACCAGACACCTCAATGTTCAGCTGGTACGTACTGTTCCGTACACACTTTACATAAACTATTTGTTAAACAGGTTTATAGTACATAACATCCCAGAACAAATGTGTCCTTCTCTCTGTAGGATAACATCTATCGACGTCAAGTACCAGATCTGGAAGTTTGGTGTTGTTTTCACTGACAATGTGAGTTAAGGAAGCAGGTATAATTGGTTAAAATGGTATAATTTAGACAATGAGAGAATCTGTTTTGAGTATGTTGTTACTGACAGCCTTCTTTCATCTTTTAGACCTTCCTCTACCTGGTTTGGTACATGTTAATGTCTCTGCTCGGACACTACAACAACTTCTTCTTTGCCGCTCATCTTCTGGACATCGCCATGGGCGTCAAAACCCTGCGCACCATTCTGTCCTCTGTTACTCACAACGGCAAACAGGTGTGCACACTTCCACTATAATGATGCATCATGAGGCTTCCTGCACACCTGTTTTCCCGTTAGGAACTGTGAACTGACCTTGTACTAACCATCTGTTCCTTACAGCTGATGATGACAGTGGGTTTGCTGGCTGTAGTGGTGTACCTCTACACAGTGGTGGCCTTCAACTTCTTCCGCAAGTTCTACAACAAGAGTGAGGATGAGGATGAGCCGGACATGAAGTGTGACGACATGATGACTGTAAGTGGAGGGCAGAGATATGGTTACAGGACGTATGATTAGCGTGGTTTAGGAAAAGTCAACCTCACTTTGGGTTGATTTTTTGTTTTGTGTTGTGAGCTGACCTCTGCCCTCACTCCCTCCTGCAGTGCTACCTGTTCCACATGTACGTTGGCGTGCGCGCTGGCGGTGGCATAGGAGATGAAATCGAGGACCCAGCCGGGGATGAATATGAGCTCTACCGAGTGGTCTTTGACATTACCTTCTTCTTCTTCGTCATTGTCATCCTGCTGGCTATCATCCAGGGTATGTTTAATAAGTGATTATCTTAAACCAAAGTGCTCTATGTTGTTTGGGGGAAATCAGATGCTCCCCTGCATCCAACCATCACACTGCACTCACATTGTGTCAACTTTACCTAAACACAAGTCAAAAGTGAGAAAACTGCCCCTAATTTAAAGGAGGGTGTGTTCATTTTTTCTGTAGGTTCTTTTATGTCTGATACTACTTCTTTGTTAATATGTGGCCGCACAAATACAAATGAAAAGTTTAGATTCTCAGTTATATTCACACTAATTCAAGTAACTCTTACAAAATACAAACAATAAGTAGCATTTAACAGAAAGTCATAATGTTAAGAGTTTGATATTTAGGCATGTTGGCTCCCTCTTGTGGTAGTATCCAAAAAGACACTGAGGCAGAGAGCAATGAACAGGGTGAATTGGTTGAAGATTGCGCCAGTGTTCACCAGGATTGTCTCATTTTCCACAAACAAAAACGTGCACCATGAGACTAATTTGAAAGTGAATTCATTTTACACGTAGTGGCTTTAAAGGGGCTACAATCAATATTTTTACAAAAACAATTGATGATTATGTACAATGTGAAATAGATTGACTCTTTCTGCAGATCCCCTCAACTCTACAGAGCTTTATAGCATCTTTAGGCTTACTGTTTTGGTTTTGGTTCAGTCTCACTGCTCCCATTTCCACACACAGCAGGCAGCTGTTTTCGGCAAACAAGCTCTTCTTGTACTGATGTACTGGTTAAATGTAGGCAAGTTGAACACTGAGAGTTTGCAGAGACAAGATGGTATTGTATTTTCCTGTGTTTCTATTATGATGTGAAGGTAGGAAAGCCTCCTGAGTGAACAGGACAGAAATTTTGAGAAAAAATAAGGAAATAAAGGGAACAGGGAAAGGTGTTTTAGAGGTCAGGAGAATGGATTTTGTCACTAGTTCGCAGTTTTGAATTCTAGACAGACAGAAAAATGTGTCCGCGGGCAAACGCTCTCACCCCCTGAAACAAACAGTAACTTTGTTGAGAAGAACTCTGATCTTCAGACAAGTAAGAAATGCTGTCTGTCTGTCAGGTTTGATCATTGATGCCTTTGGAGAGCTGAGAGACCAGCAGGAGCAGGTCAGAGAGGACATGGAGGTAAGATAATGAGTTTCTGAGGGATTTGACTGCTCACTTTAATTGATCCACCTTCAGTTCTCCTTCAGTTACAAGGCCAGAAGGTGTTTCATTTAAACTGTCCTTTCTCCCTCTAGACAAAGTGTTTCATCTGTGGAATAGGAAGTGACTACTTTGACACAACGCCACATGGATTCGAGACACACACCTTAGAAGAGCATAACTTAGCCAACTACATGTAAGTTACCTTTCAGAGTGCAGATGTGACAATCACACTCCTTTAGATACAGTATTTGTTCATTTTTTATGTTTGGACTAATTACCTTTATTTCCAAAG
>NTHP01000063.1:739457-777325 GCA_003416845.1 Oplegnathus fasciatus
CAGAGGGAGATATTGTACTTTTTACTCCACTACACTTCACAGATTGAGATTTTACATACAGAACAAGTGACATTTTCAGTGCGTGACTTTTACTTGTAATAGAGTATTTTTATATTGCAGTATTGCTGTTTTGGCGCAGTGCAATACATCTAACTTATAATCATATCCATTGTGCACACCTTACTGCATTTTCCAGACTTGCATGTGTGTCTAGTTTTACTGGAGTAACGCATCTGAATACTTCCTCCTCTTGCTTCAATAGCTGCTACAGTTTTCAGGTTGGTTTTTCGTTTCACATGTTGCTCACACACGCGAAAACACACTCTTGTCCTTTGTTGCAATGTGCCACTCCTCTGCTGGGTCAAAGGTTAATGTGCATCTTGTGCCTCCAAAGTCAACATGGTGATGCAGGCCTGGGTTTGGTACCCTGCTCTGCCCCTCCCTCATCACTTGTATAAAACGAGGCCGCCAGCAGAGATCAGTTCCTGACAAAAACCCTCCTGATTCTGTCTGCCTGTCCATCTCATCAACTGCTGCCATGTTTGTTGCTCCTCCTGGCTATCAGCCGATCTACGGCCCTGTAAGTATCTGCACCGACTGCTGCTGAAGGATTGTTCCTGTATAAGTGGCTTGGTGGGTAAAGCATTGCACTAATGCAAAGGGATTAAGATTTAACCACCAGTGGGGCCAGCCACGCTAAAAATATGTGCGTGTGACATAGTTCAGACAAAAGAGTCTAATTCAGGCTCGTGACTGCAATTTCCAAACTATGTTTTTTTCTTCAGACGACTGTTAGAGGCTGGAGAACAATATGACCCAAAATCTATATCACAATAGATCAGTAATATGTGCATGTACCTGATAAATATAACAATAGTTTAAATACACCAGTGGATTATTTTTTCTTTCCCACGCAGGCTCATTTCTGATGTGTTTGTCTGCATTAATGGCAGTACAAAGATTTAAAGACTCTGCTCTAGACTGTGAGCTTATTGGCTGATTCAAATTGTGATTAGTTGTCATTGGTTGCTGTAAATATTCATAGTTTAATTACCATTATGGGATTCAGTGAATTTATTTGTTGAAAATTGTTATATGAGTAGATTTTTTTGTCGGTGAGAGATTCAATATGTCAGGACAGTATGTACTATAGAGTTATGTATTGATATTTAAAAATGTAAAATAAATTATCCAAAGCAATAAACCTGAGAGGAAAATACAGTAGCCACATCCAAGGTTAGTAAACAGTGACATTAAACTTCTCACACTCTTTTTTTATGGGGTCTCAGAATGATTCCCCCTCGAACCACACTTCGCCGTCCACTGTCAGTGGTGGAAAGTAACTAAGTACATTTACTCAAGTGCTGTGCTTAAGTGTAATTTTGAACTTGAGTATTTCCAGTAATTCCATTTTATGTTACTTTGTACTTCTACTCCACTACATCTGAGAGGGAAATGTACTTTTGACTCCACTACATTTATCTGGCAGCCACAGTTACGAGTTGCTTTTCTGAAAAAAACATGTCATGAGGTTTAAAAATACACTACATTGGTTCGTGTTTGGCTTTTGATCCCTTAAAAAAAAGGCAGCGTCTTCCTGATGGTTTCAGATGTTTATGAGTTGTTAGCTGTTCCTCCAAAGAGTGATTTCACCTCTAAACTGTTTAAAACGGTAAAATTATCCACTATCTCACAAAAAAAAACAAAGATTAGAGAAATTTGTGACATATTCTGTGACACTGTCACAGAACTTTGTTTTCATATTTTCTCTCCTGATAATCATCTTTTGACCCCTTAGATTTATGATGTAAACCTTTGAGGGGACCTGACCCCTAGTTGCTGGACTAAATTAGCTAAATGTATATAAAGTAGTTAAAACTAACTCCACCTCCACCAGCTGCAACAGTAATACTACTTACTGTACACATCGATCTAACAATGTCATTTATGATAGGCTAACACTCTTCTGACACGACGCAGGACTTTTACTTCTAATGGAGTATTTTTACATTGCTGTATTGGTACTGCTACTTGACTAAAGGATCAGAATACTTCTTCCACCACTGGTTACCATATAATGTGACATTTCTTGCATGCCTGCGTGCATTGTGGTTGAGTATTTTTTGTGCACTGTACAGAGAATTCCCTATCTGGGGCCCATTTATGGAGGCCTGAGGGAAGGGGTGTCCATCTACATCCAGGGGTCCGTTCCTGAGGACATTACCAGGTGAGTATAGAAAGCATAATCTGTAACATTGTCCGCTTTTAGCGTGAAATTCATTCTTGACCTGGAAAACAGCAGTTTGGCAAAAAAAACCTTAGTTAAACAGTAGTGGGTGTGTCCAGTCTATATATTATTAGAAGTTTCCAAGTAGGTATCTATGTTATGAGTTATATTTGCTGTATGTTATATATGTTATGACACTTTTTTAAATCTCTAACCAAAACCTTTTTACTCCATTTTGAAAACTGAGGAACACCTTGTGTAATCTTACTCTGGGTGGAGCAGGATTCTTTCTGTATTGTTGCATATCAAAGCAGACTTGTAACACACAGCTCCACTTTTATCATTTGTCCCTCCCCCTTTCAAAATGGCCATATCTGAGTTGCCAAACACACTTTTACCAGCCATTAACAGACAAAGTAAACACTGAACATACCTGACTGTATCGTGGCATCTTGAGCTCCTTTGTGGGGAGAGATTTTTTTACAATATCATTAGGTTTTGTACAGTTGGCCCCACCTTTACTGTTTGCATTTCTTCTGTTTTCTGACACTAAACTAACTTATCAGTCACTTCAGGACTCAGTGACATAATGTCTGAGGGTCGCCTGCTGTTACTTGTGACAGGTTCTTTATCAACCTGCTCTGCGGAGAGTCAGAGTCAAGCGATATTGCCCTCCACTTCAACCCTCGATTTGACGGCTGGGACAAGGTGGTCTTCAACACTTGTCAGAATGGATCCTGGGAATCTGAGGAGAAGATTCGTGATATGCCCTTCTCCAAAGGCCAGGCCTTTGAAATGGTCATCGTGGTCACGTCACAAGGCTACCAGGTCAGACCAACCACTATTTTTTATAGGTAACATTTAACCCCCCTGTTTAACATTTACAAGCACTGTTTAAACATTTAATAAATGGTTTATCACACAATAATGTAGTTATAGCATTTTATATAAGGACACTTTAAGTGTTTATTAATGTACAGTATTTGTCAACAATTACAACTTCTCCTGCACAGACATATTTTTTATTATTAACTATGTTTTACTATATTGTCATTCATTATCTGTTTGCACACCAGCATCCGCTTACATTATCCACGGGAGGAGTTACAGTTGTTGATAAATACTTTAATAAACACTTATATCTGCTTACAACTACACTGTAGTGTGTATAAACCATTTATGAAATGTTTATATAGTGCATATAAATACTAAATAGGGGGTTAAAGTAAACTTTTACCTTTTCATGAGCTGAAATTGAACCAATAACTTCTGTTGTGCTGAAGTTGTGTGCAGTTTCTCATTTTTTGAATACCTCTTTAACAGATTTATTCAACATAATTATTCATTATTGGAGACACCATGACACACTCTGCTTAACATTTGACATTATCCTGCTGCAGATCAAAGTCAATGGGAATGATTTCTACACCTTCCAACACCGTCTCCCTGTGGAGAGAGTTTGTGCCATGCAGATCGCAGGAGATGTTTCCATCCAGACGATTAACGTCATTGGGGTGAGACCTCCAGTCCCCGAAGCTTTCAGCTGATGCTTTGGGCTTTGCTGGGGCAAATATAAACAATGAATCATGAACAACTGATTGCTAATGCGCTCTGCTTCTGTGTCAGGGTGCTCGAGGTGGCATGAATAGGTATCCTGGAGGAATGGGAGTGAGTAAAACAGTAACTGTTACACTTAGAAAATGTTTGTGCTTGCTTTGTTTTGCTGGGTTTAAATGTTTTTAAAATGTTTATTGCTTAAAGATTTAGCTGAAACCTCGATGTGCAATGAAAAACATTTATTGTGGCTCCCATGGGGCAATTAGTGGTTGCTAGGGTGCTATTAATGGTTGCTACGGTATACTGGTGGAGCCAAGAAATGTCCTGTTATTACCACTGTATTACCTCATTATTCCCCTGTTATTACATGATATTACCCTGTTATTACATTGTTATTACAAGCTGTCATGTAAAGTGCTACCAAAAATAGTAGTACCAGTAGTAGAACTCGCAGTAGTGGTATTAGCAACAGTAGCAGCAGTCTTTGAACAACTGGTGTGTTTGTTACAACTCTGTGCACTTTATGTAGTATATGTCAATTAGATGTGTTGTCTGTTTAGTTTCATGTTTCTGTTTGGTCTTTTTAGGGTGGAATGGGAGGAGGTATGGGAGGAGGAGGAATGGGAGGAGGAGGAATGGGAGTAAGTATAAATAATTCAATTGTAAAAATTAAATTAAACACAGCATTGTACAGGATTTAACATGTTCACCACTTTTTAACAGGGAGGATATCCAGGAGGTGGCATGGGGGTATGTTATTTTTGTTGGGGTTAATTGTCTTTGAATGCAGTTTCCTTCAAATATCACAGAAAATATAGTGAAATATAGTGATAATATTTTCACTAACCCTTACTTCCTCTAACTGATACCCAGGGAGGATACCCAGGTGGCATGGGAGGAGGAATGGGTGGAGGAATGGGAGTAAGTATTCTTAGGAGGCCTTTGTTCATGACAGGAGGCTAGTCATTTATTCAAGTGTTCAAATTAAATTGAATACCTCTTTAATAGTATTTAACGTGTTCACCACTTTTCAGCAGGGAGGATATCCAGGAGGTGGCATGGGGGTGAATAAATATTTCTATTTCTGCTCTTCATCAGTGCTCAAATTCAAATAAATTTATTTATGTGGTGTCTATCACATGCATGTCAAAAATACAAAATAAATGCCCACTAATTCACAATAAATCACTGCAAAATCACTTTAACTCTTCCTTTTAAAATATGTGCTTCTTCACAGGGTGAATATCCAGGAGGCATGGGAGGTGGGATGGGGGTATGAAACTACGATTGTATTTTCTTTTAAACTGAACTAAACCAATCTGGCACGTGTACGTTTAATACAAAGGATTAAATGTAATCAGAAGACTGTATTAAGTGGACTGTGGCATCACATTTGCACAATTTGTTTTTTCTTCTGTCAGGGAGGATTCCCAGGATCAAACCTGCCGGTGAGAATACTGCATGATAAAGTTGACGTGTTCTGTGTACACATGATATTTTCTTACTTCTGGCAATCCGATTTAATATATCTGATAATCTCATTATAGGGCATGGGTGGGCAGCCAGTCTACAACCCTGTAAGTAAAATCTGTTCCACACTCATTTGCTGGGCGGAGATGACTGTTTACTGCCATCCAGTGGTCACAAATAGTAACTACAACACAGTAAAATAGTCAAACTAACATCAATTAACATATGATAGCATACTGATACTTCCGGTGAACGTGCAGGGTTATAGAAGTCTCTATGGCAACTTGATTCTAGGTAAGATGACTCTTGACCTGAGTGTATTTAAAATAAATAAAACGAGTGTTTACTGCCCTCTTGTGGCGACAGAGCAGAGAACACATCAAATACCTACACTTCCGGTGAATATTTTCAAAATACAGTGACCAAACTGAACTAATCAGAAACAAAGAAATATCCATGAAATTATCATGTTAATTATTTTCTAATGGCACAGTTGATTCTTAAAATATTTATGTCAAGAATTAAATTATTTCATCTATTATCTATTTGGTATTTGTCATGTACCAAGAGACAGCAGAACCATGAACGCAGGGAACAGGAATATTAACGTTCAGCTCAAAGCACAGCTGAGCTGCAGCTGTGGCAAAGTACAGTTCAAAGACAGCTGAGAGCTGAGTCTATGTCCTAAAACGACCACTGCACAGAAACATTTTTGATTTAGGTAACAACGTAATCTCAAGCTACACTTTACTTTTTATTTTTTGCCCCAGTAAGATCTAAGAATATTGAAGTTGTCTCTCCAATTTGATATCTGTGTGTACTGAGCAGTTCAGCTAGTGTTGCTATAGAGTTTTAGTCTTGTTATTATGTCACCTGTCTTACTTTGTGTTTGCTGTGTCTTTTAAGCCTGTGCCCTACTCCAACATGATCCCAGGAGGGATGTTCCCTAAGAGGACCATCGTCATCAGAGGCATGGTGCCCTACGGAGCAGACAGGTGTGTGTTTGTCAGTGTACATGCTTAAATCACTGTAGTGTCGTTATGTGAGGGCTAACGGACACGTACTACACTCCTGGGTGTGTGTGCTGCAGAATGAGCATCAACTTCATGGTGAGCAGATCTCGGGACATCGCCTTCCACATGAACCCCAGGGTGAGGCAGGGGATTGTGGTCAGGAACAGCATGATTGGAGGTAACTGGGGCCAGGAGGACAGAGAGCTCAGCTTGAACCCCTTCATGGAGGGACAGTACTTTGATGTAAGTTGTGTCTGTCATACGGTCTTAATATTCAGTCCTTCTAAGGAATTTCTATGTGATTTCTACATTCTTTTGAGTCCCTGTGGGTCAGCGGCGTCTTGACTTTTCTGTCTTTTGTTTCTCAGATGTCGATTCGCTGCGGGAACCAGAGGTTTAAGGTGTTTGTGAATGGGCAGCACTTGTTCGACTTCTTCCACCGCCTGCAGTCCTTCAATGAGATTGACATGCTGGAGATAGAAGGCGACGTGCAGATTTCCTACATCCACTTCTGAGACCACACACACCTATAGGAATTACTGTATAAATTCTGTACATTGTTCAACTATTTCATGTGTTTTTCAGTTGTTAGGTGATCTTTCAGAGGATGTGTCAGCCGCTGTGTTGTTCACGTACGTGTCTGTGTGATCACAAATCGTTAATTCGTTGGTTAACTGAATGAATAAACGTGTCACTAACACACATGATATGGATGAGATTAATATTTACAACACCAAAGCTCAGGAAGAGAGCTCATTCATGATGAACACATTTATTTCTTATACAAAATACTGTAGGTACTGTAGAAAACTTTGTTTATAAATCATGACAGTGACAATATAAAGGCAATTATAGTACAGTCTTCTCCCAATTCAACAAACCAGGACAAACACAATCCACACACACATTTACTGTAATGTAAAATACTGGCTCTCTGAAGGCACTGAAGGTAAAGTTCTGAGATTTAAGGCTGAACTGATTATAGTCACGAAGTTTTTGTTGAAATCTGCTTGGAAGATCTTTTTTTTTTTTGTCCAAGACCAAAGTGTTTCAAACACACTGGTTAGTATAATACAGCAGGTGTTTCTTCATTCAAAGTGGTGAAATATTTGTACAGACCAAATTAGACCAATGCCTCACAATGTAGGACTATCACTCACTGAGTATACAGTACCAAAGGTATTGCAAGAAATGTACACTTTATCTTAACAAGGAATTTCAATAATGCTACAGGTATAAAATATCACTGTTTCATATATAAGTACCTTTGATGTATACAACTGAGAAACACAGCACCTCATTTAAACAAATGTTCTCCCAAAATGTGTGATGGAATATGGTCCAATCCAATGACAAATTATGAACTAAAGCAAATATATATACATATTTATATATATTATATAAAAATAAGTGCATGCATGATGCGAAGTTGCAGCTGGTGAATTTGGATGACCACACTTCCATTCGGTTTTCAGCTGCAGCTTTCAGCCTCCTCCCGACTCTGCTGGTAACAGACTTCTATTTACAGTGCTAAACCTCGAGAACCAAAAATATCCCAGAATAAGAGAGTGGCAGGATGATGTCAGATGACGAGGTTAGTCATGTTTCCCAGTCTCCCAGTCTTTGCTCTTTTACGGAAAACTCACTTTCGAATGGAGTTAAACGGCGTGCAATGCTTCCACAGGCTTTGTTGTCTGCCTTTACGAACATGCAAGTTGTTACAACGTGAACTGATTTCATGAGAGGCGTCTACGGGACGACTGAGAATGTCCAGAGAGTAATTAAAACACAGAATGAAAAAGAGTAAAAAGATATACAAATTATAAACAAACGTACATTGATATAAAAACATTAGTGCAAAGTTGTAGAAATACAAAAATCAGCATTAAAAAAAAATTACAGAATGTGTAATAACACTGTGCTTGAGCCAAAAGCAAAGATGAGGAGCTTATCCCACCATTTGTCTTGGTAACTCCATCATGTCCGTACCTACCCTCAGCCCATCCACCTACCTCTGATTATTTCTATCCTCTTGATTTGACCAGTACCTCTGTCCCTGTCGAGCAACGTCTCAGGTTCCTGAGTTATGACAAAGATGTGTAGACTAGTTGAATCAGGACTTGCACAGGTGTCTCACCTTTCAGTCAGGAGAGAGTTGTCGTGTGTGAACTGTGAATGGCTCACGGTGCTTAATGCACAACTAGCAGTACAACCCCTGGAGAGGACGCAGGGGTTGTTAGAGCGCTACATTAGGCTATGATACAAACTACTGCAGGTTCTGATTAATAAGATGGAGGATTCAAAACAGCTTCACATGAAAGTCTCTAAAGCCTGCGGTGGAATTTTATTTTCTTTGCAAATTTTGGTTATCTCTTTTAATTCTTTATTACTCGTCTTTGAATCATATTTCATTCTGTTGCTATCGAGTAAAAGTCTGTTGGGTAAGAGTACATGATTTATAGAAAATTCTACCATCCTTGAAGTTATGACATCTGCCAAAACCCACAGCTCAAAGTAGAAAAAATTATGGTGCTTAAGCAAAAAAAAAAAGCCCAACAACAACAACAAACAACGTTGGTGATTTTAGCTTAAAAATCCTCTTACTGTCCTTCATAAACCTGCATCAATATAACCTTAAAGCAGCCAGTCGTCTTCACCAGATGCTACCTTCAGTGAAAGAGACACTGCTGCTTCTCCCTTTCTTTCCCACCAGTCCTCGAGTTATTTCTGCTCTGAGTTACGCAGGAGCAGGGATTCAGATGGGTGAGGTTTCTCCATCAGAGGAACAGTTTCCTCCATGTTAGCGCTGACTCACTGGAAAGTTCATGCTCCTGAGTTTGTTTGGTTGTAGATTCAGTCTGGCAGTGTCTGAGCTGGTTTCACAGAGACGTTCGATTTTTTTTTTTTAGCTTAATCACACGAAGGAGATCACTCTGCTGTATACATATACGTATATCTATACATGTATACATATAGGTAGCTGGTATTTTATTGCTATAGCGACTGGGGATTCATTTGTCTGATTGTGCTGCAGTGTGTGTGGGCAACAACATGTGCTGTTGTTCACCCACCGTGTAATCACACGTTAACTTTTACACTCACTTGGAAATGTGCTCATTTTAGAGGTGAGGGGGGGTTGACGAAGGAAATATTCCCAATCCGTCACTTCCTTGGAATGCTTTCGGCGGTGTGTGTATGAGTGTATTTGTGCAAAATATGTATGTAGGGACACATTAGGTTTCGTACAGTCAGTAGCAAGAGGCTGGGTCTCGTTCTTGGACTGGGGTAAAAGGATGGCACACTTTGGCAGTGACGAGTCTTGTCATTTTTTAAGAGTAAAACCATCACTGCCAGGGCATTTTCCTGGACCCTTCCCTGTCCTCCAGCAGCTCCACAGTCGGGGTGGGAGCTGGGGTGGGGTTGGGAGTGGAGTGGCAGGACGGCTGTAGAGGCAGCGTGGCTGTGGAGGATGACACTGGCATGTCCAGGCTCTCCAGGGAGTCAGAGAGGGCTCGGTTGGTCTCGTGCTGGGGACACAGGACATAGCGGTTGGGTTGGTGGACCTCCACTGTGGTCACAGAGTCCAGGCCTTTCAGGCAGAGAGGGGACGGCCCCCCAATGGGGTCGCGGCCACCGACGGCCCCGAGCTCCATGGAAGACTCGTCCATGTTAACGTACAAGATCTCGTCTGGGTCATGGGGGTCCGGCAGATCCTCAAGGGCCTTTTCCAGCTCGCAGCGCAGGGACTCAAATGATGGGCGATCCTTCGGGCTCAGCAGCCAGCAGGAGAACATCAGGGCATAACTGGAGAGGATGTTAATTGTATATTTAATGTCAACACATTAGTAATGTGAAAAACAGCAACACGTCATTGTACAGGTCCTATAGTTCCCTAATAACTTCCTACAAATGAACAGTGACGTATTTCATATGGAAGTTCTCACTAATTATAATGAGATAGTGCTCGACGGGCAAACTTCCAATTGATTAATTGCAATTTATTTTTCTAGGTCTGCCTTGACAGTATTTTTTTCCCCACAAATTTTACTGATGATAAATGAGTATTTACTTGGGTTTAAATAGACAAATAGACCATTTCAAGTTATTAAGATTTATTATTATTATTAAGATAATATTTTTCCATGAAATTCCACCAATTCGATCGCCATTTTCCATGTGACTACTTTATCATTTCAGGGTTCTTACAACCTCAAATAAATCAGTAGGAACTTGTCAAGTGTACTGTCTCAGAAAATGATCTCCATTTTCCCTAGAATTAGTACCAAATTATTCCAAATACCAAATTACGTTCTTACGAAATTATGGAACTTGTAAAGTAACACGTTACCTGAAAATCAGGTGCTTTTTAAGAATGTGGGGTGAAATTAAGTCCAAATTTTAATAAGAAATTATAAAAACACCAGAATGGGTGAAAGCTTTTCAAAAGGGTGAAATCTATATTTTGGAACAAAATGGTTCAGTCAGAGTGCGTTTCACTAAGAATCTTTAAGACACATGGAAAAAATTCAAAGCATCATCTGAGCCCCTTGAATAGCAGATAGACTGGAACTGTTTTTAGCCTCTAGCCTTGATTGCTTTATGGAAGAAGGTACTTCTAATCAGGGGGCAAAACATTTCCAAGGCCCTTCATCATCAGCTGAGTGTGTTTTGTGAGGAATGTGCAGTGAAGGAGCCAGCACTCACATGCAGTCCAGACAGTCCGGAGGCTGTTTGAGACGGTTTCCCTGTCTCAAGTAATCATAAATCTCACTGTTTTCGACCCCAGGGTACGGAGTCTGGCCCCGCGTGGCGATTTCCCACATGGTGACTCCAAACGACCACTGAGAGAGACAGAGAGAAATGGAGGAAAGGAGTAGGAAACAGTTAAGAAGGAGAGAGAGGGGAAGGGTTAGGGAGTTTTGAATTCCTTCAGGTTTGACACACTTTGCCGCACACTACTCAAACACAAATCTGCACTGGTCAAACATTAGCTGTGGAAATAACACAGCCATGTTTGTCTAGGCTTTCTGGACATCCTACTCTATGCACAACTTACTAAGGAATGTACATCCTTTTTAACGCTTACACAGTATGAACACTTTCACATGTGCATGGAAACCAGGGCCCCTCAAACATACATGCAGTGAATTTATCAGCTATTAGTGTTAATATCTGTCACAGATGTTGGTAATGATAAGTTTGTACAGTATATCAAAGTGAATACCTTTAGCTCAGTACATCACAACTCTGTCTTCATGAGGCTATTAAAATAGTGCTATTTCTCAGTAAACATTGACAGTGGAAAAAAATATCACAACATCCACAGAAAACCACTCCTGCTGCATAATTTACTTCTCCACTGTCCGTCCATAAGCTCAGTAGGTTCAAAACACTTGTAGTTGTGCCAACAAGTGGCTAAAATACGGTGCCTCCACTTGGTGCTGTCACCATGACTCCTTGAAGCTCCAAAAGCTTTGCTTAAAGTAATGTAATTAGTGATATATTGGTGAAATGATGATTGATTAGAAAACACTGAGCATACAGAGGGCTGGATTATGGCTGCATTATGCTGCAGGGTGCTTCAAGACGTTTATATGGAGGTTCTGATACCTGTTTGAACAGATTTGGTCTCCACAATGGGATTAATACAACACAAACTGACACAGACACACAGTAGATGAACTAACCACGTCACTCTTGGTGGTGTAGATGCGGTCAGCCAAGCTTTCGATAGCAATCCATTTGACAGGCATCTTTGAGATCCGCCCCTGCCTGTAGTAGTCTCCATTGTAGATCTTCTTGGAGAGGCCAAAGTCGGCCACACATACATTCATGTTCTCATTCAGCCTGAGGCAGAGAAACCACAGTCTTACAGTGCTGTACGTTTGGAAAAGGGGCATTCAGGCAGTGGTGGAAAGTAAAATTTTGAGGTACTGAAGTATTTATGTTTGTTACTTTATCTTTTACTACATTTCAGAGGTAAATTTTGTAATTTTTTATTCCACTGCATTTACTTGGAAGCTATAGGTACTAGTTACTTTGCAGATTAAGACTTCTACATACAAAATATGTGATCACCTTATATAATATGATGTAATGTATATTAAATTTAATTAAATGCCCATGTGAGTGTCATGCCTTTTCTGCACCGTATTAGCTCATTTTTGGGCTTCCCCTCTCCCAGATGTTGCTTTAAGCACATCCTCTTGGTCTACTTTTAGTTCTTTTTATGACCTTCTTCAAGCAGGGTAAAAACGGAAAGAGAAAGAGCAAGTGACAACACATACAGGAACCGAGAGAGTAAAAAGTGGAAGCAGAAATTGTGCTTACATGCAGTTGCGAGCTGCAAGGTCTCTGTGGATGAAGTTCTTGCTGCTGAGGTACTCCATCCCTCGGGCAATGTCAGTCATAAACTTTACCAGCATTTGAGAGGGGAGGTACTGCAGGACAGCACAGAGAGAAAAAGGTTTTAGTCACACATCCACCACGGTTGATTTTCATTTTCTGCACAGTAGAGGGCACTAGAGCCCATCTCTTTGAGGACCTGTGATCAGCATGAACTGAGTGCACCCTGCTCCAGATACTAAGCGCCCCCTCCTGTGGGAAGAATAGGGTTCAACACCACTTTTTGAATGTTTGCCGAACTCATGGGTGTTTCAACATTCTGTAGGAATCTTGTTTTCATTAGGCTTGTGTTTCTCAACCCGGCTCTTCGGGGACTTACAGCGTATAGCAGTTCTCGATTCCAAAAAAACATCTCATCCATTAATAAGTAAAACTGTAGATAGCAACAACAGACACATATCTTGTGTTTTCATGATCTCAGATGGTACATGCTGCCAAAAGTTGTGGATGGGGACTCACTGTAACAAATACTTAACTCTGTGTTGAACTTTGGATCACATTTTGCTGACAGACACTTGTGTGAACTTTTAAACTCGAACCCATTAAGCTGTTAAATTGTGTAGGACTGTACGTGTGCACATTCGTGTGACTGCCTATATGCGCACGTGTGCGTTGCTGACTCGGTGCTTTTATTGTTCGTAATCAGACTAACCACAGGACAGTCTCCCAGCCTTGAGTATAGCAGATAGCTGTGCAGGTCTCCATGTTTCATATAGGGCAGGATGACCACAGGGGAGGGGTAACCTTCGCTCTCCACAGTCTGCAGACACACACCTGTGGAAACACCACAGCTTAGTATTATACACATAGACTACATACATGTTCTCTACACAAAAGAATGAACAAGATTTTACTCATAATCCCAAAACAGCTCAGTTTTGAATTTGCTAATTAACTAAGGCAGTATTGTAAAGGGTCACTTCATCCAAATTACCAAAAATAAACATATTTTCTCACTTACCTTTAGTGGTATTTAGTCATGCAGACAGTTAGGGTTTAATTTGCCCAGGTTTTGAGATATTGGTTTCAAAGACCAAAAACATCTCGTCTTTCCAGAGACCTGTTTCTCTCGATAATCTACAGAAAATTCAGTAAATTGGCTTTGGTAGGAAATAGTTCCAATGAAAACTATTTATAGTGAGGTTTGTGGTTTATCCTGATGAACTTGGACTGTGTTTTTATAAAGACACATTGTTTAATTTTTTTAATGCTTTTTTTCTAATCTTAAATGTATTCACCTGCACTATTTCCATCTCAAAACCTGGGCAAACAAACCCAACAACAAAGGCTACGTGAGAAAACGTGTATTTTTAAAATTTGAGTTAGCTGACCCTTGACGTGCCAGGCAGTACTGAATCCTGACTCACCTAGAAGCCTCATGACGTTGGGGTGGTCAAACTCTTTCATGCAGGCAGCCTCACGGAGAAAATCTTCCATCTCTGAGCGGGTACAGATGGCAACTGGAGAGGAGACGGTACAGAGGTGAGACGATGTGCTTTTGTATCGCTCGTGGCACACGCTGCCAGGTTGAGAGCTTCCCAGGGTAAGAAATAAACTTTGATTTCAGAGCGTGTTTTGGCTCCTGAATTTATTAAACTATGAATTAATACATTTTAGCAGTTTTTACCACTAAGTTTGTTTTAACCTTGTCGCCACAGTGTGAAACTGGCAGAAATCTCACATAAGAGGGTGGAGCTGTTTTTAGTCCCTGAAAATTCCCCCTTCCCCCTCAACTTTGGAGTTTTTATACAATTGTCTTTACTTTGGCACCACAGTTTATGTGGGGTCAACTTTTTCTTCTGCCAATATTTTGTACAAGCTGCATCTTTGTCTGCTTTCTGATCAAAAACAGAAATTGTTGCCCCCGACACTGGTTAATTTCTGACCCGGGGGTCTGTCTATCAAATGGCCTGTGTTCCCAAGATGAAGGGAGTTCATTGTGGTGACTGCTGAGTACTTTTACTGTCTACTCACTCTTCATAGTCTTGACAGCAACTTTGAGAACAGACTCCTCCTGAGTCAGCAGCCCTTCCATCACAGAGCCAAACTCCCCTGATGAAAGAAATTAAAATGCAATCAAACACTCAGTTTAGATGCAATTTCAGATGCAACAACAGAGTGGTTAGTCTCCTGACTTAAAGAGGCCGGTACAAGGCTATGAGGTTTTCACATTGTAAACTGTTAGACTACACCCAAGGTCAAAACATATTAGTGTCAGACGGAAATGACTGGAGATAAGTGGAAAGCAAGCATTGGTGCTATGGCAGATAAGTCCTGACTATGTACTGATACTGTACATGTTAACTCCACGCTGTCCCAGAAATGAGACTGAGTCATAGTTAAAAAAACAAAACAAAACAAAGCAGTACCTTCTCCCAGGGTCTTTCCCAGGGTTAGTTTATGTCTATCCACCATCACGTCTTGGAGTTTCTGCTTCAGCTCGTCGCTGATGCCCAGGCTGTTCACTAGGGAGGAAAAAATAAGGAATTTTAATGGCGTTTGGTTCCCAAAGCACTTTAATGAACAACACAGAAAAGAGAAAAACAGCCAGATTGTAAAACCACAATGCACAACACTAAGCCAAAAACAAAGTGCTAATAAACACTGCCAGCTTGAATAACAATGAAAATAAGACTATAACTGAACTAAAACCATCCTGTATACTTATAAAACTCGCCAAAATAAGATGCTAATTAAATCTTCTTAGCTGTGGGCCTAGCATTACATTATTTGAATTTGTATTAATGCAATACATAAATCAGTATCTATTGTTTTTAATGCACAAAGTCATGCTCCAAAAATATTAAAAAACCTTACTCTAAATGTCAGTCACATCTTACAAAAACCGAAACTACAATGACATGTGTCCCTCTCAGCCTATTTTTCAGGTGTGGGACACATGACCATGTGATCCTGTGAGGGACCAGGTTGGGGTGGGGAGTTGAGGTCAGAGGATTTAAGCTGGTCTAAATATTCCTGACTCCCTTCAGCCAGCTGGCTGTCATTGAGCTGTTTGGTGGCGAGCAGACGGCGCTACAGACGTTAGTTGTGTTTTCACATCTGGACCAGGGTATGACAACGCAACGACATGCTCAGAGATCCCCCTCCAGCTGCTGCTACACTATCAATCTGCCACGCGTCAGACAACAATGTGCTCAGTCCACAGGCATGTTCCAACACATGCTGGCGTGACCAGCTATTAGCCAATGCATGCAATAACCGGAGCCCAAGGGTTCGACTTTGTCCTGAGAATTGGGCAAAATTACTGGTCAATATCAGCAGTGTAAATCCCGCCCAAATCCCTCCAATCTGACCCCTTCCTTTATTCCCAGCGCGCTTTCCCCCATTCACTCAGAGTACATATTATCTTCACATCTCTTTCTCTTGGCTAGTCTCATTTTACTCACTGAATATGTTTTTTTGTTGCTTTTTTTCTACAGTTTTGCCTTTCCCCTGGCCTCTTTGTGGCAGTGGCAAGCTGAGACTTGTGCATGGAGTCTACACAAATATTGTGCATACACCAGGGACAATGTCAGAGCTTGAATGTGACCCAGCTGTGTGAAATTTGAGACTATATGCTGTGTTTACAGGTACGTATCTCTGTCTGTAATCATGAGGACTCAAAGGGGCTGCTGGCTGGTGATAGCACAGAAACCACTGCAAACCACTGCTTTGTACTCCACCAGTACGAGGTCGTCGCTCCACCTGGACGAGACTTGAAACTCCCACTTTAATCCATCCCCAAAGGTGAAATGACCTCTTCACTCCAGTCAGAGCAGTCAAGCAACTCCTCATCTGTTGTTACAGGCTGCTTGAGTTTGAAATCTCATTCATGCGAGGGGTACGTCAAGTCATTCTCTCCCTGATGTAATTGTATCCCACATCTTCAAAATTTCCAATGTGCTGTTATCTTGATTTCACCTTCCCTGTCCCACCTCCTTTCTCTGCCCTGTCAGTAAAATGCCTAAAATCTAGTCAAGTCTAATTCTGCTGTTTACGCCTGATTGCACAACTTCATGAATGCATTTACTGCACATCTAACTGATATGATTATAAACAGATAAAACATTGCATTATATAAGATAAGGGGCGCAGTGTTGTTGTGGAGCATGTCAGCTGACTGAGCACTCCAAGGCTGTTTTCACAGCTGTGGGGAATGAATTAACCCTTAGTCGTTCGTGCTCCTGCCTTTGATCAACCAGATTAAACATTCGTGTCTTGAAACGTGGAGAATAGAACTGTCATTGTGTGTCATCACAGCCAAAGACTTCCTTCCACTGAACTGTTGGATCCAGGCCCAGGGCATGAGAGGAGATGCTATTATGCTACTTTTTTTGTATCGCTATCTATCCTGGGGACAGAGGCAGGTTTGAGCGTGCTGAGGGAGCTCTTACTGCTGTAGGGACGGTCAGGTGCCAAGTATAAAGTGTCATATTTCTGAGTAACATGCAGAGGCAGACAGGGGAACTCACATGTTGCTTCCGTAGTCCTGCGGCTGTAGGTGCGCCGAGCGCGGTACCTGACCACCAGCTCTCCGCTTTCCATCATGGGTTCAAACGCCTCTCTGCGAACGCATACGCACATCATACAAAACAGAGCGAAACACAATGAGAGGTCACTCCAGCAGATGCGTAAGCACAGCTGAAAACATGGCATTGCTCCATAATTCACAAGAACTACTGTTGGTCTTTCGAAACAAACTTCTACTCCATCCAAACGCTTCAGAATGCACGTAGAAGTGGGACAACTGGGTCAAGGAACTGAAAAAACACTGAAGCTTTTTGGTTTGGCACAGCTATCGAGTCCCTCCCTTCTACCCACGAGGAGCGCTAACAGCCTACGCACCCAAAGCGAGTCTCCTTGCGTCGCAGCTTGGCCACGTAAACAGCCATGAGCACAGCTATGGACACTGCACCTGCGATGGCCATCACCACATACCACCAGTGCCAGGAAAAGGCCGGGGGCGATGACGGACCTGAGGGAGAGGCGTGGACAGAAACAGATGAGGGTTTAGCCAGGTGGGTCTTTTAAGGCAAAGTGAGAATTTAGGAATATAATCTCTTCACGTTATCTTAAAGATTGTAAAAAGAGAAAGAAAGCTCATACGGTGACATACACTGTCGTTATACCCCTGAAAAAAATAATGTTTACCTATTACTTACATAGCATTATGAGGAAAAGTGTTTCAACTGGTCAGATTGACTAAGTGACCTCAGTCCTGCCCTCCATATTTGTCGAGCTAAATCTAAACATTTCTACTCTCACTAAAAATATGCTCCTTTTTTTCTCATTCTTAAAACATCTACTTTGTCTGAGTTCTTGCTGTTCAAACTCTCACATTGAAATGTACTCCCAGCCTCCCCTGCAAGCTCCTTCTGTTAACTCACAACCTCCACCCACTGTTTTCGACTTTCCCTCCCGTTCACACTCATCCTCCCCCGACTTTCCTTGCCTCTTTTTATCTGCCATTCTTGTTGTTTGAATTGTCTGTCTGGCCCTATTAGACTAAGCAAACAGAGATGCTACACTGTTCCTGCCTGTTATAAATATTTATGATGCGTCTCCCCATTCACCCCCCACCCCTCTTCCCCTTTTCCGTCTCTCTGAGATCCTCTCTTCTCTTTTTTCTCTTCCTTCCTTTTTTTTTTTCTGAGATACACAGGACAGGACTTTCAGGCTCGTGGAGGAACCCAGTGACAGAGAATAAGAAAGAGAAGTCCCATGGTGGAAAAAACACCATGAGCTCACTTCTACTGTCACTGTGTCATTACGTGCCACTCTGAGAGGTCACAGAAGAGCATGTTTGTAAGTCTGCATGTGCAAAGCCCGTCATTACTCACCTCTAAATTCCTCCATTTCTGTGGGAGTAAAAAAAAGCAGAGCTCAAGTCAATATTTTCACTTTCAGGAGAAAAACAACATGTTTTGTTTTGTGAAACCTAAAATAACACATTTATATTTATGTGAAACAAGTTATAGTTACACTATTGCTTACAAAATGAGGCAGCTTAAGAAAAAAGGAATCTTAAATAATCTATTTCAGCATTATTTTTTGTTATTTTTGATATTTTTATTAGTAGTTTTGACACTTCTTGTCACTCACCAGGAGCAATAAGTGTCAGAGTCTGTGTGGGGGTCCAGGGTCCTTGCCCCGCCCCTGTATAGGCACATACTCGAAAAGACACATTGGACAGGGGGACAGACAGATTGATTGACAGCTCAGTTTCCAATCCAGTATCCATCACAAACTGTCAACAAAAGAAAAGAGGGAGACTCAGTATCAAGCAGATTGAATTTTTCAATTTGATGAAGGTCAGAAGCCATCACATCGTGTTTTGGTGTAAGAGTATGTGTCCCAGACTGACCTGCTGTGCAGCAGGTGTGCTGTACTCCACCATGTAGCCCTGCAGTTCTCCATTCAGCTTTCCTGGAGGCCCCTCCCACGTCATCAGCACCTCTGTCCCGTTAAGCACCGCGGTCACGTTAACAGGTGGGTTTTCTGGCACTGAAACACAAAACACAGCAGAACTTGAAGACATTTCACTTCTCGCACTATCCTTACTTGTAGAGCTGTTGTAAGGTTAGGCAAGCGTGTAGCTCAGGGTGTGGCGGTGTACGTGTCAAAAGATTTTGGGTATGAACGAGGAGTCGGCAGTGCTGCGACTGCGGGCCCGGTGGCCAGAGGCCAGTGGGCTGGGGGTTAGCCAGGCGTGTGGTGTTTTGACAGCCTAGAGCCTCGAGGGTGTGGATAACTACAACAGCTGGAAGGAGAAGATGTCAGAGAATGTGGAGAATTCAGCTTTATTTGGACAAAAAAGACTAGCTAAGGGCACCACAGACAGGGGTGATTAGCTGAGTTCAGAAGCCAGTGTGCTCTCTCTGTCTCAGCATGGTTGGACGAACTCCGATAAACACATGCTGAGGCCTGTGTCTCCCTCCTTCATGCCGTCCCCCCTCTTCTGTCCATCCCTGATTCTGCTTTATTCTCTCGCCTGCCTTTTTCTTTTCTAGCTCTCTGGAGCAGAGAGCGAAAAAAGGCTGCTGGCAGCAGAAATACCCAGTGGAGAAAAAACCTGAATAACATGCTAGAAATAGTGTGAGGAATTTGTGTATGTGTGTGTGTGTGAGAGAGATTGATGCTCCGTATGGCACAGGAATCCAAGAACCTTTTCGCAAGGAGACGACAGTGCTTATTTCCTTTGTTACTGTTTGAGTTAAGGCTCTCTTTGTCTTTGCTTCTCGCTCTCTTTTGCAGGCTTACAAAGTCACACAAACTAACTGGACACCCACACACGGCCACACGAACACACACACACACACATACACCAAGTCAGTGTGAGTTTGGGAAACATGGCCCAGCCTATGGATGATGTTATCAGGAAGCGTTTGGCGGGTGATTGTTTCCACATGCGGTCCCTGCTCTGCCTGCCAGCGGCAACAAAAACAACCTCCAAGTCAAGTTCGTTCCAGCAGTTCGTCTCCACCTATGATCCGTCATCTTTCGGTCTCTCTCTCTCTCTCTCTGCCTCCTTCTCCACCTCCATGTTGCCTACCCACTCCTTTTCTCTCTTTTTCCTCCCCTCTTCATCTCTCTCTCTCTCTCTCCCTGTTTTCCATCCAACATGATTCCATCTCCGAGTTTTCTTCTCCCTCACTGCCCTCTCTGTGGTAATGCCTCTCTTTGTTGTCATGGAGCTATGAGCTCAAGAGAACTGAGATGCTAACTGTTGACGTAAAACTCTGTGGAGGAGAGAAAAAAAACGCTTCACCTAAAAAAAAAGTCCTGTTGCAAGATTTGGGAAGTTTCAAAAGGAAAACCAAAAAACGAGATGTGTGCTGGTGCCATTTTCTGAAATGCAGAAACCAAAAAAAACAACAAAAAAGCCTCATGTTATTCTTTTGTCCTCCACATGGAAGCAGCCCAGGCTTGGCAAGGGGCTGAGAAACAACTTTTGAGCCACAATTACTTCACAACAGCAGAGGTTAACATCTGTATCCATGGCAGACTACTGTTTCACATCCTGTTGCGTACCGCTATTGAAAAGACAGTGTCGGATGTCCATGCTTGGAAGCATTTAAACATTGTTTGGGGGCAGGGCTGTGCCTCTGTTTCTCTCTCTGTACGCTTCATCTCGTCCTCTCCGTCTGGTTAGTCTCCGCGTGGGTCAACACGTGGATGGAAAAGGGTCATCCTTAAGCCAAAAATTGACTCATAACCCTGGGATCTGGAGTCTGTTCTCCATAAATAAAAACAAACTCAGCACTACACAGGAAACATGTTTCCCAGATCAGTCGGAGCACAAATGTTAGTGTCATCAAAACTTTAAAAGACACCCCCCTCCTTTCAGCTTTCATGGCAGAACAGACTGTTGTCTGTCTTTAGTAAATGGAGTCCTTTAATGCTTGTAGATGCATTTTTGCTGGCAACAGTATTAAACAGGATTAAATGTGACAAAAATTTGTGTGTGTGTGTTGTGCCACGTCGTCATGACTCACTTCCATAGGACGGTGAGTTTGGGGATTCATTCTGGTGTCACTTTAGGGGTACAGACAGGTATGATGTAACAAAAAAGCAGATAGTGGTAGTGGTGAAAAAAAACCCACAAAAAACCCCACAATAACACTTGTCAAGTGGTGCCACACCCGGTCTTAGTTCATTTGTTTATGTTATGTTATGTTATGTTTTTTGGAAAGATGCATTTCTGGAGTTATTTTAGGAAGTTAAAAGAAAATGTCTTTACAGAATGGATATGTAAAACATAATCTCATTGCAGCTTTAGGATTAGGAGGGTGACATGGGTCGTCTCGCTTCCTCTCCCACCGACCAGCCCCCCCTCTCCCTTTCTGTTCTCTCATCCTCCGGGGAAAATAGTGGGCTTTGGGAAAATAGCAAAATGAGTGTTTTCTCAAAGCGCCCCCTTCCCTCGTTTCCCTGCTCTTCTATCCACTCCTTGCCTACTCCCACCATCAACCCCTTTTTTTTGTTTTTCCCACAGTGCCTAGCTGTGTGCTCTGGAAAGAGAAATCACAGGTCATCTGAGGTTAAAAAGAGGGGGGGATGAGACATGAAGGAGTGAAGTTGGAAGACTGGATTCAGAGAAAAACTGAAATAAATCCACCCATGGTGTCTGTAGGATTTGACTATTGGAAAAGACTATTGCAACAAAATGAGAGCAAGTTAGCCCCGTCTACTTGAGGGAAATGGAGGATGGATATGAGAACAAAAAAAGAGCTGGTGGGAGAAGAGTCTGTAATGAAGTGAAAAACACAAGAATTAAGGAGGAGCAGCAGCAAATGGAGATGTCTGTGCTGGGATGACACATGTAAGAGATAGTGCAGCACATTTCTGCACAATTTATTAATGAGAAACAAATGGAGCAGAAAGAAACCCAAGAAAGAAAGCCTCACGGGAGTTTTATCGCAGACTTCTGCACTGAAACCAAGGAGAAAGATGTGGAAAATATGGCTGAGCTGTGAGCAGTCTACCTCTCCTCTTCATTCATTCACTCCCTTTGACCTGCAATGCCTCCTGAACTATCTCTGACCACCAGTTAAATCTTATCTTCTGGTTTTTTTTTTTTCATCCTCTGACTCATTAGGACAGAAAGAGCTGCAAGAGCAAGAATGAGACAATATTGTCCAAAGGGAAATTGTATGATTTGGCAAAACAGAAGATTTTTCCACTGAAACAAAACAAAGATTGCTATAACCTTGTTATAATGAAGAACTGAAACTTGAAAATCCTGACTGTAGCCAGCTTATCTCAAAACAACTTTTTGTCCTTCTCCATTATAGCGTCATTTCAAGGAGTGTTACTTCTCCCTTTTTCAATTCATGAGAAATGTTGAGTTGAAGTGTTTTCAGATTATAAGCAGCTTCCATTATGGAAAGCCCCCATCATCTCTCCAGCGGCATATCGCTCCTCTTAGTATACGCTGTTTCCATTCCCATTCATCCAGGGATAGAGACAGCATGAGCTGGCATGGAAAATCCCACCTCAGTTTAAACTCAAACACACAGCAGCCTAGCATTACAGTTTGGACAGAGTGTTGCGATCCTAACTGAAGCCTTTCAGGAGAATTTAACGTCCACCCTCCCTCCCTCTCCCCGTCTCCACCTACTCTGTCCCTTCAATACCAGTCAGCCTTCTACCTCAAGAGTTTACATTTGAAACTGGGTTTGTGGAGGTACAGTGAGTCGGGTCTGGTATTCTTCATAAACACAGACTAAGTTAAAGGGGCACAGGAAGGAATATTATGACTAACAGTGCACTGTAACTTGATTCCCAATAAGTCTTGACTCACTTAGAATTAAGCTGAAAAGCAGTCGACGGAGTTAAACCTGCAGTGAATTTAATTCACCTCAAAATAAGCTCAGAAAAAATGTGTCTTTGGGCAAAAACGCTTTTAAGGAACCATTAAGTGTCCGTGAATTAAGAGGATCCCTTTAGGCATTTCACCTTCTTCCATTAAGCTGTCAAAGAGTCAGCATGAATGTGAATACCACTGTAGGTGACTTTTTAGTAAACCCTACTTTGTAAGGCCTGGCATTTTTAGCAGTAAAAAATACAGCTAAATTCTAAATATACAAACTGGGTATTTATGTGCAAATGTGCAATGCAAACGTATAACTTCCTAGTTCAATAAAATGACCCTTGGTACAAACCAAAACACCCTAAAAAGCAGCTCAATCATGCCTGCTAGGTGCTGTGTAGCATCTGTCCTGTACTGGTTACAGTACACAGCAGGAGTGGGAGGAGACCTGAACTTAGACCTCAGTCAGTAGCCAGACAACACAGCCTTGACCTTGGCTCACTTCAGAGGAGGTGATCCAATGCCCGCGCACACACACACACACATATATACCCACACGCAAGACATCCAGGGTGAAAACAAACATCTCCACACTTGGAGGGCTTACCTCCTTCTTTGGTGCGTAGCTCCACCCAGGGCGACCAGTCAGATGGGCCCTGGCTGCTGTGACAGGCCACCCTGACAGCATAGAGGTTGTGGGGCTCCAGGTCCCCGATGAGGTGCGTGGCCGGTGGTATGTTCACATTCTGGTTGTGGATCATCGTATCTGGGCCTGCTGTGAAGGACTCTCCCAAATGTTTGGCCTGAAACATTCAGATAACAAACTTAAATTTGTCACAGCCTCTACCTGCCTTCACACTGGATATCAGATTGTGTGACCAGAGTTGGTGGGTAATCCATCTTATTGCTTTATGGTACAAACAAGAAGAGGACGCTGTCCTGCAAACAGATCTAAAGCCAAAGTCTGTGGCAATGGCGTATAACAGAAGAACTGAAGAACTGATGGAGAACACGTTCAGAACTTTAAGTCAAGCCAAAGAATGAACTTTAATGGTGGTGGGGGATGGTCATTAAGTGTTAATTGCCAAAAATGGTGTAAAATCTGTTTATTGCTGTTTTGAACGTGACCCAGGCTCAGTAAGGTGCACTGAAAGCAGAACCCATTAACCAAAAATCACAGGCAGAAACCTGCTGTCTCTGCAGAGTCTCAGTGGTAAACACATTTAAAGAGGAACACAAGCCAGAAAAAAAACCTTCATTTCAGCAATCTTAAAACCACATTAAAGTCGCCGGTCTGGACCACTGTTCTCTGCAGCGTTGCTCATTATCAATCAGGGGGCGGGCTTTACAGCAAGAGCTGAAAACTTAGAAATAATAGACCAAATGAACAGCCACACAAACAGATAAGGAGTGTGTGTACAGCAGCTGCTGCTATGCACTGCTTTGTCAATTATTTTAAAAACAATATGAGTCATGGTGAGAGTTAAGTGGTGTGATCCCGAGGAATATTAAGTTGTATGAATGAGGCATGTATGAATGTGTGTGTGTGAGAGAGAGAGAGATAGATAGAGAGCGAGTCATTCTCGATGAATCACCGTCCAGTCTGTAAACAACTGTGTTTAATCTAATTGTACAGCTCAGCCCTGAGTCACACTTCAGCCTGCATTCCCCTTGTATGGCTCAGACCCACAATACCTACTGTCACTGCCTTTTCCTGTTTCTTTAACTGACTCCTCTCTCTTTCTTTTGTTTTTTTTCTTTCTCTCTTTCTTTTGTTCTTTCTGTCTTTCTTTCTTTCTTTCTTTCTTTCTTTCTTTTCTGTGCTTCTTTTGTGGAGCACAGTAATATATTTCTGCTCTTTCCACTGTAGCCTTTTTCATGTTTCTCTTCGGCACACAATGAACCGTTAAATTCAGATTTTTGCCCTATTCTGCTGAAGCCGGCCCCTCGCCTTGTTCCCCTGTGAGGGCGAGGGGGTGAGGGAGGGTGGAGGAGAGGGGAGGGGAGGGGGCGAGAACAGCAAGAGGTATGAGGGGCAGCTTTATTAGAACCAGACGTTTAGGGGTGGTGCTGCACTGCTCCCTTCTCCAGGAGAAAATGTTCCTCCTCTCAGCTATGAGCTGTAATGGCCACAGAGCAGGGTAGTGGCAGAGAGACACTGACAGAGAGAGAGGAAGAGAGGGAGTGGTGCTACATAAGATTAGTCCAGGAGGCCACTTTCCCAGAGCGAAACCTGATCCACTGGTACGTTAAATAAAGCAGGGAGGGGTAGAGGATGAGTTAAGAGAAGAAAAGAAAAGCAAGCTCTCTTTTCTTTCATATTAGGCTTCCAAAAGGTAGCTCTGATCTGCAAATGGAAGGAGGGTGATGTATTTGTTTAACATGCAGGTCAAACAGTTGCAGTGATTTTTCCAGGCTAGTTTTCTCAGCTAGTTGTGGTATTCTCTCCTCACGTTGTCTCACCTGAACAGAGCAGCGGATTAGCGGGTAGTCGCCTCCAAAACCAGGCTGCCATGATAAACGGAGACTGGTCTGAGTGATCTCCACAGCTCTCAGGTTCTGAGGCTGGGATGGGAGGACTAAAGAAAGAGAGGAAGACCCAAAAATACATAATAAATAAAGACATAACAATAATTAATTATGCAATTAAAATCTTTAAACAGGAAAAGTATAACCAAACTGAACGAAGAGGACTGACAGAAATGCCTGTGCTTCCACAGTGCGACACCTACCAGTGATAGTACCAGATCCAGAGGTGGCCACACCTTTGCGGTTATGGGCCTCACAAGAAAAAGTGCTGGTCCTGTTCAAACCTGGGCGGAAAAATGAATCAACATGCACACGTGAAGCGGGAACATTCAGGGTCTTTTGAAACCAAGAATCCTCACTCAGCATGCTGAATTGCATATAATGTTGGTGTGACAAGCGGTGTGAAAGTTCAAACTGAAGTGAGAATAGTGTGAGGGTAATAGTTTCCAGAAGGTAACGTGATCTCTCTGTCAACAGTAATGATTAGTTTTGGGGTTAGTGTGTGTTTGTTGACGTGAAAGTACATTTTTGAGAGACTGGCCGGCACGATGAACATATCAATTTTGGCAAGTCAGTGTAGGTGTACCGTAGCACAGACTCTTATTTTCATAAAATAAATAAAAACGTGTCTGGCGGGAATGATGCAAACCTGCCTCGCACTAATCTGTGTCAAGCATCTTTCCGCCACATTTCTTCAGCAGTCGTGGTCTTTTAAAGGTAAAATTTGTCCTGTAAAGTTTTAGCAACTCAAACTTTCCACTTTTGATTATACTGCCCCTGTCAGCCTAGTATCACTACTGTAAGTATCACTTTTTAGTGTTAGAACTGGGCACAAACATGCATTATACAAAGTGAAACTAATGATATTGTTGTGTGATTTTTGACGGACATACACGTATTAATGTGAAGCCTTGATCCATCAATCTTTTCCCTGTTATAAGATTTTATGAAATCAAGCTATGTTTGCTACATATAACTGTCGTTTCAACAGCATTTTAATTATTTCCTAATAGGTAGGAAATACTGTTGAAACATTGTTATTTGCAACCAGATGTCATATTATTCAAACAAGTTTGGGCTTAGGCGTCTTTTGACCTACAAGTCACTTACAGGGTGAAGACACAGTTTTACACAAATCTCAACTAAAATGTGGAACTTAACTGTATATCAACAACCACAGACTCATTCTTAAACTTAAGAATCTCTAACCTACATAGTCTAAGACTGCGTGATTGCAGTCCTTCACGCATGCAGCTTGTTGATAGCGGAAAACATTTGAAGTTGAACATTTTTTGCAGTGTAGTTTTGAGAACAAAGAGCGCGGCCGTGTTGAGGTCCAGGTGTAAAAGACTGTGCTGCTGCCTTCAAGAGGCTGGGGCTCCTCTGAAGGGGGCAAAACACTGTGACACACACTGACATTCAGCAGAGAGTGAGTCCTCTCACAAAGTGACTCACAGCGTGCTCACACACTCAAATCATTCCACAACACAGGCTTACACACACACACACACACACATATACACACACACTGAAACATGTGACATTCAAGTTTTATCACTGTTATCTAACACCCTAACATTGTCAATCAGCCACAAACTGAGACTCGCACAGAATCACGCAGTGTGTTGCTCTGCGCCGACGGCACCATGCCTCCATTGTATTGTGGCCGGAAAAAGAACAGGGGGTACGATCCTCGCTGGTTGAAGCGAGGGGTTGTGAGAGAGGAAAAGGAGGGAGGGAGGGGTGAGGGATGACCACCGGCTGTGTGGGTGAATAAACTGCTCATCAGGCCGTCTCAAAATTGCGCCACTTGCCGCTCCGTCTCTTTCCTTCCCCATCGGCAAACCGCAACACAACATCCCCTGACCAGCTGAAAATGTCATAATCTGTCACTAGGAAGACCTCCTGAGCTCCTGAGCTCATGAGCACTACAGTATTGGCCAACAGTGTTAATGTCAGCTGAGTATCATCCTGGTGCTTCCTTTGGTTGGCCAACATGTACAGTGCAGTCAGAAAGTATTAGGACAGTGACATACTGTGCTTTTCATAGCTTTGTTTATGTACTCCAGCATATTGGATTTAAGGCTGGAACTCATATTAGTTTCATTATTGATTAATCTAATCATTTTTTTGATTAATTTGATAAACATTTAGACTGTGAAATGTTAAAAAGTAGTGAAAAATACCCATTACAAATTCCAATAGGTGATTCGAATTGTTTTTTGTGTTGTCAGACCAACAATTCAAAATACAAGGATGATAAATTTGCAGATATAAGAGAGAGAGAAGTATCAAGTCCTCAGATCTGAGAAACTGAAACCAGTTGCTTGATGAATGACTTCAACATTTGAGCACTTATTGGACATGAAATGAAACAATGACAATGAGGAAGTGCTGACATTTCTTAGGGAATTTGAATGTTTTCTCATCAATATTTGGTGAGCAGTAAAGGACTTGTAGCTTTTTTTTATACATAGTTCCCCAGTTTTAAGTCAACACAGTGGGACTGTGATCCTAAACATACAGCCAATTGAATGGTCCTGACTGGCCAAGTCAGGGTCACTTGACCTGCATGCATGTGAATATGTGCTTCAATTGCTGAAGATCACTGAAGGCAAAAAGCTGAGAAAACAAGCAAGAAGTCAAGACGGCTGCAGTGCACCAAGTCTCTGCTGATGTCTGTTGTTCACAGACTTCAGGCAGCCATTGGCTGCAAAAGACTAGAAACCAAATATAATACACTACACTAGGACTTAAGTTAAGGTGTGGTAACTTGTTCAATTACTCTCTGCCCTAGAACTGATGGACAAGCCATAAAAAGAGCTTCGGTTCCTACACTGTCCATCAGATGTGGGGTGGAAACTACCTCGAACTTGAAGTTACAGAGACATATGTTGCCCTTGATTCCTTAATGGCTGGAATGTACTTCATGCCATTTCTCTTTATGGGCCTATTGAAATATTATTTGTGTTTCCCTTGGTTTGGACTTGTGGTCTGCCAGTGCAGCTGTCCATTCCAGAGATGTGAGTGTAGGTTACCGTCAAACGGGTCTTGGTCAGCACCAGCCAGCCCGCTCTAATGAGTCAAACTAGATCCTTAAACCGACGGCTGCCGCCTGCTCCTCCCTCCTTCCGTCTGACTCAGCCTGCTCTGCCTGTCCTCCTACTACTGGACTTAACACAGGCCAGCTATCTGGCAGGCAGCCGTGGTTTGCATTCAAGCAGCAGCAGAACCCTTTCTCTCCTTTCTTTTATCTCCCTATGTCCTCTGCCCATCTTTTTTCCTTCCCCTAATAGTCCCTCTTGTGCCTGTTGCTCTGCCTTTACCCATCAACCACACAACCGCACGTCCTCAATGGATCCACTGGCACTGTGCCAGCCAGCCTGCTCTCTCTGGGGAGGGTGGTTATGTGGTGGTTTTGTTTAAGCCACGNGGGGGGAGACTTGGAAGCCTTTGAAACTATAGAAGATAGTTGCTGTGTAGCTTTTGGAGCAGTACATTATAATCAGTCTAAATAGATTATATTAAAACCAATGATTTTGGAATTGTCTTGTTTCTAGTCATTTAAAAGCTTTGCTACTTGGGGCCACAAGCTGCTGACATTCTCGACTAATGTAGTGCTGAAATGAGTAGTCAATTAATCGTTAATTATTGATTAATCATTTAACTCCTTTATCAGGCAAAAATGCCAACATTTTCTGGTTCCAGCTTTTCAGATGTGAGGATTTGTTAACAATTAAACAAACAATTAACATTTGCAGTCCCAGATTGTTTTACTGATGAGTGACCATTGGGCAGTGCAAAGTGAAAGCCCTTGAGGAGCTGAGTGATCTGTATGTTTTAATGGGTCTGACTAAGCTGTGTACATGTGGCCTTGACTGCTGAGGTAACAGAGGGTGAAAGATGATACCTGTGAGGTTGAGTGTGGAGGGTGACAGGGCCACCGGGTCTGCCAGGGAGTTGAGAGGAGCACCGTCCTGCAGCCAGATGACCCTGACTGGCTCTGGAGGTCCGTGGGCCACACAGCTCAGGCTCAGGGATATGTTGGCCACTACAGACATGTGCTGGGGCTCCACAGAGAAATGAGGAAGACCTGAGAAAGAATTAGCTGAATCAGGGTCTCGACTCTTTCAACAACCCAAATAAAACTGTAGCACTAATGAGGAAACATGCTTATTTTTGTACGTCAGGGAGCTGAGCATGAACTCACCCTCCAGCTGAATGCTCCCCTCCTCAGAGAAAGTCTGGTGGTCTCCTGATTGAACAGCACATCTGTAGGAGCCCATGTCAGGAAGCTGGACCTTCTCAATGCTGTTATGTGTATAAAAGGATATGATTTGACAGGTTTCATAAAGATAAAGCAAAGACAAACCAAACTGATGAACTGTAGAGGCAGAAAGGCACAGACCCTGATTTTTTTCCTTCCAAATTTTGCCATCCAATCATGCTGGGATTAAATACATTAAGCTACAGCAGGAGAGGCACATGGGATTTTGCTTGGTTATATCATTTCTTTCAGACTTAATTTCAAAGTGCTCCACAGTGGCTGGAAGTCAACATGGTGACACAATCCAGTACTGGTTAAGCTAGGTGAAAGGATAAGGTGGAGGAACAGGAAATAAATACAATCACAGCAGATGCATGACATTTTTAGGCCAGGTGTGGCTGCCTTACAGCAGATCAACTTATCATTAAATCTCATGCATGACAAAAGCAGCTAGCAAATGTACAGTAGCAGAGAAAACTGCTGCCTACCTGAGCGTGCTCATGACCGTCCAACTGTTGCTGCCGGTGGGGACTTGGAACTGGTTGGTGTCTGCGTACTGAAGTGGCACGCCGTCCCTCTGCCAAAGCACATCAGGGGGGTCCTCTTCCTCACCCCCTGTACCCTTCAGGGTGCAGTGCAACTTAACAGGTTTGCCCAGTGAAGAGATAATGGTAGCGGGACTCGACTCAAACTTCAAATCTTTGAGTAAGAGAGGAAAGAAGCAGGATTAGGAGTTTTTCTGTCGGTCGTTAAAATAAACCTCACAAGCAGTAACAATCACAACATTTTTCACAGCCAAAAAACCAAAGCCTTATTTTACAACACAAGCTTTCCCTCTGTTATCCTTTCTAAACATGCTACGCTGCTAGATCTGAGGTTATGCTGCTTCACATAGAAATGACATTGGAATTTGACAAAGGAAATCGAGTTCACAATATCTTTTACCTTTGAATGGTTTAAGCCACTCAAACCGTTTCACCCAGCAGGTGACTAACAAAAACAATGGATGATGCCTTATTCCCTTTCAAAAATGATTAATGGTTTTGGGTTTTTTACCACAATTAGGAAAAAGAAAAGACATTTTAAAAGACAGCGGGTTATTCAAAAGGACTCTTGTGAACACAGTCAAAACCCAACTTGAAGGCAACATAAATAAAACTAGAGCAATTATTTGATAACTATTTATTATTATTAGTTTATTCATTTCATTACCAGAATTGTTGTTGACTTATCAAGTAATCAACTGATCTTCTCACGACTAAAATCTTTAATTTGGTTGTATGCTGATAAATGTTCATCTGTGCTGGACAGGCTTGATTTGGCCATAGCTGAGCTAACAGCAGGTGAGTCTATCCACCGCCACACTGGCTTTTGAATGAGTCCAGTTATCTTGTGTCGCTCACTGACAGAGGGGCTGACCTGAGAAGGACAGAGCTGATACCGGGACAAAGACTCCTTGTTAGAGGACGGCTGCTCCTGCTGCACTGACAGTGTCAGAGCACAGAGAGCTCAACACAAACTCCCTAAACATATTCAGGGTCTCTCTCAAACACCAATGATAGGCCCGCAGCTTCGTCTGCCAAGAAGTCTGTGAAACTGTTCAACGTCCAGAAAATGACGCGGAAAGGGTCATCATAAATATGATGACATGAACTGGTTCTGCTTTTTCTTACTTCTTAAGACATTCTACAGAAATCAGAGGTATTCCTGATAATGTTGAGGGCAAGGCAGGCGTGCTGTTTCAGCCTCGATCTTCGTTTAAACTCAAATTTGGCAAGGTCACAGACAGACAGATCTCCCCAACAGGAATCTCTTTCTTTCTTCAACAGGATCAAATAAAAATGCTAAGCACCCATAGAGAAGGCCGAGGCAAGGCCTAAACTATCATAAAACAGATAATAGATAAAATAATACGAGAATGTTCAAACTTGGCTCGTGTTCTTGAATTTCAGGACAAGAATAAACCACACTTGTTTCACTGAGTGATGCCTGTAAAGATTTTCTCAAGCTTGTCAACCCGCCCTCCTAGTCTGTTTCACGGCCAACCTTCAACCTCTGACCTCTCCACTGTGACCCCAGGGGACTCCGCTGCCACCCATCTCACACAAACACACATAAATCAGCTACCGAAAACAGACCTGTAATGTAAATAGCACTTTGGCGGCACTTATTCTACTCATAAGTAGAACATGCCCTTGATCCTGTAAATGTGCATGCAATCCACACACACATACACGACCCAGCATTCAAAAAGCTTGTTCTGGGAGTGTGCAATAAATGAAGGGGCCCGCTGAGCCTCTGCTTCACCGCCTCTCTGTCTCTGTGTGCTTTTTGGCGTTAAAAGTCATTCCTCCCTTTATTTTTAAGCTTGGCTGAGCCCTTTCAAGAGTCGGCGTGGCCCTGACTTTGGGCTTTTTTTTTTCAGTGCCTTATTGAACAAAAACAGCCCCACTTTCTTTCTCTGTCTCTTAGCACTGCATTCATATAATAATAAGCTTGTAAACCTTTTATGAGAATGCAGAGGTAGACAGAGAGAGCAGGCCGTGGTTGAACTGTGTGTGTGTGTGTGTGTGTGTGTGTGTGGCCTGTCTCCAGTGATTCATTTGTGCTTAACTACTCCATCTCCTCCCTTTTGTCCCCTGAATTCCCTCGAGGTCCCACACTTTTTTTCATGCTCTCTCTCCTTTCACCCTGTCTCTACTCCTACCCTCTCTCTCGTAGAAAACGCTCAGATGTTAAATGTCAGTGGACATGCACATACCAAAAATACCCGACACAGTCCGAGCATTTATCCTCCTCTCACTCCCTCCTTTATCTTTCTGTCTTTTTAACGCTACGTAATTCAGCCCCTCCATTCACTGCCGCGCCTTTGCCCTTTTCTCATTTAGCCTCCTTTTCATGCCATTCTTTGGATTCATCGCTACACATTTTGCCACCTCCCCTTCCAACTCTTTCTCCTCCACTCTTGCCCCCTTACCCCATCCATCAATTTCTCTGCTTGAGTCTGAGTCAGACCGGCTCTGACTCACAAGCCAAAGCATTCGCCCCCCTGAACCCCTCCTCATCCCTCACCACAGCCATCCCTACATCCAAATAGGAACTGAGACATCAGGAAAGATTCTTTTTGAAACCGTCAGTCTGAGCTTGTAAATCACAGCAGTGTCTAGTAATCTCTGTCCCTCCTGGTCATACATCTTCTGAGGGCAGAGGTACAGCTCCCAGAGAGACAGCGTGACCATAATGGTCAAAACACATGAGCAGACAGGTGGAGGCCCCTGTAGGGACTCCATGTTTTCATCCACTGGTTGCAGTAGCTGATGGATTCCAAACTTTTAACAGCAAAGTTGTTAGAACAGATAAGGGCTTCTGAATGATGGTTGGCAGGGTTTCCACACTTGTGCTCTTGATGTAAAATGAGCTGGTAGGTAGGCGGTTTTCTAAAGGAGTTAACAGTCTGGGTTCCACCTTTCTGTAGCGCAACAAAGCAGACTTCTCTCTATGTTGCTCTGCTATAACGCTTGTGAAGTGAGTTTCTAAAGTGTTACAATTCTCTCACTTCCCAGCAGGATATATTTTAAGCTCTTGCCCTTTCCACGCCTGGAATACATCTTTCAAAATGCCACAGTATTCCGGAAATGCCATGACCGGTTGGAATCCTGGTCTGGATACCTGGTTTGGATGAGCTCCCAGCAAGGGTACAAATTTTGCAGAAGGGTTCGTGCTGCACCTGATCTCAAAAACATGATCCTTCCCCACTCTAGCTTTGGATGCCAGTCAAGGAAAACAGCTCTCCATAACAAACAGTCCCCCATCACCTTTTACCTGCTGTCACTGAATCAAAATCAGCAGAATACAAGTCACCTTGAGTATAAGTATTAAAATCCTCAGCCTGATTGAACCAATACAGCTTATCTTTTATTTGTTTTCTTTTGATCACCTTGTTTTAAAAGGCTTTTTTATGAGCGTAGTGAATTCCTTCATGTTGGCCAGATGTTGAACGCACTTGCAGCTGTGGTTGCACTCGCCACCCCAAAGCAAATTGATTTAATGAGTTAGGAGCAGAGGGCTGACTGTGCTAATTGCTCGTTAAGATGTTTTTCCTCGCACTGAAGTTGACAAACAACAGTCAGATTGGATAAAAGGCTGCTGCTGCTGCTCAGTGGAAATTAAACCTTACCTGTCAGTGTGCCGGCGGTTACTGGCCTCCAAGCAGATAAAACGATGGTGAGGGTCAACAGAGACCACTTGGACCCGCTCATGGTTTTTCTTGAAAGGAGATCGCCTCCGAAAATGTGCTTCATGAGAAGAGCGGTCATCTTGGAAACATCACCGGACTCCATCACCGCATCTCAGCAGCTCAAAGATCCGCAGTTGTGCGCTCAGAAAGTTTCGCTGTGATTATCCGCAGATGGGACCGAAGCAAAGCGGATCCCGTCGTTTCAGTTCCCTTTTTAAGGAGACAGATTGTGTAAAAAAAAAACAAAACAACAACTCTCCGCGCTGCCCAAAACTCTTCTCTCTTGCCCCTCTCTGCTGTTGTTTTGGTTGGTCCCAGTACGGAGTCCTGTCCGCCAAACTTTTAGTCACCCAGAAAGCGCTCCGCAGAAGGCGCTCAAAACTTTTCGGCCGCTGATTAAACTTCGGATTAAGTTGTCCAAAGCCGAGTCTATTTCTGGAACCGAAGGAGTATTTTTAAACCAGTGCTTCCTGCAGTCTGCCGTCCAAAGTCTCTCTCCTGCCCACCGCTTCCCTCAGACTCCCTCAGACATTCCCCCTGCCTCTTTCTTCTCCCTCTCTCCCCCTTCAAACAGGATTCAAATTCCTCAACTCAAGTTCTTTCCACCCTCCTCCTCCTCCTCCTCCTCCTCCTGAGTCTCCCTCCTTTTCTCAGAGGATGTGAGAAACCCTGCGGCGTGGTGATTGTCTCAACACAATCCCCCATTCGCTTTTTAATTACACACGGATCCCCAGAAGTTGTAAATAACCCAGTAAATCACCCGTTTCCCGCTTGAGACAAAGTATATGTGTCAGCCTGTGCGCTGCCCATGTGTGGATCACCACCATGATTTATAACATTTAGCATAAATTATTCTGCTTACTTCTGAATGAATGAGACGCAGTGAGTTAAAAACCATGTCTATTATAGAGCAGTAACTTACTTTGCTTTACCTGTCCCACGTTTAGGTAAAATAAATGAATTCTCACATTAGATACATGAATGTTGCTGGTCCTATCTGCTTGTATTTGTGGATATCAACTAATTGTACTCTGGTCTGATTTTACCTGCATGTTATAAACTGACTGCTGTTTATACTTCCTTTTGTTTCATGATGTCTTGATAGAATAAATGTTTCACATGATTTTCTTCTGCTTTTGTATTATTGGTTTATTGAACATTGTGTTTGTGTCCAAACACACTGCCACATTAACAGTGTAGTTGATCCATTTGCATTGTTCATGTAAAAACAAAAGATTAAACGAGTAAAATCAAATGACTCCTCAGCTTCTTGAAGGGGATTGTTTAATAACTTGGTTAAAAACCAAAAACTTCTGCCTTCCAATGAATTTCATCACAGGCCTATAAACTAAATATGTCAAGCCACTTTACAATTTGAATTTTAACTGTTTAAAATGTTTCAACCTTTATTTAACCTGGCATATTCGTGTCTTATTTAAACTGACAGCCAGCCAAGAAGATAAAAGTCTGTTGATGGAAGCAAAAAGGGAAGAGACCAAAAATGTATTACAGTAAAGGAATAATATTCAGAATATTCAGTTTGTATTTATTGCAACCAGGATTATGTCATCAGAATGTCTGGGAATTTATTTGAACACCGTTTGAGTCAAAACAGACTGAAGCATCATCAGCTGTAGTCTAAATAAATGCTGCTGTCCCTCATTCCCATCAGATGCAGGGAGCAGTATGTTCGGGGCTTGTTGTGTTGTTGCAGACCGTGATGTCTGAGGTGTGTGTTTGGACAGAGGTGATGCTGGCGCTCGCTGCCTGGGAGAAGGCCTCGCAGAGTTCACATACCACTCATGAATAATTGATTTGCTGCGTAGATTCCTGTTTTTTTCTTTTCCCATGAAAATGATGGGAGGTGCTGGGACTCAGGTTTGCGAAGACCTGGGTCCCACTGGCCCTTTAAGAGCAGCTCTGTGGACAGTGTTGTGTTCCCAGGGTCTTTAATGGAGACAGAGAGAGACTGAGAAAGACCCCATTGTATATGCTCTCTTTTCAATAGGAGCTTGAGCAATGGTGCTCTCACTGCTCCCAGATAGAAGCACAGAGAGAGAGGCAGGGAGGGAGGGGAGAGGGTCACCGAGGGGGTCCTGTACAAGAAAGAGGGGTGTTCTACTCAAAAACACAAAGTTTTGGGGCTGGACGGGCCTGGAAGGAGTGGATGTTTGGGTTTTGAGGGGGATGGGCATCAGCTCCGCAGGACTCAGTGTTTAGGTTTAAGCCACACCAAAACCCATGAAACCTGATTCACCAAACACTTAAAGATTTAGGGATTCTTATATGAAGCTAAAGTGGATTAAGAGAAAGTACATGGTTCCAGTAATAAAACCACTTGTACCAGCAAAACAAGTTATATGGACACCAGTTATTATGTTCTCTCACAAAGGCAGACTGCAGTGCCAATATCCTAGTTTAGTCTCTGCTGCCCGCTGAACAAAGCAACCTGTTAGTATCGAAGGAGAGTCTCTATTGGCTGCAAGACATGGGAAACACCTTCCTACTGCTCTCCCAGCTACAGGGCCACCCGGGGATGCTAACAATGAGCTAACCTCTTCTTGTTCTTCTTCTTCAAAGTTTAGAGAGGCTCTTCTACCCCCTGCTGGTGACAAATGCAAAGCCCTAATACGGCACATGAGACCAAATACTATATCTGTAATTTACAGATAAACAGTAAATACAGGGTAGCCTATGAATATAAATATATGTATGGGTATATCTATATACAGATAATTTAAGGTATAGCCTAGCTATACAGAGGAAATCGCTTATAGTGATCACAGTTACAGTGATCAACCGCTTATATGGCTCAAAAAGCTTGGGACAGAATCACTCCTGTACAAATACTGTTTAAATAATTCACTTACAGTAATCAAGCGATTTCAATGTAAGTGATGAGGCACAAATCCACCGTCCTTGTTCTGTGGGAAAATGACTTCTTCAGTTCAGATGTAGCTAATATGAGGCTTTGGCAGTCTGAGTCAGACAGATACTGTGGGCATCTTCCAAATGTATACAGTATGAATGTACTGTATGAGTGTTTCCATGCTGAACCACAGCAGAGGGAGTGTAACACAAAGAGTCTGGTACTAATATGACTGTAACTTGGGAAGATACCCACTTGGTTTATCTAAGCCAGACTTCTAAAGCCTCGTACGACTGTGAGCTTTGGTTGAACCACGTTTGAATGCATTTTTACACAGAATGAGGGCTACGGTTTCAGCACACATATGGCCATGTGAGTATTGTTTTAAGACAAACTTAAAATAACGGGAACCTACCTTTTAAGTACTAGAAGTGTGTTTTGGTACTTGTACTTCAGATATGCTGATATTTTTTTTTATTATTATAAATAATATATATGCAAAATATATTCATACTGTACTATTTTTGTTTCATGAATATATATATATATATATATTCAGACTTCTTTAACCACTGAGTCATCACCAATGTTTGGAGTCGGACTGTCCTGAGGTGCAGTATATGCACTCTAATTGCTTGAGTAGATATTTTATGTCCAGCAAACTGATGTACATTCAGTTTCTCATTCTTATTAACATCACAAATATAACTTTCCTGTGCACAGAAACAATCAGTATGAACATATTTTAATAAACTTCTTATAGGCCCTCTTCTCCAGACATGAAACAACATGCCCTGCAAAAAGGTATCTGCAGTGTGCACCCAGATTCGTCCAGAAACATACAATATTATTCAGTATCCTGCATAAAACACGTGTAAACACGTAAAAGTGTGGCCTGTCCTGCTGATCCGGATCCTCCTGCTGAGGAGAGTCAGAGTAAACTCGTGTCTGCTGAAGACAAGCAAATAAATCAGGGCTGAGA
>NTHP01000063.1:777341-799158 GCA_003416845.1 Oplegnathus fasciatus
AAGTATAAAGCATTTACTGGGCCAAACCAGGGTTAGGGTTACTTCACATTTGTGTCCTCTTGGTCGCTCTGGGGTGGGTCCAACAGGGGCCGGTGCTACAGTGACAACAAGACTGAACCCTGCAACTAGTGCTAGCTTAAACGTCCAACTTAGCGTTCATGTTGACCAGCAGCAGTGAACACACCACCAACAAGACACAGTAGAGCAGATGTGTAATGAGCCCAACCCTTACTAGAGTCAGACACTCCTTGATTTTGAACATCTGCTTTCTTTTATACATGTATAGAGTTCATAAAAATCCACTTGCCAGCACAGATCTGTCAGAGGGAAAAATAACAGTCACTGTAAGGTGGGAACTCCGTTTTCCATCAACACTTGGCTTTTAATAGCTCTGTTTATGATTTTTCATAAATTGTAAACACAGCAGATTATAACTGGGAATAAACTTCCAGAGTCACTCAGAACAGAAATAGGCTTCAAACAAATGTTTTGGCATGTTGCTGGTGTCATGCAGCACATTTCAGATCATTTCTCTTTGACAAAGTTTTGGGGAGAGATTTGGTGCATGTTTCTTTTTTTTTGGTTTGTGGGTTTTTACAGACTTTTGTTTATATTTTGTCTCTTTTATTTGACCCTTATTTAACCCTCCTTTCAGTTGTTGTTAGCATGAAACCGGACGTTATTCCTCAGTCACCGACCTGTTTTGTTAGGTTGTCAAGTGTTTTATAATTTTAGTGTGAATGCATAAAATGTGCATCACTGTGCGAGTCTGAACAGAGTATTGAGAAAAGGGCGTTGGAATTCCGTAGTGGCGGTCATTATTGATCTGAAAACAAAAATAAATGAATTTTTCATTCGCCTTGCATTCAAGCGTCTTCCCCTGAAGACCTCTGACTGCACTTTGAGGACCACTGTCTTAGTATAGACCATTGCTCAACCAGAAGTCCAAGACTTAAGCCCAGTGTTGGCAAGTGAGGCCTGCTGAAGTGTCCTTGAGCAAGTCACTGAACCGATTCTAGCTGCAGGTGGGATCCTGCAGGGAACTATAAAGAACAGTATGTTTATGTGCTGTTTTTTTTACTTTTACTTGTATTGCTTATATTATNNTATCAGTGTGTGTATTTTGCTTCTGTTGACTTAATTTTATTTGTCAGCTCCTGCTGAATTGTGCTTACTACTTATAAATGTATATAAATGTATATAAACTGTGTCCCTCTTTCTCTTTCAGGCTGCCACCATCTTACAACCCATTTATCTTTGAATATAGGTTTGATTGTGATGTGATGGTGTCTCTCCTAGATCCCTCTTGTTACATAATGTTATTCTAACTGAGATAAGCAAGCACAGGCCGATACAATGAGTACCGTTTAATCTCGCTTGGATATATGACATTGAAAAACTGTTAATATCTTGGAGGTTGTTGCTTGGAGAGGGCATGTATCCCAGGTCGNNGGCAGATTAAAATCTTGGTTGGGCCTATCCACAGCAATGCAACAACAGGCCTCCAGCTGTGCAAGAATAATAATCCCTCTGTTTTAATCTGCCTGGGCGGGAGGCGATCCAAGCCCTGGTTCGGAGGCCATCCAAGGGCACAGAGATACAAAACAGGTTTGATGACAGTTTAATGATAAGCTATTATGAATCGCCCATATGTTGTGTGCAGGACTGCAAATAGAGGCTTAAATCTGTGCGTGCGCTCCTGAGAGAGGAGCAGTATGGGAAAGTCCAAACATGACATCTGGTGATGGCCGCGATGAAAATCACTGGATCGTTCTGGTGGGATTTATCCATTGCTGTTATGATTATTTGGGCCTTACACTCATACGATGTTTATGTGCGCATAAGCAGGGACGACTCCAATTCCACTCACAACAGCACGGGTTTAAGGAAGGAAGGCCTAAATAGCGGGGATTATTCTCTCTCTCTCACTCTCTCTCCCACCCTATTTTCCAGCATCAAATGCTCTGCCTCTCATTTCAGTCCCTGTTGCTGTGATGACCACAGGCATGAGCACAGCAGGCGTTCATCGAGGCTTCCTCAGGAAATATGGTAGGCCTGCTGTGATTCCTTCACCNNGTGTGCAGCTCTCTGCCTTCATGTGATGGTTGTTTCACGTTAGTGCTCATTCCATCAGAAGTCAAGGTCATATTTTATTTCAGTGAGTGATAGCATTTGCATTAAATGTGGGTCACTTGTTGTGCAGTGTTTTAAATACTCTCCCTATCCACCTGTGTTTGACTACAGTTTCTACTTGACATCTGAGCTATCTACTGTATGTTTGCAGTGTTGTTTGTGTGTTTATGCTTTATGCTTATCACAATCCGATGATCAGAGTTGATGCCGTTGTTTGATCCATGTGGAGAGTTTTTGATCTGAAATGGCCATTTAGGTCAAAAACTCTCTTTTGTGCTTGTGATGTCCCCCCCCCCCCCNNNCCATGGAGTAATACATCTTTATTTATTCTTCTAAGAACAGCAGAGCTCATAAGGCTGTAGACTTAACAATGCGTGAAGAAGAATGCTGTCTCAGATCAGCACTCCAGCTCCAAGATGAGTGATATCAGTGTGAAAGTCACTTTGTGTGATATAATCGCTCCCAGATGTGTTTTTACAGAATGACGAGATGTTAATTTTCAAAGCCAAGTTAGATTCAGGACTCGGCCAATGTTTCATGTCTTTGTGCTTATGTTGCATCTGTTTTTTATCTCCCTCGATTTCATTTGATAGTGGCGTCATGGTGGCTCAGGGGGACTGAGGCAGAAGATACTGTTCAGCAATGTCAGCAGTTCAGATTAAAATGTTTCTCTTTCTTTCTCTCTTAACTGCAGATATAATAGTAATAATAGTAAAATACTTTAACAATAATGTTTAAGAATGTCAAATCTATACAGTCATATCTCTAAAGTTTTTAGCACATTAGTGTTTTCAAGTAGATGCCATGATAGCAGGCATTTCATACCTATTTTCCTATACCTCTCTCTCTCTCTCTCTCTCTCTCTCTCTCTCTCTCTCTTTTCTAAAATCCACCTGTTCATCTTTAATCCTCTGTATGGAGAAATAGAGCAGATCTTTCCCATCCATCAACATGTGCTCTCCATCTATTATCATTATTACACAATGGACGGCTGTCTGGGACACTTACAATCTAACACCACCATGTGTGTCCTGTCCTGAAAACTCACAGTATGTTCCAGAAACAGAAGCTTTTCCTTTTGTTTCTACGGGTTAAAGGTTCCCTGAGAAGGTGACTAACTGGCTGTTTGCAAGCACAGGGAGATTTACGTTCTAATTATTTACATGTAACTTTCACACCTTAATGCTGCTCTGAGTGCTGTTGTCTTACTGTCTATGTGTAGTTTACATTTCTCCAGTTATTTTAGAATTCAGCCCACATGCAATTTTCTGTCATTGTGACATTTTTCATATACAGTACTGGCTTAGAACAGCCCTTACTTGAAATTTAAATGGTGTCCTGGTGAAGATGTCCCTCATGAGGGGATTTGGAAATGAACATGATGTTTATAAATCAACAATATGTTTTCTACAGATTATTTCCTGGCAGAGAGTTTCCTCTCAGTGTAATAACATCCAACACAACTTCTATGTTACAAATGCTATATTTGCGAAACATATCAGTTTTTAATTGTTGACAGAGAAGTGATTAATCAGCTCTGTGGTCAGTTTTCGAGGCTGTATTCATAACAATATTTTATCATAATATTTAGCTAATTATATAAATGATTTGGACATAACACTGAATTAAAATTACCTTTCAATAGAGTTCAAAGCACAGCCTCAAGAAATTGAATCAATACACAAACAGCTAAAGGAGGATTCAGCAAGAACTGAACAATTTAAGGTGTTTGTATTTCTCTGGTCACTCAGTGTAATAATTAATGTGGAACTAAAGAGCTCAGTAGGAATTAAATAATAATAGAACAGAAGATAGCTCAAGAAAATATATTTTACATGGCAGTTGTTGATGACAGCCAATCACTACAATTAAAGGGAGAAATCTATCTCTCCACTGTGCTGACGAAGTGCAGGCACCTGTAAGATTTACAGTAATTTCAAAGAGGATTGATAGTTTTCAGCTATCAGCTCCACAGATGGAAATGTTGGTCAGTCAGTCAGTCCACCACTTTGGTCCAGACTGAAATATATCAGCAGCTTTTGGATGGATTGCCATGAAATTTGGTACACACATTCATGGTCAGCAATATTGATGATTGGTGGTGAACTTTTCCTCATCAGGTCAAATTTTTATTGATCTCATACTTTTTTATTACCAAATACCTGCAAAACTGACATTGATACTTTGTGTTTTGTGCTAATTAGCAAATGTTAGCATGCTAACATGCTAAACTAGGTGGTGAACATGGTCAATATTATACCTGTGAAAGATCATCAGCATGTTAGCATTGTCATTGTGAGCAATATTGCCATGCTAGTGTTTACATTTAACTCAAAGCACCACTGTGCCTCAGTACGGCCTCTCAGCTGCAAGCATGGCGGTAGACTGTTTTAAAAAAAACTCCTCTGTTCAGATTTTCGTATCTATTTTCATCTACAGTTCTGATAATCTTCTGTCGCTCTTACCACAAATAACCCAAGATAACTAAAGCAAAAATAAATGGACCTACTCCACTTCCTACTTACATGCCTCTCTCTGTTCCTTATTTTGCTGCAGGGGGCTTCATGTTTAAGCAGTGGAAGGAGAGGTACCTTGTTCTGACCATGGAGGGAAGCCTGTTGGTGTGCCGCGATGCAGAGTCCCCTCCTGACCAGGTGGTAGCGCTACAAACCAACTGTGAGTCGATCGCAGAGGGTCGAGAAATCCTTGACCTGCCCAAGTTGCCTCCAGGGGGCAGGAGGGACTGCTGCTTTGCCCTCATCCTGCCACAGAACAAGTTCCTGCTGCTTCTCACTGACAACCCTGAAGACTGCAAGTGGGTATCTCTCTCTCTCTGTCTGTCTGTTTGTCTGTCTGTCTCTCTCTCTCTCTCTCTCTCTCTCTCACACACACACACACACACACACACACACACACACACACACACTGTCCTTTCCCCCACTCATTATCAGATGTCAACTGATGACATATTGACACACCCGCATGCTGGAATGTAGGTCTCCTCTGTCCCACTTAGCTGTCAGACATGTTTACTGCAGATGCTTATCTTATCAGTGGGACAGTAGGCCCTACTGCACTTTCTCTTGTGTTGTCATAACGATCTACACGCCTGGATCTGGTTCAAATATGATGACTTGTCATTTTACCTTTCACAGTCTGTGGCTGAACTTGATCAGGAAAGTGAGAGAGGTGAGTCAGCAGTTTTGACTTCAATCTGGTCCCGCTGTTGCTTCATTCATGTCTTCATCTCAACATCTCACCTCTCATTTCGAGTAGTGTATGTTTACAATAATATCTGAAAACATATGAATCTTAAAAACATGTAATATCTACAAACATCCTGGGTGTTTTCATAACGTGTGAGGCTTCAGTGTTACTGTTCTTATCTGATATAATAACCTTCTGTTTGTCTCCTTTTCCAGGGTGTCATGTCCCCTCTGACCCTTCAGAGACGGTGCAGCATCACTCCCTGCATTACCGACAGAGACCCTCTGCCCGACTCCTCCAGTGATAAAGACCCCGGGTCACCCAGGGTTGGTGAGGGCACCCCTCCTCTGTCTCGAGTCACAGAACGGGGAGGCTCCCTCAGAGTCAGAGGCCAAAACCAAGGTCTGCTATCAGGTCATCTGCAAAATAATTAGCAAAATAATTTTATAAAAAACAAAAGCCACTGAAGAAAACATCTCCACCACTTAAACAACACAACAACACATAGGTTGCAAAAAACTGCAAAGAACTGCAGCATGGGGGGTTAATAGAAATTTGATTCAATGTTGTTATCAAAAATATTGTTTACTGGAGCTTTAGACAAATAAACACAGACACTTTAGGAAAATGACTCATTAGTTGTTGAGGAGCTACCAAATACACATGGCTGATATTGGTGTTTATAACGTGTCCAGTCTCATCTAATGAAGAGACAGTTTGCTGCTACTTGATCCAACACACATCCAGAGATCCTGGAGGACTCTGGGATCAAGCAGCTCTGGTTAAAGGCAGGGAAATGACTGCATGGCTCAAAGTATTTAATAAAAACAATCATCCAATTAATTATATATTGTTGTAGGATATATTATTCATATTATTTTTCTAATTACTTCTACAGCCAGTGGACCACGGCGGCCTCTGCGCAGTGTTTCCGTGGCCCCCCCTCATCGTGTGTCAGATTGTCTTCGCCATGGCAACAGCAGCGATGCCAGGGCCGTGAGGGCAGTGTGCCTCCTGATGGGAGGGGCGGCGGCCTCCTCTGCTCTGGGCTACCTCAACTCCTGCTCCCCTTCCTCTCCCCTTGCTAGCAGAGCCCCAGAGATCGCCCATGGCACGGGGGGCTTCTCCGAGCTTCCCGCAGGAGGCGCCTTCCACGCCTGCAGCCAGGACGTCGACTCCCCACACTTCAACAGCTTCGACTTTGAAGGAGACTCCGACTTTGATGCATTTGACTGTGGAGGATTTGCTTTTTAGTTTTGACTAGACACGAGAGAAACTGTCTGAAAGACCCTTTATTCTCATCAAAAATCCCTGTGTTGGTATTCCTTTATAATATAAGGGCATTGTTATTAATTAATCACTTGTTGGGTTATCTGTACGTCTAATTTATAAATTAATGAAGGTGTTCTTCCTGGCTTTATGCCCATGCTCCTCAGGTAAATCATTCATGATCTTGACTCCCGAACACTGTCTGTCTGTGTTGTATCAGTCTTTCCATGCCACGGGATGGCTTGCAGTTAACTGGGTGAGCAGTATAATGATTCCAGACAGCCACGCAGACATTTATGAGGAAAATTTGGTCTTAGAATTTTAACAGTTGTGTCTCTCCACTGTTTGTTTCATCACTGTGTTAATTTTATACTTTTTTAAAAAAAAAATGTGATATTTTCATCCACATTCTCTCCGTCTCATTGACACTTTGCTTGATTTCCTTTTGCCCCGCTTTCATACAGCATCCCACTACCCACCATGTGCCCATACCAGTATCTTACATGAAATGCAGTCAAAAGGTGAACTCTAATAAATCCTGCTGTCACCATGATCGTGCGTCTTTCTCTCTAGATCCATCTGCTGTTTGTTGGCTGGCGTGGAGCATCAGGGCAGACAGCAGGCCAAGGCTTGGAGAGAAGGGATGATGGAGGAGATTTGCACAAGAGGGGGATATGCAGAGCCTGAATGGCTGTTTGTGCTTATCTGAGATTTTGTCACACAGCAAAACTAATCTCTTGGGTTTACAGCTCATGTGCTGGATGTGGACTTGTGTATGTGATTGTGTGTGTGCTCTCAGTTTTTACACTAGAATGGGCTATATGTGCTGAGATCAATATCCAGCTTACAAACCACCGAGTGAAAGGAAAGCCTGATGGAACAATCGCATACACCTTCACCTTTCCCTTGCAAGTATGAATCTTTCTGCTTAGATGCCCAGCAACTTTTGATCATCTTTTATGATTTTTTTTTACGACCAACATCACTCCTGTTTATCATGTCATGAATGTTACGCAATACCTCAAAGCCTTGTTGCTCAATATTGGCATGATTGCCAGTCAGGCCAAACAGCCAACTACCGTGGTGCCCTGTCCCTGAAAGGCACAGGTTGTGTCAGTTTGTAATGCAGTTACATATAGATACAAATGTGTTTGAGAATATGCACTATTAAAGTACAGTATAAGCTAAAATGACATGGGTGTTGCAGTTCTCTCTTTAAAGTCTAAGAATTAAAATCTAATTTTAAGAGCTTTTTTGAAGTTGATATTGTGATTATATTTTTACATATTTTATTTCAAATAAATTCCCCAAAACATGGAATAATAATGATATAATAATAACAGTTACCATTCACACCTCAGTTCACCTCTTCTGCGAACTTCCTGTTAAACATAAACACAAAATAATTCATATACAGAGACTGTCAAAAAGTAATTCAGAATGAGAGACGCTAACAAGTGTAGAGAATGTTGTGAGATTTTCTGCAATGAACTGATGTTGGCAGGGTTAATCTTAGCTTTACTGTGGCTGTTCAGTATTAAAAACCAGAGAAAGGACCCACTGGACGTCCTCTCGTATACTGCCACAGCTGGACAAAAATACACCTTTCAAACGCTTTTCATTCCTCAAAATGTGTAAGGTTGTATAATAATGAATCCTGCAGTCTGACAAATCATGTCTTGGTCCAGTTCAGTGAAACCCACAGGCCCGTGATGACATTGTACCTGGACTGGCAGTGGACCGTTATTCAGTCAAGGGGGCCCTGGAGGGGGCGGATGACCTGAAGTGGCACAGTGCACATGCAGACTTTAATTACCAAGGACTGCGGTAACAAAGGGTTTGTTAAAATCCTGATTCAATGGAATCAGTGATTTCTCTACAGTCTTTTTTTATTTCTCCATATCTAAATGGCTTCCTGAAAGGAGTGTACACTGAGTGTGTGTATAAAGGGCACCCATGTCCAGCGCTTGTTATTGATCTAAGGCTTTTGCAACACTGTCTCCTGAAATGTTTTGTGATTTTATTGATTCGTTTTACGTATTCATTTTGAAGACCGTTAATATGTTTATTTATTGTGTTCCGTTTTCATATTCATTGTAATGCTATAGTGAGTGTTGTTATTTTATATTATGTTTTTGATCACATTTGCTTTGCTGATCCTTGATTACTCTTCATATTTTATCCAACTTATTGTAAGACTGTGTATTATGTTTTGCAAATTCTATGTTATATGTGCTTCTGCTATGCTAGTCAGGCCCCATTAAAGGTCTTTTTTTTTTATCTCAATGAAGCGCTTAAAGTTACAGTATATAAGGTCATAAAACATAATTCCCTCTCCACATTCCACATTGTCAGGTTTGGGGATCAGTGATGGATAATGTAGCGGCAGATGCAATGTTTCACACTGACAAACAACATTAAGAGATTATGGGATGGAAGAGTGGAGCTATAGGGAAGAGCAAACAAATGAGGGACCACATAAAGACATTCAAAGGTGTGTTTTCAGCTGATGTGAATCCACATATTTCAGATTTGATGTGAGATGAGATATAAAATATGGCCAAAAATCACCCTGAAGAGGAACAAGCAAAAACTCAAACATCTGTAGGAGAAATAAACTGTATGTACGGCCCTACAAGTTAGATTGGTGCTAAGAGGAGCAGCCAAAGAAAGAGATTTACTTAATAACAGGATGGATGATACATGAAGCGATGGATTTGTAGTCAGAATCTAAGACCAGTCTGGAAGCTTTGTTGGATTGCATTTATGCATATATTTCTGCATTTATGCCTCTCTCTTCAGCCGCACTTTTTAATCCTCATCTCATAGAATATGTTACATAACCGTTTAATATGCGGAAGCACCTGCACTGACAGACTTGATTTACTAAGCTACAACATATAGTAGGTTATGTTAAATTACATTTTGATTTGAGTGCCACATGCATGGTAAATTGTGTCAGTGAACATGATCAGTACAGGCTTAAAATAGGTAAAAGGCTATTGCAGTGCATGAGTATTTGCATTTTTTCACTCTATTTACATACGTGTGTTTGACTGCTGTTATGATTTTGTGTTGTTTTGTTTATTGTATGTGGCAATAAGCCACTAGGCTTCATTTTGTTTAGACCACAATGATTGTAACTACTGCTGTGTAGATGTATAGTGTATTTTTAATCATCAAATAAATTCAATCTATTCAGAGGAGGATCTATCATATCACTCACTGGCAGTGATATAGTGACGTAGATGAGACAGATGGGAGCATCTTCTAAATTCAAAGAAACAAATAATTCTGTCCTGCCCCTTGGGGTGATTTGACGCCAGGTAAGAATAATAATACTCAGGATTTAACATTTTGTAATTAATTTTGTAGTTTGGATCAGGCAAAATATAATCATGCTGCATGTACACAATGAATGAGAGAGTGGGGGGAGGTGTGTGCGTGTTTGTCCATATAATTAAAGTCAGGTTTTCTAATAGTTTGCTTTGTCAGCCTGGCTTCGCACTGGCTTTGTCATGATCCGCTCCTGGCCTTCCATCCCTTCTGCCAGTTCTGCCAGTACTTTTCCACTCACCTGCCGGCCACTCNTGACCCTTCCTCGTCATCCCTGCCCAGGTAGCCAGATCAGCCTTCTGTCTCTGACTCCTCTGCCTGCTCGCCCCTTGTCTGTCTCCTGCTTTCTTGGATTCCCTCCCCGGAGGTTTCTGCTGGAGAGTGGACTGTTTTGGCTAGCTCTGGTGTGGACTATTTCCAGTGTACCTGCTGTGGATTTTTGCGAACCTGCTTTGTCGAATAAACTGTTGAACTGTTCCAATGCTGGTCTCAGTCTGTGCTGTTCTTGGGTCCAACCTCACACCCGTTACAGGCTTTTATCCAATGAAAAGCAGTAATCAGGTGAAGGTACACAGGACAGTCACATGTCTCACCTGTGGCCTAATGCAGTGCTCCTGCCAACTCTCTGTTAAATATAAACACAAATATTCAGATGTAAGCGCCAATCACAGGGTGAAAGTGAGTATAAAAGAGATCTGTTGACCAGCGAAGAGTTGAGAAGACAAAGTCTAAAGAGCATTATGGACTTTTCTGCAACAGTGATCTTGGCAGGGCTAATCTTAGCTCTGCTGTGGCTGTTTAGTGTAAAAAATAGTAGGAAGTATCGTTTGCCTCCTGGACCCATTGCACTTCCTCTCATAGGAAACCTGCCACAACTGCAAAAAAAAGCACCTTTTAAAAGCTTTCTCAAGGTGAGTTTGGAAACAAATTTATTTTGCACTATTCACATCAAGGTTGTGTAATAATGTATCCCGCAATATGAGAATAACTCAGAGCCGACGTCTCTTCATTATTCAGTCGTACTGAATCTGATTTTGGATTGCACGTTGACTTTTGCACAGAATGAACAAAATGTGCATCAGAATGTTTATCACCCAACCAAATGATGTCTTTTTCTAGTTCAGTGAAACCTATGGTCCTGTGATGACATTTTACCTGGGCTGGCAGCGGACGGTCGTTCTGGTAGGCTATGATGCAGTGAAGGAGGCTCTGGTGGACCAGGCAGATGACTTCACAGGCAGAGGGCCACTGCCGTTTCTGATGAAGGCTACCAAGGGCTATGGTAACGCAGGACACTTCAAATCTGTCACCTCTGTTGAGGGATCAGTGATTTTTCAATGGTTTCATGCATGTTTCTGTATCTACATGGCTTCTCCTGCATGGCTCCAGTTGGTCAACAAGCACACATTTCCTTTTGTCAGGTTTGGGGATCAGTAATGGGGAGCGTTGGCGGCAGCTGCGACGTTTCACACTGACAACCCTGAGAGACTTTGGGATGGGACGCAAGGGGATGGAAGAGTGGATCCAAGAGGAGAGCAAACACTTGAGAGCCCGCATAGATACATTCAAAGGTGTGTTTTCAGCTGTTGTTGTAAGAGCGCATATTTCACATGAGGTTGATGTGAAAGAGGATTATTGCATGATCTGTCAAGTTAAGTTCACTTTGTATAGCCCTTAGCCACAGCTTCAGTCCCGAACGGTTTCTCACACCGGTGTTTCAGTACAGTAAAGTAAATATGACCAACAAGATACCAGAGAGAGAACTGAGAGACACTGAGAACAAAGAAAACACCTTATCAAACATAAACAGCAGCACTCTTTAATTCTTATCTCTTTCTGATGGCAGTCTGTGCAAAGTAAACATAGAATATGTTACATAACCTGCTGAAACACTGAAGCTTAATTCGCAGCCTTGTTCTACTAAGATATCAAGTAGTGCCTTTAATTTGAACAAATAGCCCCATGCATACAAGGCAAAGCATTGTGTTTTCAAGCTGAATGCGTCAGTCATATCAAAAACACTGATAAGGCAGGACTCAAGTTGTAATAAACCAAAATAATCTTTTAAAGATGCAAACTTTTCTCCCAGGTCACTGCTGATGCTTTGAAACTGATTACAGCAGATTGTTAGAACATCCATAGTGAGCTGCAAGATGTTCAACCTCCAGCAAAGTTTCAACATTTTGCTTTTGGCATTTGAAAAACAGTTGCATGGTAAACATGTCCTCAGTGCATTTCCCGATTTCTCCAACACCACTTTACTCTTCTGATTAGTACCTTTAATAGATGAGTCCAACTGTGTTTACCTCTTCTCCTCCAGCCACGCCATTTGACCCCACGTTCTTGTTGAGCCGCACCGTGTCCAATGTGATCTGCTGCCTAGTGTTTGGCCAACGTTTCAGTTATGAAGACAAGCAGTTCCTGCACCTCCTCAATATCATATCTGAGGTTTTAAAGTTCAATAGCAGCTCTCTGGGTCAGGTGAGTGGAGGTGGGAGCCAGAGAGTCAGAGGCTGACGGTCCTCCAAATACAAATCCATGTTTTTTTTGTCTGGTTTTCGTATGGTGTCCTTAAATCATCACCAAGACATATTAAGAGAGAATATTCTGAAACACTTTCACCAAATGTATATGCAGTATGGAAATGTTTGGAATGATTGCCTCAACATACTGGACACATTTCAACATTATAAACCCCTGAGAAGTGTCAGTGTGCTGAGTACTTCCCTCCCACAGATGTACAACATCTTTCCCTGGCTCATGGAGCATCTGCCCGGCCCCCACCACGCTTTTTTTTCCCGGATTCAGGAGGTGAGAGAGTTTATCACGATGAAGATCCAAGAGCACAAAGAGACACTGGACCCCAGCCACCCGAGAGACTATATTGACTGCTTTCTCATCCGAATCAATCAGGTTGGAAAGAACTTAAAGATAATTTGTTTTGTTAAGGGCACCCAAGACAACACTGAGCAATATAATTTTCATCTTAAAATTCCTCTGTATCTATTAAAATAACCCTGTAACATTACCTTGGGTGCTAAGGATTGTTTTCTTGATGTAGCTGTGACTGATTTTGAACAGATCTAATTTCTGGAATAAAACTGTTTAATTATCCAAATGATCCAATTTTAAGAAAACAAAAGCCCAAGTGGGCTTCTGTTATCAGCTGCTTAAAGTGTATTTTATTTTGAATTTTGGCTCTGTTGTCCACTTTGACCCCTCAGGAAAAAGACATTCCCACAACTGAGTTCCACTTTGACAACTTGGTTTCTACAGTGATGAATCTATTCCTGGCAGGAACAGAAACCACCAGCTCCACCATCAGATATGCCCTCAGTGTGCTGATCAAACACCCCAACATACAGGGTAGACCCCCCTTTTACCAGTTCTAAATACACTGTGGTCAAGAACTGAATAATCCTGTACCTGCCTAATAACATTCATCATAACAGAGTGGAAATACTTTTTGCGTACAGAGAAAATGCAGCAGGAGATTGACTCTGTGATTGGACAAGACCGTTGTCCCAGCATGGAAGACAGGAAGTCCCTCCCCTTCACAGATTCAGTCATCCATGAAGTGCAGCGTTTTCTGGACATTGTCCCCTTCAGCCTCCCTCACTACGCACTCCAGGACATCTCTTTCAGGGGTTATACAATCCCCAAGGTATTTTGATTCCAAGACATCATATTCATTAGAGAAAAGATGCATTATTACGCTAACACGATGTCTTGTCTCAATAGGACACTGTGATTATTCCCTTGTTGCACTCCGTGCTGAAAGAGGAAAAGCAATGGGCAACTCCCTGGTCCTTCAACCCCCAGCACTTCTTGGACCAGAATGGCAACTTTAAGAAAAATCCTGCTTTCCTGCCATTTGCAGCAGGTACAACACAGTCCTCAGTTGGTTAACGTGCATGTTAACATCCCAGTGTCCAGCATGCCAACAAACTCATAGGAATAGGTGTTTTACTTAATAGTTTTGTTTGTGATTGTGTGTCTTCACAGGGAAGAGAGCCTGTGTTGGTGAGTCACTGGCTCGTATGGAGCTTTTTATCTTCCTAGTGTCACTGCTGCGGCATTTCACCTTTTCCTGCACTGAAGGCCCTGACGGCATAGATCTCATTCCAGAGTACAGCAGCTTTGCCAATGTGCCTCGCATGTACCACATCATCGCCACACCGCGGTGAGAAGAGGAGCTCCACTCAGACAGTCTATCATCACAATCACAAGGACGACCATACAACATATATTGCTTTACTGTGATATTTAATGTTTGTTGTACAGTTGAAGTTTGCTGTTACCTGCTGATCCATCAGACTCAAAGTTTAAGGAACAGCTTCTCTCCAAGCACGATTATGAATCCTCATCTTTTGGTGGTCTTTTCATATATATTTTTCCTTTTGTACGAATTTTAATCAATTCTCGGTTACTGTTTTAACTGTGAACATGCTTTCTTACACAAACCGAAATAAATGTATTACTACTTTAAAAATGTATTGCCACATTACTACTATAAAAGTGCTGAGTCCTTTTATACAAATCAGTTAAAAACTGTAAAAAAAAAAACCTGCCTTCTTCACTGGCCTTCAAAATAAATTCATAACATTGAAACACTTGAAAGAGAAAAGATTATTTTCAAAGACAATTTCCTTGACCATTGTCCTCCTGTAAAACATTAGTTCCAAATCTAGATCTATCTGTTTGTGTGATCACGATAGAACATCTATAGACTGACTATAAAAAAAACACAACAGAGTTTAAAAGAGATCTTGAGCAGCGAGGAGACAAGAAGAAGACAAAGGGGGATATTTTCTTGCAGAGAGTGTAATGGATTTTTCTGCATCATTACTTTTCTCAGCACTTACAGCGTAGGTGTGACAGTTGCAGGGGTGTCTCATTCACTCAAGTGAAATAGGTCAATTATTTAAATTTTACAACAAGGACAATCCATCAACAGCACCACAATGACAACTTGGAGACGTATTAGTTCAAGAAACCACCAGCTCAACTCTCAGATATGCGCTCACTATACTGGTTAAATATGGGTATGTTCCCTACCGGAGACAAAGATTTCATGCTTTAGCATTATATTACATGCATTATGTTTTAGATGATGAATAAATAAATACTTTACTGGGTGATATTGCAAAAAATAGTATCATGATTAATGTCCATATCTTGGCATTATTTATAAGAAAATGCTAATGCATTTTAAGTGGTTATTTTACAAAAAAAACACAAGCCAAGTCAGAAAAAATATGGTAGAATCAAGCAGTCAAAAACTGAAATAATTCAAATGTTTTAAATACATGACCTGAGAACAAGGTACACCTGGAAGTAGGCTACATCATGTCGGTGTGGAGGAAAAAACATGTTGGATGAAAGGATTTTGGACTAATAAACGTCATCCGGATGTTACTCCATTTCAATTTATGCGCGCATATGCCTACAGCTGCGTGCCCTGTTGGCCCTTGCTGGGTTCACTGTCTGCAAGGAGTTGATCAGTTTATACATGTGCACTGCTGGTTGGTAAGAGCTTTCATGTGTCTCAAGGTACTTTGGCAAAGGCTCAGTGTAAACCATGGATGTATTATATTATCTGGATACCGGATCCCAAGATGGTGCCTATTCAATCCAATATAATTGCTCGCCTGGCGCATACGCTAAAAAAGTATGCAGCCCACTGAATATGAGCAGTAGTGTTACTCCCATCGTGCCTCTGCCCAGCCCACCTATGAGAACGCACGAAGCCACAGTGGTGACGTCATCCAGAAAAAAAAGGACTTTTCTGGGCTTTGGAAAAGTTTTACAAAGATTAAACCTCTGTGGCTTAAAAATATACAATACAAAGAGTAATAATTGACCATGTTTATAGCTGGAGGTGTCCTGTCAACAGTTTTACAGACGTCTCTTTTGCAATGGTGGTCTATGGGGAAAATGCTTTTTGGGCCGCAAGGGGATTTTCCGTTGCAATACTGCGAGTGGCCACTGGGAAAAATTGGAAGCAAGGCAGAGCGGCGGCACCATATCCAGTTCTAATAATACATTCATGGTGTAAACCATAGACTGTATATAAAGATGGACGATGCGTCTCCACTTCCTCCCACTGTACAAAAGTGAAGCCAAAATATCCCAGATACGGGCGCTGCTATCTTGCGCTGGCGACGTCATTTGGGATCAGAGTCTGTGCAGTAGTGACCGGGGAAGGAGCCGCGGTATCGAGGTCCTGCCCATACACCCGCCCGACTCGATCGGTAATCAATAACTAGCAACTGCTAACTAACGATCACCTGCTAAAATTAAAGTTACATCTCCTCTTGACGTTCCTACCGACGTACAATTCCCGAAAAGACATCTGCAGGAGCCTCCACCGCTACTTCACTGTGATTGACAGCTGTCAATCATGACGTTTCACCCCGTTTTTATAGCATCAAATAACTAATTAAAACCAAACTTATCAGAAAAACGAAAACTTGAACAAACACCAGCATGATAAGAACTACCTAAACTGACAGAAACCATATTTGGGAAAATGTATTTGGAGTGTGCTTTGATTTTTTAGTTTGGCCCGTGTCCCATCTGCTAACATGGAGGAGGCGGGACTTATGACCTATACTGGAGCCAGCCACCAGTGGGCGTTTTGGCTTCACTTTTGGGGAGCTGTCATGTCGTCCATCTTTATATGGTGTAAACCAGGCAGATTAGAGGGCTGCGCACTTACTCAGAGAACTAGAGTTACTCTGAGTAACTACTCCAGTATATCCTGCTGAGTCGAGCAAATGCAGGCTAAAGGTTGGGCCGCCCGACACGCAGCAGTCACAGCTGTATGGATCGATCTGAACAGTCAGTAGCGCTCTTTAAAGACTTAGTGCATTACACAGGACAAAGTCGGATCTTTTCCTTGGAGGAGCATTATGGAGTTCTCTGTCACGTTGGTGTCTGCAGGGCTTCTCATTGCTTTGCTGTGGCTGATTAGTCTGAAGAGCCGTAGAAAGTTTTGTTTACCACCAGGACCCTCTGGCCTGCCGATCATAGGAAACCTGCTGCAGCTGGACAAAAAAGCTCCATTCAAAACTCTGCTAAAGGTGAGAATGAGAGATTGACACCTTTGTTTTCCAGTCTGTCGCAGTTAAAATCTATCTATTTTTCCCCCAACTACTTGTCTGTACATGACAATGTTACATTTGTTCTCGGTGCAGATTCCTTGTATAACCCTAAATTACTTCACTGATTCTCTTTGTAATTCTGAAAACAGTTTGACCAACCTCACCTGTTGAGAGAAATACAGATATTCTGTGCATTAAGTCTTACCAAGTCTCAGTTGTAGATATAGTTTTGTGCTTGTGTCCTGTGTTTGATGATGTTTTTGTCAGGAGTGCACTGGGCATGTTTACTTTGGTTTAATCCTTTCATGCCTGTACAAGAAACAAATGCATGTTTAACTTCCAGCTCAGTGAAAGCTATGGCCCTGTGATGACTGTGTACCTGGGCCGTCAGCGCACTGTGGTCCTGGTGGGGTATGATGCAGTGAAGGAGGCATTAGTGGACCAAGCAGATGACTTCACCGGCAGAGGACCAATTCCTTTCTTGCTCAGAGCAACCAAGGGCTATGGTAATATGGGAATTTATGGGGATTATGTTATTATCTGCATTTCAGTGCAGACAGTAGCTTTATTAGTGAAATGTTCACAAATGCTTCTGTGAGATTATTTTATTATTCTGCACATTTTGGAAAGTTTTATTTTGTTATGATCACAGTTTGACAGGTTTCAGCCCTGTTGGGTTTTTTTGGAGGGNNGGGGGGGGGGGGGTTTGCTTTTATTGTCTTTTCACCTTGCTGTTTTATTGCACCATAAAAGCTATAATTCTTAGCCGCAACAAGCTGTCTGTTTCTTTCGTTTATGAAGATAACATTTATTTTGAGTTTCTTTGAACTGCCATTTCTACATCTTCAAAGGTTTGGGGATCAGTAACGGAGAGCGCTGGCGGCAGCTGCGTCGTTTCACCCTGTCAACGCTTAAAGACTTTGGGATGGGACGCAAGGGGATGGAAGAGTGGATCCAGGAGGAGAGCGAGCATCTGGTGGCCCGCATAAATAGTACCAAAGGTATGTGTGTGTGACAATGACTGTGCTTTCTTTGTATGTTTGCTATTTGTGTATCACTCCATCAGGTAGGATCAGAACTAAAAGGTGACTCTTGTTTTGTTTAAACAGACCAATATTCATTGACTTTAAACTGCTTAAATAAACAGTAAATAAGGCATGTGAGATTTTAGCTTGACTTGTATTTTTAAGACCAATGTGCAAAGCTGAGCTGGTGCATTTTTTACTTGAATACAGCGTGAAATACATTTCTATATTTTGCTTTAAGCAATCCGTCCATATGTTTTTAAGTGACTTGCAGCCTTTTTGACATTTTTCAGCAAAAAACAAAACTACAAGGTGTTCTATATTTCAGGGTTTGTTACTTCGTGTTCGACAAATCAATTGAGAAATGAGCTCTAATTAATATTCAAGTCAACATTTCAGGCATGGACAGATATTGAACATACAGGGACAGATCTTTGAGGGCACAGTACCGACTTCATGCACTCTCTGCTCTCACTGCCATAACTCTGCTTTGAAGACTGAGCAAGCAAACCTTGCTCAATCCTCGTCACCCTCGTTTTGCACAGTTACAACTGTCATGTTCTGTCTGTTTTCCTGTTTTCTGTCCTTGCACCCAGTTTGACTACTGCTTTGGTAGAAAGCAGTCGTCCAAGTGGCGCCGGCATTTTCAACTGTCACACTAAAAGTTTACCGAGCACTTTCTCCTTTTTCTCCAGCCACACCTTTTGATCCCACCTTCTTCATGAGCTGCACCGTGTCCAATGTGATCTGCTGCTTAGTGTTTGGTCAGCGCTTCAGGTATGACGATGACCACTTCCTCTACGTTCTGCGGATAATCTCAGACACCCTGAAATTTGGCAGCAGTCCCTGGGGTCAGGTAAGAGGAGGAGGTGCAGAGAAAGTGAGGTGGTATGGTGGGTGGGTTAGTGGTTAGAAAGACCACAGCTGACTCTGTACTCCACCCACTCTGTAGGGACCCCAGCAGTAAATGATCTCATAATTACTATTAATCCAGGATGCACAATGCGTTTCCACCAAGCAGTCCAGTTCAGTTCAGTTCGTTACACATTAGAACGGTTATTTTCACGTTTCCATTGGCAAAAGTTGTGGATGGTACCACAACCACTTCATAGCGTCCCCTTTTTTCGTTACCCCTCTGTTGAGGTACCTAGCACACTGACCTGGGACTTAAAGGTGGAGCTAGAAACACTGCAGTCCGTCGATTCATCAATAGAATCGTCACTTCTTGCACGACAAAGGACTCAATGCACAAACCTGCCATATTCTCAAACAAAGCTTATCTCCTAATAAACAGCCACATACCAAGAAGAAAGAACACGAAACAATCGATGTCCTCCATTTTGTTCTTGTGTTTGTTTACTGTGTCGCGTTAGATATGATGTCCCCCACCTACATTTAAGAGTACTGTTTGCGGTGGAAACGTAAAACAGATCTAGGGTTTAGGTACACTGCATAAAGTCACCTCTCAAAAACAAGGAAAAAAAAGCACTAAATTGAGGTAAATATTACTTGAAATAAGCAAAATTATCTGCCAACAGAACAAGAAAATTTCACTTGCCAAGATTTTCTAAAACAAGTAAAAATATCTCGTCTCAAAGAACCCACAAGTATCTTAAAACCAGTACAGCAACACTAAAAACAAGTACATTTGTCTAGATATAAANGTGTCAATAAATTGTTTGAGATGAAGAAATTACCATTGCATGCTTCTACTTAAATGCCCTACTTTCATGATATAATATCACTGTAGCATGAACTTTTTACATTTTCCATAAATTTCACCCGAAAGTCGAATATCCCTAACTTTTTGTGAGTAGTGTATATCTTAAAACCAGTACAGCTACACTAAAAACAAGTACATTTGACCAGATATAAGAAGATTTAAGAATTATTTTCTCAATAAGTAGGAAAATGTGCTTACATTTAGCAATCTATGCTATTGCAGTTGTCTTGAAACACAGCTACATTCTCTGAAATTTACAGAGAAAAATAGCATATTGTGGCAGATAGTGCAGAATCAGAGATGGGAAGCACCTCTCAGTGATGTCAACCCTTCATTGGCATGCAACACAGGGGACAAGGGCCAAAAAAACCCCAGTAATAAAAGGAGTCAAGAAATGTAACAGCAACTCACTAATGGTTAAATTGTGACAAGTGAGTTTTGGAATATGAAACAGTAAACTTAGCAAACTAGTCAGTCCAACTCTAGGCATGCTGGGAAATGTGGGCCGTCGCTACAATATTGTGCTTAAAGTAAGATAAATGTACTTGTACCACTACTAGAAATTAGAAATGTACTACTAGAAATGTATTTGTTTTTAGTGTAGCTATACTGGTTTTAAGATCATTACTAACCATATAGCCTTATTTCAAGACAATGGCACTAGCATTTGCTGAATTTAAGCACATTTTCCTACATTTTGAGAAAATAATTCTTAAATCTTCTTTATATCTAGACAAATGTACTTGTTTTTAGTGTTGCTGTACTGGTTTTAAGATACTTGTGGGTTCTTTGAGACGAGATAATTTTACTTGTTTTAGAAAATTTCTTGTTCTGTTGGCGATAATTTTGCTTATTTCAAGTAATATTTCCCTCATTTTAGTGATTTTTTTCCCATGTTTTTGAGAGGTGACTCTTTGCAGTGTGCAGAGATGATAAGTATAAAGATGCTTAAAATAAGAAAATCTGACTTAGACTAAGGAGTTTTGTACTTGTCAGTGTTGATCAAACACCTTCATAATTCTGGTAATTCTAGTTTCAAGCATTAAATTACTCGGAACCAGTAAAAAAAATCTACAAGTTATAATATCTTTTTAAGATAATTAAGGACAAAAAAGCTTGAAACAAGTAAAATGCTCTAACATAAAAACTGCCTGGTAAGAAGAAATATCTTGTCAGACAAAAAACAAGTAGATACTGCCTTGATTTAAGATATTTCATCTTACTTAGATTTCACTTTTTGCAGTGTACATGTAGATACGGGTTAGACACGGGTTTCAAGGGTACTATACCGAAAGTGTTGGGTGGAAACGCGGCTAAAGGTTCAGGTTTCTGGGGTCATTAAAAACTGAACGTGCCCAGACGAGCGATTCGCTGAAGTTCAACAACATTAAGTCTGTTCTTCACAGACTGCATTAGACAAGCTGTCTGTTCTTACACAACTTGTCTAATGTACTAAAGAAGGTGACAACAATGTTTATTTAATTTTAACATTTTGATTGCATGATTCAGATATTATTGGAGATATTGGCTATACAGCAAGCATTTACTTTTTACTAAATCTTTTTGTTTTGAGTCATTTTTACTGTCCCCTGGGAACTTCTGTTGTTGTGTTTGACTTACAGCATTGTTGTAGGTTTGTATTTGCAGTTGTCAGATTAGCATGTGTGTTTAATTTTTGCCATGGCTAAGAGACTGCGACTTAAGAAAACATAAGCAAATGAAGTGAACATCTTCACCACTTTAACATACACTGTACATTGAAAAACTCTGCAACTAAACAAAAATAAGCAAATTAGACTGTTAAAATGTTCATCAGTTTTTTAAAATTTTTAAAATTTTGTTTGTATTGAATTTTAAAGTACTCTGTGGAGTTTTTAAGTGGTTATGAAACAGTCTCAATTTAATACTGATGCCTCTATATGATCTACGTAAGCAACGAGACCAACAGCGAGAAGATTGGCTATTTCTATTAGTTTCTAATAGTTATTCTTAATGCCTGCCACCGGGTTGGATTTTTC
>NTHP01000063.1:799188-811514 GCA_003416845.1 Oplegnathus fasciatus
GCAGTATCAGATGAAACGGCGCTGAGGTTTGCTCTGGCTGAATTCGAGTTGCTTCAGAAACTATTCTTTTCCATGGTGATAAGATTATATAAATGCAGCTAGTACTTTAGGGAATGATCTGCGGTTTGTATGCAGGGAGGGTCGGTGCATTTTTATCTGAGCAGTACCTCAAATACCAAAGGTTGGCAGGTACTTTCTACTCAACTAACAACTGGCTGTGGGACACATTATTCACGAGTCCTTTCCACTCCCCGTCACAGCTGTATAATATCTTCCCTCGGTTGATGGAGTGGCTGCCAGGTCAACAGCACAAAATGTTTGCCAGAATTGAAGAGCTGAGAGAATTTGTTATGAGAAAGATTGAGGAACACCAAGACACGCTGGACCCCAGCTCACCCAGAGATTACATCGACTGCTTCCTCACTAGACTCAGTCAGGTATGACAGAACTCACTTAACCTGAAGAAGCCTCTGTGAACTAAGAGTCATGTTTGTTTCATTTATTCTGGACACGTTGAGCATGCTTACTCATTACACTTACTTGTATTCACTGATGCAAATGTACATACTCCCTCCAATAACAGATAGTTCTGCAAATACTGAGCACTTTAGACCATTAGGTGCACGGATGATCTCCCTGGACTTGAATTTTGATCCTGCAGGTTGTATTGTCATATCAGTAAAATGGTTCTTGTTTCTTTTCTTTAGGAAAAGCACATTGCCACAACTGAGTTCCACTATGACAACCTGGTGTCAACAGTGTTGAATCTGTACCTAGCAGGGACTGAAACCACCAGCTCAACTCTCAGATTTGCACTAAATGTACTGATCAAATACCCCAAAATACAGGGTAGGTCACAGAAACCAGCGTGGAAGAAAATCTGTCCGCTTGCTTCATCTAAAAACTGGGGGCAGATTCAACAGGTCTAAAGACTTTTACATCAAACCGATTTTTACCTACTTCCTTGCATCTTGTTATTGGTTGCATGTAATGCTGGTGAAACTTCCCCTACTGTAGCATTTGCTGTACTTCACTCTAGAGATGAATGTCAAGCATGTCTAAAAAAGCAGCAAATCCTCAGAATTGAGAAGCTGGGACTGGCATATTTACATTTTTGCTACATGGATGAATCAAAATTGTTTGATTATTTTGTTGATTTACAAGTTAATTAATGGGCTAATTGTTTCAGCACTTATTAAATAGCGATGTTTTCCTCATTCTGAAGAGAATATGCAGCAGGAGATTGAGGCTGTGATTGGACAGGAGCGCTGTCCTTGTATGGAAGACAGGAAGTCCCTCCCCTTTACAGATGCAGTCCTCCATGAAATTCAGCGTCTTATGGATATTGTCCCCATGAACATCCCTCACTACGCACTCCAGGACATCTCTTTCAGGGGTTACACAATTCCCAAGGTATTCTGGTTTCATCACACAAAGATTTATTGATGCAGAATGTCTCCAGATGATACAGAATGTCCCATCTGATACGATGTCTTGTCTCAACAGGCTACATTAATTATTCCCTTGCTGCACTCGGTGCTGAGAGAGGAAAAAAACTGGGCGACCCCTTGGTCCTTCAACCCCCAGCACTTCCTGGACGACAATGGCAACTTTAAGAAAAATCCTGCATTCCTGCCATTCTCTGCAGGTAAATAATTAAGTCAGATTTGAGTGTTGTCATGCTCTTTTCTGAGCTATGATGTGTTTACGGAGTCAAGTGTAAACCCAATCATTTTTCATTTATCTCAGGTATACAGTGGGGTCCAAAAGTCTGAGACCACTAGTCAACATACTTCTATTTTGCATTTGTTTCAAATGAAATACTATTTTTTTTTCATTACAAATGATAATATCAGCTAAACAACTTGAGTGAAAAGTTGAATCTTTAAAAAATGTACATGAAATTCAGAATATCTTATATCTTAGTATTTGGTTTGTCCCCCTTTTGCTTTAATGACAGCATGCACTCGAGCTGGCATGGACCCCACGAGTTTGTGCAAAACCTGATGACCCCTGTTATCCCAGCATGATTTGACAAAAAGCTCCTTGTGATGCCACAGAATGCTTGGCTTTCTCAGTCTTCAAGTGCCCCCATAAATGTTCAGTGGGGTTGAGGTCAGGTGACTGTGGAGGAAAGTCCACTGACAGTCAGGACTCCTTGGTCTTCTTTGGTCTTCAAGTAGTTCTTGCAAAGCTTTGAGGTGTATTTGGGGTCATTATCCTGCTGCAGGATGAATCCTTCTCCACAAAGATGCAAACCAGAGGGTAGAGCAAGTCTCTGAAGAATGGAGTGGTACTTCTCCTTTGTCAGGGTGGAGTCAATTTGGTGCAGGTGTCCAACTCCAGAGTAGGTAAATCACCCCCAGACTTGAATATTCCCACCACCATGTTTCACCGTCGGTTTGATACACCGTGGTATCATTCTCTCTACCTCTTCGTCTCCTTACATACACCCTTCTGTTGCTGCCATAAATCTCAAACTTGGATTCATCAGTAAATAGGACTTTTTTTCCAGTTATCCACTGTGAAATGTTGGTATTTCTTAGCCCACCCCAAGCGTGGGCCTCGTTTCCCCTCCTGAGATGTGGTTTAGAAAATGCTGCTAGTCCTCTGAGACCACTACAAGACAGCCTTCTTTTGACAGTACTTTTGCTGATTGGGGTCTTGCGTTCTTTATTTAGCAAATTCTGTATCTGTGATGAGGTTGCTTTTCTATCTCTCAGGGAAGTAAGCTTGATGTGTTGATCTTCTGATGGTGTGGTCGCTTTTGGTCTGCCTGATCGTGCTTTGAATACAACTGATCCAGTTTCTGCAAAGCGTTTTAGAGTTCCATGCACTGCCTCCTTAGAAACCTTTAGTCTGGCCATGATTTGACACTGAGAAAGCCTCTCTTTGCTTAGAGTAACAATTTGACTTCTGATGCCATGTTTCCCACAATCAACAATGCTTCTTAGTGAGCAATGATCTGCAGGAAACTTGAGGCACAGCCATATTTCTAACAGGTGAACGCTGGCTGCAAGTTGAGTTACTTGAACAAGTCTGATGAGTAGGTCATATCCACCAGAGTGTCATCTGAACGCATGCTTCAATGGAAGGGACATGACTCAAAGAAATCTGACCTTTTGTACAAAGGAGTTAAGTTGGTCAGTGTCACAAATTTGCTTAAATTTGATTGCCGAACTAGAAATAGTGCAGAATCTTAAATATTTCTTCTTCATTTTACACGTCATAACTTTTTTAAAAGTTTCTGAATCTTCAAACTTTCTGATTATTTCCAGGTTTTACATGAAAATATTAGATTTTCTGGTGTCAGACTTTTGGACCCCACTTGTATATTCTCATTCTCACTGGTATGTTTGTGGTTATCTCTCAGGAAAGAGATCTTGTGTCGGAGAGTCCCTCGCTCGCATGGAGATTTTCCTCTTCCTGGTGTCACTTCTGCAGCGTTTCACCTTTTCTTTCCCTGGAGGACCTGACAGTGTAGATCTCAGCCCTGAGTACAGCAGCTTCGCCAATGTACCTCGCAAGTACGAGATCATCGCAACGCCCCGGGGGTAATGGTATTTTACAGCATGGCCTCTGTGTTTTCAATCTTTCTTCGGGTCTTCAACCTCTGAAAAGTGATCATTTGATGCTAAGGGACCCAATTTCACACTGACTTAACATTTCTTTCTCCTGTGCACGTAACTCTGAGGTTAGCCATGACATCATCAAAATGGTCTCCTCTGACCAAGTCTTCTCAGAGCCCACAGGGGCACATGTTGGCACATAACCTCACAATGTAGAAACTGAGTGGCCATTGACCTGCTGTTATATGCTTTGTTTTCTCACTTGACTGTATACATATCTGCATTTATTTTAAGAAAAATGCATTAATCACATGATAAAAAACCATAAAAATAATTGTATATGAATGTATTTTATTGATAAACAGGAAATACTGAATGTTTTGTCCAAATTCCATCAATCATCTTGTGACCGCCTGTAGGGCCCTTCACCCCAGATTAAGACCCTCTGGTTTACAGACCTTAGCACAGTGAGGTATAGCATGAAGTCACATCTGTAATTTGATGAGTTCAAGGTCAGGTGATCGGTCAAGCTGTGTGTCAGCCTGTCAGTGTGTTGATGCATGTTCCAGCGTATCGCTGTCTTGTGTCAGAGCAACAGAGTGAATGTCCATGTCAGACTTCAGGGATCATTGTCAAAGACAGAGGTGTTAAGATGTCAAGAACCCATCAAATTACTTAGAGTATCAACTGTTATGGCAGGTCAAACCTTAATAAGACTGTGTCAGGAAGTTACACATCAACTATACAGCGTTATATATGGTACTGTATTATGTATTCAGCACTTTGTTTAGTTTTACAAAATGTACATGTGTTCTAAACCTGAAGCCAACCTATGCATTAATTCATTTTATATTTTTATACTAAAATATATCAGAAAATAAACATGATCAAAACTTGTACTTTACTGACTATATTGTTAAATAAATTAGTCCTAACATGTAGTACATACAGTATTTTGTAACCAGTATGAACCTGCATGGGGATCACTTGTCAATGACTGCGCCAGAAAACTATAGTAGTTTTGTCCAAGTGATGATGGCACACCGGTGACTTTTATAAGATATTTACTTTTATAGAGATGTGAAAATGCAGTACCCGTTGCATCTGGTGCGAGGCATCCTCAGCACTGACACTTACTGTATTCTTTGCTAGTGTTACTGTAAGTGTGTTGCCTAACCTGCAGCTGTAAGCGCCCTAACTATTGCTTGTTGTGTGAAGAATGAAGCGATAATGTCAACAAACGTGATCACAGAATTAAAGTACATTTTCTCTCTGTCACACCAAGAACACATGCGTCTTCAAATTGGACTGTGTTCAAATGATTGCACAAAGCATAGCACAAGTCCATCTTTCTCAGTTCAGCCGCAAACGTACAGACCAACCTGTTGGTTTATTAAATGTTGGGCAGGTGATATTTATGCTTCACCTGTTTTTTGACATCCGGTGCTGGTGAGATGTTGCTGTTTGGTAACTGAGGCAGGTACTGAGCCTGGAGAGAGAAAAGGGGAGAAGAGAAAGACAAAGGTGTAAATCACCTGTGCTATCTCATGCATTTCTCTGACGTATGTTTTTAATTGAGATGATGCTTTATTTATCTATAGTGTCTAGCGGTGAAAACAGTGGGAGGAACCGTCATTAAAATGATTCTCTGCTTAAAAGGTTTTGAGAGTAGGTAGTTTTTTCGTTGAGAGAGGTCAGTTTGAATTCACGCCAAGTTAAAATGTAAGGCAGTAGTGGAGAAGTAGCTTGTTGGAGGCAGCTCTTGTGTGACTAATAAATGTAAGCTGTCATACTTTCAGCGGAACATACTAAGCGTATGGATGCAGACACCAACCCATAGCGGCACTTTCAAGCTTACAGAGGTGAATCTTTTATACTAAAAAGACTTTAGGCAGAGTGTCTGCTTTAGAGAAGTCTCCATGAGCAAGACACTGAACCTCTCCCAGCTCTTCTTCTGTCTCTGGCTCTCTGCTATAGCCCCAGTGAACAAGCAAACTTGTAGAGGCACAGTGACCAACTCAAGGCCACGTGTGGCTGTAGCAGGTTACACAGTCTGTAAGTTTGGAGGTATGGGATGAATTCTTACACTATTAAGCCACCGTGTTTCATACTTACCCCTGCCTGTCTGCGTCGGGAGCCTTTGTCATGGCGTCTTCCTAGGCGCTCACCCTCACGGCCCCAGTTGGCTCCTCCTTCCTCCTGGAAGTAAGGCAGCTCCAGCAGCTCTTCACAGGACAGCCGGAGAGAGGGGTCCATCACCAGGCATGACTGCTCACACAAAGACACACAGAGTTAGCTTTGGCGTTTCATAACATTGATTCTGTCTGGATAAATATATTTTACCCAGAGTGCTGAGTCATCATTTTGTTTGGCTTTCGCTTTTCTGTACTGCAATTTCGTGTTACTTATCGGCCAACATATACAGTACCCCCATAAAGATATATCTGTGAGCTATTTCAGTCAGGCTCTATAACACATGAACAAACCATACCTTCATAACCTGGAGGGCATGAAGAGACACTCCGTGGAAGCGCTTTTCCAAAGGCTCCTAAGAGCAAAAATAAAAGGGAAATAATAACATCAACATGCTTCATCGCCTCTCCATTAAGAACATATTCCTTGTCAATGGTAACAGGATTTGTACCGTTGTGTCAGGTTCAGGAATACTGACTCCGCTGAAGAAAACGTTGGAGCGGAACACCTGCTGGTGACGAGGGATCAGGTCACCTGAGATAAGAGATAATTATAATCTTCATCCAGCATGAACATTTTTTTATTAAAATGTTGGTAAATGGGTTGCAAACCGTAAGATCCTTCAGAAACCTTCTGAAAATGTTGAACTAAGATCTAAAACATCCAGAGTAAAAGAGCAAGGCCTGCTTTCTGTAAAGGAGCGAAAAGCCACAAGAGTGAAGCCCACTGTAAGAGAAGCCAAGTTTCCCATTCAGTAAAATAAAGTTTCTTTATGTGTCTTCAGGGTGCTTTCACACCTAACCTGTTCAGTTGGTGCAGTTTGTTTGTGGTGTGAAAACAAAGCAAACCACCCACAAGACTGTATGATAGAAGATATGTGATTTAACAATTATTACATCCATCTGCTGATTGTGGGAACTGCCAAGAAAGCAATGTCATCTTTATAAGTGATCATCAATTATGCAAGTGAGTTTGTGCATGTGGCTCGTTATCAGGGTACCTAGAGTTTTTCGGATGAGATAGAGCTGATCGACGTCAGACTTCCCTGGCCAGAGTGGATTCCCATGGAGCAGCTCAGCGAAGACACAGCCCAGAGCCCACACGTCCACAGGAGGCCCATACTGAGTATCCCCGACCAGCAGCTCGGGGGCCCGGTACCAGCGGGTCGCCACGTAATCTGTGTAGTCATCCTCTGGTCCTGCTGAGTATACCGACACACAGACAGATGGAGATAACTTGTACGGACACGCATACACTTAGATACTGAATAATGAACACTAAATAACACGTACATTGTAGAGGAAGGGATTACAAGGCATGCTGAATGACTACATGACTACATGTTAATGTATGGTAACATAACACCGAAACCTAAGGCAGGAAGGGTAAACAGAGACACGCTACACAGAGACGCACTAACTGGCTGACTGGTCCTCCTATGCATTGCATTCATTGAAACATTGAAAGTGAGGAGGCCATCAGCAGGAGCTGGTACAGGTTCCGTGCTGAATAAGTCATTAGAGGTACATTAACACTAAATGCACTTAAATGCACTGGCTCTCTGGATGACCTACTCAGGATGCGGGCGAAGCCAAAGTCGCACAGCTTGATGACTCCGGTTTTGGTGAGGAGGATGTTCTCTGGCTTTACATCACGGTGGATGCACTGCAACATAAACGCTCAGGATGAGGGATTTGGCAACATGATACACAGTCTCGTAGTGACAGAGAAAGAGGTTTATAGCGTATTAAGGCTGGCAGACTAGGAATGGATGTGGAGGAACAATAGCAACGGATCAGAAACCTATACACATTTCAATATTGAAACTGAATACTGCGTTGCAGTCACTGAGACTTAAATGCTTCCTGTTGGCGGAACTGAAGCCTAAACAAAAGCAGAGTCTGCTCATGGTCTGGAATTATGCTGAATTTCAGTTAGGTGTTAGGTGCAAATTTCTGGACAACTTCAAAACTCAGAAGTTTTCCAGACCAAAATTTTGTACTGAAAACTGAGCTGGTCAATATAAGCTGGTTTTGCAAGGATCTGGGTAAACTATTGTCACAGGGAAACATATGTGAAGCAATGCTGTGAGCAGCCACAGTAAGCAGGTTAGCTACTCTAAAATAAGAAGACTATTTACCTGATATAATAATGAACAATAATAACTTGATATAGCACATGAATGCAATGGTGCAGCTAAGAAGTGCTCACATAGTTGGATTAAATTGTAGAAATAAAGTTAAGCAGACTATTAGAGCACAAACAATATATAAAATGTTTGATAAAAAATAGTCAACAGTAAAAAAATAAAGCATCAGATGCCACATGTACGTTGAGAGAACTATTTGTTGCTGTAGTCATTCGTCCTTTCCAACTACACTGTAAAATATAGGGGAAAAAATACACATCCTTTATTCTGTAAAAAATGTCCCCCAGCTTTTATAGTGTATTCACACTAGGAATGGATCACTGCAGGGCCAGCATGCAGAGGCAGAAATGATTACAGAGACCATAACTTCAATATACTGTACATATGACATGAAAGGGTTGTCCTAAGGCAGTCTTAAAAAAACTCTAAACTTCTCCTTTAAAGAAAAGCAGAAAAAAACACTGTGGGAGGAAATAAAAAAATACATGCATGAAAATCACTGAAAAAGCATTCAATTAAGTACCAGATTTACAATATACTGACATTGTGCTTGTGGCAAAAGTTGACAGCCTGCAGAGTCTGCCACACTATACTTTTCAGCTGAGCCTCAGGTACCCTACAGAGGACAAGAGACAGAGGAATATTCATTGTTGTAAGAGGAACAAAACCAAACCTATTTACTTGTCACGTTTTCCTTATCTATTATTTCAGCGATTTCAAATAAGAAGTGGTGCTTTACACAGCCCTCTTGTCACCCGGGTAACCTTAGGCCTGTCTCTAACAGCAACAGCGCTTTTGTTTGCAGGAGCAGCTAGAGTTTCTGCTGCACAGCCTTGTGGGAAAAGGGGAAATGGTCAGACAGCAACTAGCCACTGTGGCCTATACGCTTACTGTGTGACTTCACTTGACAAAAACTACTTCTTGTGACCATAGATTGCATGAGGAGTGCTCAAAGCATGGATTCCCTGAATACTTTAGCAATATTTTGCTTTCGACCCGACTACCTCACTCTGCTGCCAACTGCTGCGTCTTTGAAATCTCTTGGCACCAGTCTTGATTCCCTCTTTGTAATTCACACTGTTCCTTTCTGCTGCCCTTCTCTCTTAAGCAGTACTCTTAACACATACTGTAGGCCTACATGTACACACAATGAGTTATATGGTAAACTGTATGCTAAACAGATAACTTAAAAAGAGAGGCCCACGTTTGCAGTGGCGGAATAAGAATTCAGATCATTTCCTTAAGTACAGGTAATACCACAATGTAAAAATACTCAATTACAACTAAAAGTTCTGCATTCAAAATTATACTTCAGTAAAAGTTTGGAAGTATTATTAGCAAAATGTAATTAACTTATCAAAAGTAAAGATTATGCAGCAGAATGGCCCCTGTCAGTGTTACATTAATATACTGTGTATTATATGATTTGATGCATTAATCACATGTAAGCAGCATTTTAATGTTGCAGCTGGTTGAGAGGGAGCTCATTTTAACTTTTTTTTAGTTTACAGTACATGTGGGTAACTAAATCTTGCTCTAACAGTGCATCATATCTTATAAACTGGTTATAGGTTTTGTACGTAAAATCATGTAGTCAAGTATAAAGAGGATAAAAGGGAAGTACAGGTGCCTCAAAACTGTACTTAAGTACAGTACTTGCGTAAATGTACTTAGTTAGATTTGTTATCTTCAGCTTTCTGAGAGGCCCGCCAGTATCTACCATCACTCACTGCTCTAACTCGGAACGACTCACAGAAAGTGACGTATGTTCAAATCTTACTCAACAGCAAATCTTACCCGGGTGACAAGTCTGTTACACGTCTAAACCACCGTGTTGCCCCTGACCTACCCTCGAGGGTGTTTGTCCAGCTCATTGAGGACCGTCTGCTCACAGAACTCAAACACCAAGTGAAGCCGTCTTTTCCTCCTGAAGACCTCCAGCAGGTTGACCAGATTCACATGTTTCAACTGCTGCAGGGCCAACGGAGAACACGGACACGGTGTCAGCCCTCAACAGCCCCAAAATGTTGGACAAAATGTTGAATTCAATTTTTAAAATAAACCTACAGAGGATCAAAGTCTGTCCCAACTCTGACCGTCTTTGAAAGCAGACTTAAAGACTTAAAACCTTGTTATTTTCTGCTACCATCTTTTATTCAGTCTTTTAAAGTTTGTTTCTAATCCCTTTTGTAAAGCTCTTTTAAACTGCCTTGTGTATGAATTGTGTGTATAATAATAATAATAAGAATAATAATGACAATGTTAATAATAATAATAATAATAATAATGAGAATATAATAATAAAAATAATAATAATACTTACAATGATAATAATAATAATAATAATAATGAGAATAATAATAATAATGACAATGACAATAATAATAATAATGATAATAATAACAATGATAATGATAATAATAATAATAATAATAATAGTAATAATAATGAGAATAATAATAATAATAATAATGATGATAATAATAATAATAATAATAATAATAATAATAATAATAATCTCTGTATATGACACGTTCCTAACAAAGTGACAAAAGATCATATACCTTAATGCGAGCATGTGTGCCTGTGTGCGTGCACGTGTCCACCTGTGGTGTTAGATGTGAGCAAACTCGATACTATTGGCTGATACTAATCTCTTCTCACCTTCAGCATACGTATTTCTCTCAGTGCAATCTTCTTAATGACCGGGTCATCTTCAGATTCCACAAACTTCTTGATGGCAACGATCTGGCCAGTGTCTCTGTGCCTGCACTTGAACACCACGCCGTAGGAACCCTCGCCAATTTTGGCCAGCTTTTCATATTTCTCCATCGGGCAGTTAGTAGCTGTCACCTGTCAAAAGGCAAAACGCTGTCACCAACTCAGCACCTCACTAAAATGTAATGACATGAGTGTAGCCTACACATGTGTGTGGTGTCTCCTTTGGGGCTTACAGTTCTCCTCCGACGCTGTAACCTTACAAAAAATGATTTTTTATTATTTTTCGAAAGTTTGTAACCTGAGACACCAGAGAGAGAACTCCACAGTCTTCATGCATTTTAGTGCCACAACCAGCGTGATCGCAACACTCACCTGTCCACAACCTGAACGGGTCTTCATCGACAATTCAGCAGCGAGTCTGCGGATGATTCAAGTCCATCAAAAAGTCCGCAAAGCTACATGTGTGTGCGCGCAGACACTTCCCTCAGCCTCTTTGGGCTTACATTCATAACGTCAGTGTTGTTACAGTGAAGGTTTCAGAGGTCTCTCTGCCTGTCTCTCTCTCTCTCTCTCTCTGCTGTCTCCTCGTCCTGTGCGTCGTCGCTGCCTTGGTAACCATCTCCGCTTCTTATTTCCCTTCAGCACAGTCCACTAACTCAGAGTCAGCCTTCATTTTGAATCCACTTTCATACTGAAACGGCGCCTCGTGTATTCATAAACACAGAAACAATGTGCCGCTAATTACGACGTTTAACTTACCCCTTTAGAAACTGCGCAGAAAAGAGCAGCAATAAGACAACGGCACACATGCAGGACACCAATTCACAAAGCTGGCTACGCAAGTTAAAAGACGCATGTGAATACACGAGCGCTGTAACCAAGGAGACAGCAACTCCTTTCCAAATAAAGGAGCTAGATGGCTAAATTACAGATATTCTGTAGTAACATAATTAATACCACTACTTTTATTCATTGAAAATTTTAAATATGACATAGAACAGATGCAAAATCCCATCAGCGTCCTCTAATCGTAGGTGGAAGGATAATGGAAACATTCCCAGTAACCTTAATGTAATTCTGTTGATCAAAAATGGCAATTTACTTACTTTGAAGGTGAAGATTTTACATTGAAAAGCATCAGCGTATACAATATGATCTATTTTAATATACCCAACAGCATGTAGCCAGCTAAATGCCTCTTACACGTTTAATGCAATAATAATCTAAATATATATATAAAAATATAACAATGATAGTTTTAAGTATATTTTGCTGATAACACCTCTGTAGTTTTACTTGGGTAAGATTTTGAATGCAGGACTTGTAATTTAGCATTTTTATATTGTTGACTTGAGTAAAATCTCTCGATGCTTCTTCCACCAATGTTTCTAATCTTTGAACACGCCACATGTTACTGTGCGCTTCAAATGCTTGTCCATACACCAGTATAGACAAGCAGGATGCAGAATGCAGGGTTACTTGAGGTTCCTAGAGTCTCCAGAGCCTTCAGCTATCAAGCTCCTCTTCTGTGGAATCAGATCCCAGGTTGGGTTCGGGGGGCAGACACCCTCTCCACATTTAAAGGACATTTGCTGCTATAGGCCTAGACTGCCGGGAGATTTCCCATGATGCACTGAGCTCCTCTCTCCTCCTCTCCCTCTCCTTCTGTACTCATTCATGTCCCATTAATGCAT
>NTHP01000063.1:811639-866496 GCA_003416845.1 Oplegnathus fasciatus
GGAGTCTGTGTGCTTTCTCGTCTTGCAGGTTCCTGTGGATCGTTGTTGCGGACCGCCTGCTACCGTCGGCCTGCTTGACCCCCACTGCTACTATTGTTATTATTAGTCATTTTTCTATTATTATTATAGTTGTTATAGCTACTCTTATTATCATATTTCTCTTATTAGTCATATGTCTACTGTTATTATTATTACTCATATTTCTATTGTTATTCTAGTTGTTAATGTTGTTGCTGCATCTCTGCCTGTCTGTCTGTCTCTCTCTGTCTCTCTCTCTCTCTGTCTCTCTCTCTCAACCCAACCGGTCAAGGCAGATGGCCGCCCACATAGAGCCCCGGCTCTGCTCGAGGTTTCTGCCTCTTAAAAGTAAGTTTTTCCTTGCCACTGTCGCCAAGTGCTTGCTCATGGTGGGAACTGTTGGGTCTCTGTAAATAATATAATAAAGAGTACGGTCTAGACCTGCTCTATAATGTAAAATGTCATGAGATGACTTTTGTTGCTATATTTATTGCTATATAAATAAAACTGAATTGAACTGAATTGAATATATAAGCTGTCCAAATAAAGTTGCAGGGCAAGCCTCCTTCCACTGCCCACTGGTTTCACCAGTCACACAGAGTTTTGGAAGAAGCTGCAGCATCATGTCACTCTGCCACAGAAATGAAATGTGTGCGGGACCAACTGTGATGTGGTAACATGATTTATAGACTATCTGTTCTCTCTGTTGACTGTGAATATTTTTCCCCAAAGCGTCCTCCCTCAGCTCGTCTGGCTCAGAGACTTTGGGGTTTGCCACAGCTCTATGGGATCCTCGGCAGAATCGTACGGAGAATCATTTAGGACTTCACAGCGAATGGTGGGAAAGCAGACCATGTTGCACTCTTGTGCTCAGAGACACACAGACACCTTGAGGTGCTGGCATCAAGGCCTTGTGGTGAAGGGTATGAAATGCCCCATGGCAGACTGGTAAGACGTGTTGGTTGAACGGGGTCAGTAAGTCACAGAGGTTGTTGTGTTCAGAGGCCCATGCAAAAGAGACCGATGGAGAGCGGAGAAAATAGGTCAGAACATTTACTTTGAATCAGGCTTTGCATTGTATTTGCATGACAACACTTGTGTTGCAGAGCAAAATTTAGCGTGATGTCTGTTCAGTGGCTTCCATTTTCTTCGTCTCATAGCTCTCAGATGCCCTTAATTTGATCACAGGACACAACTCTGGTTAAAAGAGTGAAAGAGGAAATTCTCATTATAGCTACGGTTTCATCAAATACATAACTGCTATGTTAATCAAATCAAAACCTGTGGGTGCACGGAAGAAGTCTTTCTTCTAATTTTGCTGCTGTTATTTTATCTCTCAGACAAAACGATACAGGGAGAGCGTCTGTAATTATGTCTGTTGTGTTCAAATCATCAGAGCTCCTATAAATGATGTACCATCTTTGACCACCAGGCGGCAGTGCACACTCATCAAAGCTCCTACAGACCAACACAACAGGAGAAGTTAACAGTAAGTGCAATAGTAGTTGTTGACATTTTATAGCCACCCTCTTTTTGTTCTCACCCTCTTATCATTGACAGTAATCAGAGATGTAGAGCAGTTGACACTGGGGGACAATTTATCTACAGTATCTTTGTTTGAGTTATCATTGTTTCTGTACTTATTGTTGTTAGTATTTTAGGGGATTTTTGCTTTGAGTTTCCTTATGATAAATGTCACCATTTATTGCCAGTGTTTGATGAATAACTCATTCTTCATAACCGTGGCAGTAAATGGAAGACAATAGACACCCATGAGAAACACATCTGGGCAAGACTTAAAAAATTCCAAGACCAAGATTGTTCCAAGACTGTACTATGGCAATTTACTATCTTTACTTCCCTGTTGAATCATCCCTCAGACTCAGACAAAATCATTGAAACCGTCAGCGGTTTGTTTTAGTCTAGTCTTCCTTTTGAAAATACACAATCCAACCTCTAAAAAGCACCCAGACCTAGGACAGTGCACCACACAGTCCAGCCCTGTTGGCTCTCCATCCTTTGAAATTCACCGTTCTACTTTTAGAAATGCTAGTCTCAAGTGGCTCAGTTCTTTGGCCTGGCAGGCGTTCACCTTCGCAGCCACCAGGTAAATGTGGCTGTCAGTTTGGCGAGACACTAGTGGCGTGAAGACTTGTTGACATGTCAGTCATCACTGGCTCAGCGGCAGACAGGCCAGAGAGTGTGAGGGAGAGCTGGTGCCTCTAAAGTCAGTCATTCAGCATGTTCAGCTTCTGGCTTCCTGATGTGGACAGAGGGCAGGCAGCAGAGCTCTGTTAAACAGCAGATGTTTTACACCGCGGCCGTTACCCTCATTTCCTGGGCGGAGAGCTCCTCGCTCTATTAGACGAGTAACAGGAACCAGAAAAAAAAGAAGAGTTAGAGGGGGAGAGAGAGAGAGAGAGAGAGAGAGAAAGAGGCAGAGCGAGTGAGTGCAAGAGAAAAGTTAGCTGAGCTCAGAGCTCCCACAAATCACTTTGTCACCAGCAAGCTCTGACAAGCACCAGGAGAGAGGGAGCGCACGGGGAGAAAGGGAGAGAGGCAGGGAGTTAAATAGAGGTGCCAATAGGGAGTTGTGTCAGAGGAGACTCAATAGGGAAGGTGTGGAGGAGCTGCAGAGGGCATAAATGAGGTGATACCGATGGATGGATAGGGGGACGAGAGGAAGAGACGAGACTACAACCCGATTCCTGAAACAGCGTGAGCTAAGAGGAACTGTTTCTTCTGCTACTGCTGTCGTTGCTGCTGCTGTGTCTGGATGGTGCTCTCATTTAAAGAGAAGGTGTGTCAAACTTCAGAATTTGTTACGCGAGGACAGCGTTTGATTGACAGAAGGAGAGTTTTGCTGTGTTTTTATCTTCCGATCGCATCCCTGCTTGGGCTGTTTTCATCTCAGGTTTGATACACAGAGAGCACACACTATCATATTATTGCGTTTGAGAATGAAGACTCAGTTACAGAGACAGCTGCTCGGTGTGTGAAGAAGGCACGAGTCGGAGTTGTTGAAAGCAATTTCTGTTGAACTGCAGCTGTACACAGATCACATGCTGTTATTGCTAAAAAGAGGTAGTCAGAGCGGACAGCGGTACAAGTTTATCAGATGGGACGTTTCTAAATCGCTTGACTGCATAGGTTTATCACTGGAGTAGAATAAGTTAGTGAAAGTGATATATTTAACTACTACATTACACTTTCTTTCTCTTCGCCGTGGATATTTGATTAGCTCCGGGCTGACTCAAAGCCCCTGAGAGTTTTATCTGGGCTGTAAAGGAAGCCAGAGGTCATCTGATCAAACTTCAAAAACAAAGAAATAGGAAGGCCATTTTTCCACTTTAAGCACAGGATGTATCATTGCTATTTCCTCTACCTTAGAGACATTTAAAGAGGGCCTATTTGACATCGCATCCATGTACAGAATAGCGCTGAATGATCTGTGAAGAGACCTTGTGGATCAAGGAGGACAGGAAGTGGTGTCAGCTGAAAAGTCTCAGATAGTAAGTAATTTGCGCTCTGCCAACACCACTCTTCATTTTGCTGAGTGTTACACAGCTCCCTTCACATTCACTCAGCTTGTCATGTAAAGAGAGACTGGTGAGCAATACAGCACGGAGCTGACACGTGGAGGTGTATATACTTGCTTTGAGTAAGACAGGAGTGGGGGCTCGAAATCATATCAATCACAAGTTGGTTTGTGAGTACAGAACCAGGACTGTTGAGTATTTGAGTGTTAGTAGATTGTTTTGGACTCGTGAGTGCTGTAGAGGTCTTCTGAGTCTTGGGGGCGCTGTCTGTGCGCATGTTTGGCTGGGCTCTGTTAGAATTTGACAGCTCTGCTTTGGACTCACATCAGCGTCTAGGACGTCATTGTGTTACCTGTGTGGCTGAGTCAGAGGCTGGCTCATCACTCGATGTCTGTCTGCCCACTCGGATTCTCTCCACCTGCTTCTATGCAAAGAAGACACAAGTGTTAGGTGGTTTTTGCAGCAGCAGCAACAGAGGAGGCACCAGTAGTCCTGAACTTTCAGGACTCTCCACACTGCCTTAATTGTTCTGCCGTGTGTAAACACCTTGCGTCACTCACACCTCTCCACGGAGTGATTCACTGTTCCCTAAGCATCCCTGGTCGGAGGCAGGCAGTGAAAGAAAAGGTGAGGGAGGATTTGCTAAGAACCAATACGCATACGTGGTTGCAAACAGTCAGGTTGGCACCATGAAGCTGGCATTCTTGATGCTCATGGTTGTGTACACGGTGGGCAATGTAAGTGGTTTGTCTACATGTAAGACACTGGACCTGGAGATGGTGAAGAAAAAGCGCATTGAGGCCATTAGGAGCCAGATCCTCAGCAAACTGCGTTTGCCAAAAGAGCCTGAGCCAGATCAGGCTGGAGACGCGGAGGACATCCCCTCCACCCTGCTGTCCCTCTACAACAGCACCAAGGAGATGCTGAAGGAGCAGCAGACTGAGGTCCAGACAGACATCTCTACAGAACAGGAGGAGGAGGAGTACTTCGCCAAGGTGCTGAACAAGTTCAACATGACCAGTGAGTACCAGATAACTCAGAACAGCAATACGTCAGTCATGTATTGTGCGCACGTGGACACCCATTGTCAAGAATGGAGGCGGTTGCTGATGGCTTAACTACAGCACTAAGAATGTCAAGTAATAGTATAACTGTGATTTATGGTCCTACATTCACAGGCACTTGAGACACACTGCTCAACACAAAGATCACACAAGCAAAGACCCTGGATTCACTGACTGTTGCCATTTTGAAAATTGGTCATTCTTCAGATCTTACATTAACAGTCGTATCAAAAACCAAAGAAGGTCTAAGGCATTTTGTTGTTCAAAGCCACTATTTCACATTGTCATTTTGCTGGCCCACCAGAATTTAGAATAAATAAGCCTTAAAGCACTTGCTGGGATAGACAAACTTGGCGGCTACAGCCCAAATTAACCAGCATTTGCCCGATGGCTGGTGTCAATTCCAATCTCAACCATAAATTCCCTCAACATGTGTACCCCTTCTGATCTCCACCCAACATCTTCAGGCAACTTGAGGAGTTCAGAGATCACAGGCGTTACAAGTTAGCAGAACTGTGCATCTGGTCTGATGCTGTGCGTTGCTTTCGTGGTATCCACGGCATTTTTACTGCTTTATTAGCGCTGTTTGTTTGGCTAGCCCACATATGCTGTTTGTTCAGCCAAATGGTTTTTGGCTGTAATTGTGCAATGACTCCCAAACTATTATGATAAACAGATTTTTTTAGTTTTGTTTCTTTGCTCTATTGTTCTCTACATGCCTATACTTCTCACCCTATCAGGCAGGCATCCACACTATCCCTCTTTTATCCTCCACTTCAAAAGAAAGACTTGAGTGGATGGACCGTGCTCAGGAGTGCACAGACCAAATGGAGAACAAAGGGACTTTCAAAATGAAGGGCATGATTTTGTTCTGCTTAGAAGAAAAAACACAGAACAGGAGGGAAAATGGAAAAATGAGATGAGAGAGGACATGAAATGCACTCCTTCACCCTCACCCTGTCTCGTTCTCTCGTTTTCTCTTTTTTTCTCTCTCTCTCTGTCCCTGGGGGATTGGGGGTTTCCTGTAACTTGAGCATTGGGTTCTCCCTTGCTTAACCTGTCACTTGCTCTCCATCACATCTCTTTCTCTTTCTCCCTGACCATTTTTCATTTCATTTCCATGTCTCGCTGCCCTGTCTCTTTCTCTTTCGGTCTCTCTCTCTTTCCCTCTCCCTGCTGGTCTTCCTGAGCATATTATCAGTGTGTTTGCAGCATGTTTGTGACAGGGCAGCTTGGCAGGAAGGAAGGCAGGCTGATGGCCACTGAGATCTTGAGTGACTCAGGTCCGGTGCAAGCGGTGCCCATGGGGAGCATGTGTTTCCTACCTCAGTGGAATGCCAGAGAACACCCGTCCACTGTCTTAACCCTCAGCACGGCTCCTTAAAACACTCAACCTCCACACACTGGGAAAGGGTGAACACCAAGTGTATGAGTGTATGTGTGTAGGCCTAGCAAGAAATGTTTTGCAATTATTAAAAAAAAAAACCCACAGACACAAGGGAGTGTGGGAGACAATCCAGCTTCTGCTCCCGCTCCTCTGTGAGAAGTATAAGACAGAGGACTGTGTTTGAACAAAGCAGTTAAAATAGAATCCAACTGGAGAACAAGTTTTTTTAAAATATTCATTAACAATCCTATTCGTCACTTCAATTTGTGGTTCTTTTTATTGCACGACTCACACTTTCCTGATACCCCGAAACAGCCTAGGGGATGCATATTTGTGTGCAGAGCATTTTAGAACTTAATGGTTTTAGTCTCCATTATGGTAATTGTGTGGTGGATTAGGCTAAATTCCTTCAGCCAGTTAGCAGTCACATCCCTCCCTTGAAGCCCACACAAATTCACCTCTCCCATTTAACATGGTATTGGTCCAAATGTAATTCAGCTCATTTACAGAGGGAACTCTTTTCTCCTTTGGAAACCAGCCACTTTGCGCCATTCAGGAGTGAAATGAGTTCGCTGCTCCGGAATATTTATTATATTTAACAGTAAATGAAGCTGCTACCACCCTACGATGAGGAAGCAACGGGGGTCGGACAGTATGTGTAAAACAGGGTGAGGTGGGTAAAAGAGACATCGACAAGTGGGCTGTGGGAGGGTGGAGCCGAGTGTATGAAGGAGGCAGGTATTTAGCCTGTTGCTGGAATCTGTTTCCTCCCACTGGTAATTACAGAGCTGTCTCCCTACCTGTCACAACAGCTGTCCCCGGCTTACCTGCGGATAGGCCCTGGTTCAACACACAAATCCCCCCACACCCATGTTAGTACACAGACTAGGGTACTATCTTAACCACTATCTGGAAGAAAGAGACATTTTCTCAGCCGAGCATGGAGAAGAAGTTTTACACTTTATTTCCTCAAAGTGTTGTATTTTGATCACATGAACAGTTCAGCGACAGGCCTCCAGAGACAACACAGGCTGTGTTAATTGTAAAGTAGAAGTGAGGATAAAGGTTCACCGTAATTACGGTACTGCAGCCAATGTGCTTCTTATGGGAAGTGATGTAATTTCCTGTTTCGTAAACACTTCTCTAACCCTTAACACATTTATCTCAGTTTACTCAAACTAGCTGGAGACGATGACTTTCCGTTCTTGGTGTTGCTTGGTACATCACTGCCAATTCAACTCTCTCCACATACTGTACACTGTTGCGACGCTCTGCGTTTCCATCCATGCACTTACAACCAAACATTTGACTCTGCTCTGGGTGGGACCAGTAAAATGTCATCTCATTTCCCTTTACACTTCGCACCAGCTCTTTTCAGTTTCAGTTTGGCTTCATTACAAGGGGTGAAACACTACCTATGCAATGACACAGATGGCAATACTGGTAAATGATACACAAGCAGCCGTGACATGGAGGATCCTGGTACGGCCTGGATCGACTATGCAGCTTAAGTATGCGAGGCTGGGTTGTAGCTGCTGTCAAAGAGTAATTCCCGGACTTGAGAGCAGAGAATCCCTGCTTTGGCAGGCTGAGGCAGAGTGGAAGGTTTGGGCCTGGGCCAGGCCCGGGCTCCATTGATACACATCTCCAATTTCTCTGCACCCCCACTCACACCCTTCCACCCCTCACAACTGTGAGTTATATTCATGAGTGCATTTTTCACTTTGCTGTTTTCTTTGCATCCCCCCCNNACCCCCACCCCTCCCACACACCTCCTCTCACTCTCTCTTTCTACACAGTGTTTCACTCTCGATCATCTGCCTTCCTGTGCTTATCTTTGCACGTCTTCGTCCAACTTAATCCTTTGTAATGTAATGCTGGCAGATTTATGGTGTTAAAGCCTTCAGTAGCTCGGCTCTGTTTTCTGTCAGGCTCTGCAGGGGTAATGTTCCTGCTGTCATGATATGGGCAGGCTCAGGAATAAAAGTTGCAAATATGGGCAGGGATACTGTAAGAAAACAAAACACTCTCTGTGGTCAACTTTACAGCAGCTGGAATAGATGAATGCTTGGCTGCAGTTAAGATCATTGAGTAACACTGTGAATTTGGCTATTCTGTTTTATTAATGTGTGTACAGAATTATGAAAAACATATATGAAAAAACTTTTCATGAAGTTTATTTATTAAAAACAGAGCAATAAACATCTCTAAATTGCAGTGTTGTATGTACCAAGTATGCAATTTTGAATATGGTGTAATGCAGAAAAAAGTTCATAGCTAAAAGAATCTGAATTTGATTCTTTGAACCTCATGTCCATTAATTGTTAGAGCACCCATTTGTTTCATTATAATGTTCTATTCATTCAAAAGTTTTCTTGTGCCAAGAGGTATTGCAGTAAATTGTATTTACTGTATAGACCGTAATTATGGTCTGCCAACTATCAAAAACACACCAGAGCTCCGTGTTCACAAACTCTCCAGAGCTTCGCCACCCCTCCAAGACCACAAAATGGATTTTCTCTCGCACCAAAACCTTTCGGTACTGCTCCCGCTCTCCTCACCTTCACTGGTCTTTGGTCTGGAGGAAAATAGGGAATGAAGGGTGAGGAGAGGGGAGGAGAGAAACAACACAGGTTTTGATATGTAGTATCTGCTGAAAAACACTTGTGATCCAATATTTACATTCTCCATGCTCAGGAGTTTTGTTTTTTACTTTTGATAAAATGACAAATTCTAAAAGACTAAAAGATATCATAGATAGCTCTTAAAAAAGACCAAAAAGTTAGAACACATAAAAACATTTAAATTGCAGTTAGTATTCAAAGTAGTGCCAGTGGGACATCCGTTTTCCATTTGTCTTTCTAACATGCCTTTATACATCCAAAGACTCAGTGTTGAGATTAATTCTTGCCTTAACTTGTTTGTCTAAAATGGTTTGATGGAATCTCCTAATAACTAATTGCCTGCTTTAAATCACACAGTAAAAAATAACACAAAGAACACCAACACCAAGAACATCAAAACCCTCCCGATGTTCTTCAACATCTCGGTGATACGAGAAAGTGTGGGGGATTACCGGCTGCTGACCAGTGCGGAGCTACGGATGCTCATCAAGCAACCCACGATACCTGATGAGCAGCGGGTGGAGCTGTACCAGGGTCTGGGGACATCAGCCCGCTACCTCGCTTCCCGCTTCATTACTAACCAGTGGAGAGACAAGTGGCTGTCCTTCGATGTCACTCAGACCTTGCAGGACTGGCTCAAGGGGACCGGTGAGATAAACAAGCTTGATTTATTGATCTGGTACTGCTACGACCTCTGTCCATTTGCCTTGTTCTGCGCATGTGCAATCTAATGCAATTTCCAGATATTTACCTTCACAGATAAAGTTACCAACCAGTTTTACAGTCGCTCCATGTTGTAAATTTCTGTCTTACCAGAGGATGAGCAGGGTTTCCAACTTCGACTGTTCTGTGAATGCAGCCAGACGAGTGTTGATAGTGGCTTCAGTTTTTCCGTCTCTGGGACCGGGGGTGCTAGGGGAGACACAGGAATGATACAAATGATGACGCAGCAACCACCCTACATCCTGACCATGTCCATCCCTCAAAATGCCAGCAGCCACCTCACCTCACGCAAAAAACGCTCCACTGAGACGAAGGATACCTGTACAGCGTAAGCAATCCTACACATATCACATTGCTCTGTTGTATTTTATTTCTGTGGTCAGTTTAATAGCTGTATGGTAAATGGCCTGGCCATCAGGAGTAATTGGGGTACAGTTCAACATGTGGACAGGAGGAGCAGGGATTCAAAACATCAACCCACTCCACCTTAAGAGCCACAGCTCCACTGGAGCACTGGCTCGGTGCTGTCAGGAGACTTTTGACTTTTGATCTGTCGCTTTCTTCGGGCAGAGAAGTGACTGCAGTATATCAGACATCAGACTTTCATTTAGGTAAACAGAGTAAATGTTGGGGTCTTTTTGAGAATGGGAAAGACATCCCAAATGCAGCTGCAATTTGTACACTGATGGGATGTGCGTCATCCTACATTAAAACTATCATTAGTGCAGCTTTAAAACTGACTGACTTTGGAACCTTCCACAGCACCTATACTCTAGAAACTCTATAAACTATACTATAATTTTTACGCCATCTCATCACACACACCTCACTTCACAAAAGACGTTTCCCTGCTCTCTTTTATGCAGCCAAACAGAGACCTGCTGCGTGCGGAGCTTGTACATCGACTTCAGGAAAGATCTGGGCTGGAAGTGGATACATAAGCCGACGGGCTATCATGCCAACTACTGCATGGGTTCCTGCACCTACATCTGGAATGCTGAAAACAAATATTCTCAGGTATAGTGCAACATCTCCCAATGTGCAACACATATCTGATTACATGGCTGATTAAGATACAACCATGTAAGGTTGGCAGCTCAGGCCAAAAGCTTTCTCACAATTTCATTCTGTGCCCCTCTGGTTACTGAAGGACTGTTTTTATTCACACCCCCGTAGTGTGGAACACATCAAGTGGTGAAGCCTGTGTTGTATGAGAGTCAGGGCTTGTTAAGAGGGTTTAAATTACTGCTGAAATGATAACCGATCACTTGGTTGGCAGAATGTTCAAACATTTACTGGTATCAGCTTCTCAAATATGAGATTTTGCTGCTGTTGGTTGGACAAATAACAAAACTGGAGGACATCCCCTTGGGCATTTTCTACATTTCCAGACATTTTACAGACGACACAATTAATTGATTAATCATAAAATAACACACTAATGACAAACTAATTGTTAGTGACAGTAATTATTAGTTGCAGGCGTAATTCAAATTATATAGCACTTTGATACCAAAACTGATGCTTTTAGCCACATAGCGGTGTGGTCTGTCGGTCCACCACTTTGGTGCAGACTAAAACATCTCAACAACTATTGCATGGATTACCATGAAATTTGGTAAACATGTTCATGTCCCCCTCAGGATGAATTGTAATAACTTTGGCGATCCCCTGACCCCCCTGATCTTCTAGCGCCATCATCAGGTCAAAATTTTAATTTGTCTAATACTTTGGTTTATGACCAAATACCTGCAAAACTATGTTATGCAGCAGTGTTGCATGCTAGCATGCTAACACAGTGAACTAACAGTGTGAACGTGGTAAGCACTATACCTGCTAAAAGTCAGCATGTTAGCACTGACATAGCATTTAGCTCAACTGTACCTAAGCATTTCACAGAGCCGTTTAGTGTGGCTGTAGACTTTTTTAGGCTTGTTCAGTCGAAGTCACACGTAACTAACATTTTGTCTCTGTAAAGTGTATCTGAAAATTTGACAGTTATTATTTGCTGGAATTTGCCCTGAGTCTTTATTCTTTTCAGAGTGGAATAGCCTCGAAAACAGGTTACTAAAACTATTTACTGCACCCATTCAGTCGTGAAGAAAACTCTTATAAACATTATGAATGAATTAATAATTAATTAAGAAATGTTTTAATTTACAAATATTTTTAACAATAAATTCAATAAATGAAATATATAAAGACTGATTTAGAAGCAACACTTAGTGGCTAATAGCTTGATTTTAACAAAAGCACTCTGGTAACTTGTAAATCCATTGTCCACAATTGCTTTGGCACATGTAATGCCAGTGATGAAATTCTGAGCTGAGTTCTCTGTTTTCATGGCTTTCCCTCTTATAATTGTTAACAGATTTTGGCCCTGTATAAGCACCACAACCCAGGAGCCTCTGCCCAGCCCTGCTGTGTTCCCCAGGCACTGGAGCCACTGCCAATCCTCTACTACGTGGGCAGGCAACACAAGGTATCCATACAGCAGCCAAGTAACTTTCATTCTGGGGTGACATGTTTGCACAACATTTTATGTGAAAGCAACACTTAGAAATGATTTATCACATTACTGTTGATTTTCACTTTCAGGTGGAGCAGCTGTCCAATATGATTGTGAAGTCCTGCAAGTGTAGCTAAAAATACAACATGGGACATTGCTCTGCCTCCCCTCAAACATATGCAGAGATGGAAGAGGTCTGGCTTGGGACCACAGAGAGGAGCATGTGACAGAGATACAGAGGACGAGAATAATGTGGACAAGGGGAACAAAATATTTAAAGTCATCAGGATCTTTGTGGTCCGCCTTTCCTCCTGCGAGCTCTGCCATTATCATGTTGATCACACATCAAACCATGGACTTCTTTATATAGATATTATAGATCATATTTTCTATGTGTATATACTTTTTCCTTGCAGTAGTAAAAACATCTGTCTTGAAATGAATTAATTTATTTGTTGGAGGGACAGATCTGTAAAGTCATGTCAGTTTGACATGAAAATGATTAAAATGATTTATTATAAACACAAAAACGTGGATAAAGGATGCCAAAGGACATGAGGACCAAAATGGCCACGATGGAAGAGCACTTTTGGTTTCACAGGTGATTTATCTGGGACATTTCTGTTTACCATATCATCTTTCTAAAGAGGTCATGGTTAAAGGTGCTAAATCCCAGGTATGGAAAACAGTGGTTGTTGGGGTTTTCCTAGAAGATAATGCCACAGGTGTTTTTGGAGAGAGTTGCACTGTAAAGGACAGCAGACAACCACAGGGACAGTCCGACCTGGGGAAACTCCCTCTGACTGAGAGGCTGGAGTTGCCAGCCAACTGAGCAACACTTCACAGGAACCGTCCTTCAGTTTTACTCGCTTTGTTTGTTTTTCAGCCCACGTGATTTATACAATGCTTTTTTGTCACTATGTTTGTGTTCATAATTGAATGTCAGCTTGTCCTTATGAAGCCTCCCGTGCTGTCAAAGCAATGAGTAACATCAGTGGTTGTAAAAGTGATGACACCATGTTTTTTCTCCCTCAGGATTTACAGCCGGCTTGTTGTCTTTAGATGGTGAGGGTCAGAAGGGGATGTGGTTGTGGTGTTGGTTTTAGGGAAGCCATTCAGACTCAATACACACATTTGCTGTTTTTTTTTAATTGCCATAGTAAATTAGGGGCAATTTATTGCCTTTTATTACAAGTTTTTATTTTCATTTGAAGTGTGATGCGTTTTGCACAACTCAAGAATTAATTCAGCTTCTATGATTTGTTTTAGGAATAAAACCAACACCTTTTTTCAGTTTACCATATTTTTTTATCGTGCACTTACCATTTGAAATTTGCATTTGTAAATATTTTAAAAAATTGAAATAAAATTGATGTTAAATTATCACGTCAGAGTGGAAGGTATTTGTGAGCAAAATAAAACCACATGCAATGTTTCCACTTGTCAGAGAGAGTTGTGTTGTGTAGTGTGTATCGCACTTGTCAGTGCATGCATGTGTACGTGTGTGTTTTAATTACGGTAAGGGGAGAGAACATTTTACGAAATGAACACAAACTGAACACACCTAGCGTGCTGTGGACATGAATGCCACCACCATTCAGACATACAGTTCTGCCTTGTTCATCATATGAAAACATTAATGACAGGTTTGATCTTGTTACTGTTGGGCATGTTTTTGTCTATGAACATCTAACTACAACACTTTTAGGGTACGGCTAGCTTAGGTAAAAAACCTTAGCCGAAAATGTAACTTTACCTCGTATAAAACTGTGACTTGAGTTAGAAACTGAGAGCAGGCTGATGTAGATCAAGGCTATAGTTCAACACTGATGTACAGAGCCCCCACCCATACGCACCTCTTTTTCCTCCTACACTTTGTCTGTATAAGGCTTCTCTTCTATTTAAACTCATCTCTCATGCAATCCTTTGCTGATGGCGATATACCTCAATCAGCATGCACAGAGCACACATCATGCTTCTTTCAGCAAATTTTATAAAACCAGGTTGCGCACTTAGCAATGACTGTCCAATGTCAGGAGAGAAATCTACCAGTGGAAAAGCGTGGCGTACGCCAGGTGCATGTGGTCTATTTCTGGGCAAGCAGTGGATGTCTGTTTACTCTGGACGACTATAGACTGACTGAAGAAGAGCAGCAAGCCCTGCTGGGCTTCACCGACGGCTAAGCCAACACTAGAATTCCCGGACGCACAGTCCCGTTCTTGGCACTGCCTTTACCTGTAGGGATGCACGCCACACCAACATTTTTTACTATCTCCTAGCACCTTGTCCACCCCCACCCTGCCAGCCCCACCCCTCTCCCTCAGTACTCAAGGGATTACTGGCAGCCCACGAGGCTGAATTGGATGTGAGGCGAGCAGGTCCAGACCCGTTGGTAAGTCCCAGACTTAAGGGCAGTGACTACATGGAAAATTAAACACACATACTGTACACATGCACATGAAAACACTGAACCCACTGACACACAGTCACAGCTCAAGCACATCAACGTCAAATGCCTTACATAAGCTTTGTGCAAGTGAGTGATATGGGGGATGCTTGTGCTCCTAACAAGGTGACAGTGATCTGTGCTATCTTGTTCCAAAGCTGGTCATGTTACCCAGGGTTCTTCTGGAAGGCACAGGAATTTTCCTCCCGTGAGCCAACACAGAGAGTGCTTGTTTGGAGAGTGCTCTCCGAAGGCAGATAAACAAAGTAAAATGAAACATGATCAACATAATTGAGTCTCACCTCTCAAAATGATTTAGACAGATCTGTTGCCAGGTCTTGATTTTTAATGGTGCCGGGGCACAATACGCGCTGTTGTATCTTGGCTGGGAAAATGTAATTGGAACATAAAAAGGTTATTTTCCTCCAAGAAAACAGGATCATTACCAAACCCAAACAAGCAAAACATGAGTTTTGTTGGAGGAGACAAGATCATTAAAATTAGTTTCTAAAAATGCCTGCACTTCCACCTGCTTTGCTTTCCCTGTAATGACCAAACAAAGGGTATGAATGTCAAGAGGATCATAAATCTACCATGGTGTGTTAATGGAACAGTCCCAGAGGGAAGTCAAACTCAAGTAGGCTTGTCCTTCTAACCAATGTTCATTTCTCAGCAGCTGCTTCCTTTCGAGCCCTCGGGCTTTTTATGGGACTGAAACAAACTGCTGACACCTTCTGCCACAGACTGAAGCACATCCCAGAAAATACTCCATCCGAAGAGAAAAGAAGGGTACTTGAATCAACCGTACTATATACAAGTGTTACACAAGAGCACAGAGTGAAGCCGAATGCCTGCAGCATTTCAAGGTCAGGCAGGTGTTCTTTCACCACTAACGCAATCCACGTGCCGGGTTTATACGACTGCATGAGTAACCAGAAAATTGTTCTTGTTGCACTTCATCAGAATGAATACGTCGTTCAATTCTAACATAATTGGCCCTTTAATTGCATCCATGTGCTGTGTTTCATCTTCTTTATCTGCAAAAAAAATTGAAAGGCTCTGTTTCATGTAGTGCCGCCTGTAACATTTTCTCTTTGTGGCACTTTTACAAGTTCACAATGAAAACTGATCATGCTAAATGTAAGCTGATTCGCCACGCTGCTGGTCTCGAAATGCTATTTTGGGTTCTGTCTTATTACAACATCTATGACATTTGCAATTATATGTCCACTGATCTTTTGCCACAACTGGTCATTAAAAGTGGAGCAGTAAAGTGGCCCGGTGTAATTCCTGTGGACTCAGACGGAGCTGACTGTGACCTTAATAACACACTCTGGTGTCCTGCTGCTGCTCAGCTCTGCTTCACAATCACACAGCTGCTAGAAGCCATTGTTGCTCCAGGTGCTGAATCTGTGCGCACACACACACAAATACACAAAAATCAATAAACATGCCTTCCTACTCCCAGTTATAACTGTTTTGTAATTTTTTTTCATTTTAATATCAGTTTAATATCAATTTTCACTCTCATTTGATGTGTCACTTCAAGACTGTGAAATAATTTAACGTGGGTTGTTGTACTTATTCCTAATTTTAATCAATTCATTTTCTTAAAGATAACACTGTAATTTTACATTGGTATAATATATTTTCATTGTAAAGTTTTTATTGTTGGGAAATATGTCTGTTGATATACTGTAAGGGGTCTGGCTGACTACACTGGAGTAAATACTGACTTCTATGTTATACATATGTTTTTTCAATCCTGGATTTTAATTGTGATATTTCTTTATTTTGTTTAATGTTATTTATTTATTTAGGTGTACCTTATTTTATTTAAGTCTATTTAAGTTTGTTTGTAAGCCCTATTAGATTTTCATTTTACAAGAGTAAAATCAATTGTAGTCTAGTTTCAGCCATCGAGTTAGCTAGATTACTATACTGCATAAATATCCTCTCATGCTTGACATATTAATATATTAATTAACACTAACATTAACACACACACACACACACACACACACACACATTTTATGTGCTTCTATGTTTGTAAAGACCTCTTCACTTAAATCTAAATCAAGTCCTCACTCTCAAGGTCACCAATTAAAAATACACCACAGTGTCTACAGATTAATTGAGAATTGAGATGTTTTCAGTCTGTGAAGGCAGCACTGCTGCAAATGCAAAATGCAAAAGGTTAGTGGTGAGTTGAGAGGGTTTCCCCTCTCCACCTGTCTCTGTACCGTCGTCCCTCGCACTTCACACCTGCAGTTTAAGCCAAGATGTTTATCAAAGTTTGAGTCAGCCGACCATATCTCTTGCTCTGTCTCTTCTTTTCTCTCTTTTCGTCTCTCATCTTTTTGTTAAACCCCTGCCAGCTCTTTGAAGACTCCCCAGCCGTTTTGAGTTATCACCTGAACTAAACAAGGCAAGCGATAGGGGAAGAAAACAGATGAGTGAATGGGTGTGGAAAGATAGAATAGAAGACCACACACCTCTGCTTGCTGGGCATTTAGCTAAAATGTTTTAGCACTAATGTCTAATGTCTACAAAGTAAAGATTAACGATGGGAAAACAGCATATTCACAAGTAAGAATCTTTTCTTTTTCTTCTTTTTCGCCAGATGGTGGCTGTACTCTTTTGTCATGCACATAACCAGTAGCTAACATCATAGCTTAAAACATGAAGGATCAAAGACAGAGGAGAAACTCAAACCCTCTTCAAAGTGAAAAGTACAAAGGGAAAGTATGATAAACCATGTGAGAGTGTCTGAGTGTGGTTATAAAGCATGCTGCGCCCTGACTCATTCGCTGGACCTCAGTAAGTAAGAAATGTTTTCTAAAAAAGGAAAGGTACCAATTACATCTCTGGACTGGCTCCTTCTCACGGTACCGCCCCTCTGTTTCCTTCTCTCTCTCTCTCTCTCTCTCTGTCCCTGGACACAGAGGGACAAATCTACCCCTATACACAGTTACCATCTCCCTGGGTAATAAACAGAGGACAGGATCTGACTCTGGGGTCTGAAAAGACAACATTGGCCATGTAGACGCTACACCCAGAGGAGAGGCAGCCCCCTAAATAGCAGTTTAATCTCACAAGCCCGACTGAGGAACGTACATCAGTGGGTGATGGGAGGGCAGGAAAATTTGCAGGGGTTGAGGTTTGAGGGTCCAATAATCCCCCAAAGCAGCCCCTTGATAACCTCTATTGCTCTCGCATCTGTAACTCAGTGAGTTTTCAATACAGGGTTTCTTTCAACGGTCTTTTCTAAAAACTCTGAACATCTTTCTGGCATTTTCTGTCCATATATAACATAATAATATAATGCTTATCTACTATTGCACAGGCTTGTAAGATGTGAGCTCAACAACAGCAACTATTTTAAATGTGCATTAATTGTTTTTGTTTTGGTCACTTGGGGGCAGAATTATTCTCAAACAAGCTGACAGACAACTGGCTTTGACATATTATCATCGTATATACCTTTATGGCTAACCACAAGTCTAACATTCACTCTCCTGTGAGCTCTGTTTTGTTCTCCACCAATTGCTGAGAAAATATTTAGTTTATGTTTAGGTGGATGTTTGACTTATTCAAACTTTTTGTGCTTTTTGTGCCGGTCAGGTGGCGTAACATTGGGTTCATCAGATACGCCGGGGACACACGGGAGGCGGAAGCGCCGTGAAGCGCTACCTGCTTCCTTTCGGCACCCATGTCGACCACTGGGGCTGTTCACACAGGGAGCGCCGGCTCGTGATCTGCAGCGATGGTTTNGGACATAGCTGTACAGTGTTATCCAGGAACACATGAAAAGCTTTACATCATAAATTCATGAGGCTATTACTTAAAGATCAGCTCTCCATGTGGTTACAAAAGAGCAGATGTGCTTCTGGTGTGAACAGCCAGGCTGCTGCTCGCCCGAGAACTGTCATATTGCGGCGTTAGTGTGTTGAAAACAGCTAGCTGCTGGAAACGGGGTTGGTGACCGAAAGAATGAGCTAAAAGAGGCTAAAAGGCTTTGTGGGTTTGTCAATGTGCATGACCCCTTTCACATGACATTAGAGCTGAAGTGACTGGTTGATTAATTGATCGAACTGACCGATCAACAGAAAATTTACCAGCAACTATTTTGATATCAGTCAGTTTTCAAGCAAAAATGTGGAACATGAGCCAGTTCCTGCTTATCATTTGTGAGGATTTGCTGCCTTTCTTTGCTTTATGTTGCAGTAAACTGAGTATATCTGGGTTCGTAACTTTTGGTCACACCAAAAAATTTGAAGACATCACCTTGGGCTTCAACAATTAATTGATTCATGAAAAAAATAATCGGCAGATTCATCGATAAAGAAAATGATCGTTAGCTGCAGCCTCATACGATAGTATGATCCTCTTTCATTCCCATCCGTCATATACTACTTTTAACGATGAACTGTTACACACATTTGAACAGTACCAAATGGCGCACTACAGTGAATGTTTTTGGACACAGCCATGTAGTTACAGAGGCCAGTGGAACAGAGGCATGCTGGGAGAGAGTGAGGGGCTTCGGCTCTCCATAAACCCCTGAGTGAGCTTGGCTGAACTGAGGCTATGACCCTCACCAGTGGGAGTAAACTTAAGTTCAATGACACTCTATTACTTATCCAACTGCCTCCTTCATCCACTCAAACACACATAGACTAACACACACACACACACACACATGCACAGACACGCTCACTTAGTAAAGCAGAGGCAAGGCTGCTGACTCCAATTAAGAGAGGTGTGACTGAAGTCACAAATCACACACACTGGTGTTCAACTGACACAGTGGACAGGAAGAAATATCATCTTCCCGCTCTGTGAATGCACACACACACACACACACATACTGTACATACACACATATTGTCTGCATCACACGGTAACCTGAGTCTTCTTATTGGATAAATGGGAGTTGAGGGAGGTGTTAGGTTTTCAAGGACAGCTTGGTATAGGGTCTGTTTTAGATTAGTCAGCTGTGATCTGTGGCCTCCTGTGTCAGTGGGGCTCTCAACTGTATTGATGGGCGTACAAGGGTTATGACAGCAGAGAGAAAGGCTCGGCAGCCTGTTCCTCCATTGCCTCCACTCAGAGGGACATTAGGTCAGCGTGCCCCCACCCCTCCTTCCTCTCCCCACTGGCTCTGAATTCCCCAATGAACAACACATTCCTCCTTCCCAGTCCCTCTGTTTATGACACACCATCCTTTGAAGCAGCATGTGAGTGTTTGTGTACGTGTATGTGCATGGGTGCACGAACGTGTGTGTGTGTGTGTGTTTGTGTGTTAGCCTTGAGCAACTGAGCCTTGGTGAATACACAAACGTTTCAGCATGACACTATCAAAGTTGGAGCGTGTGTTTGAGCACGCTGTGAGTAGTCTGTGGATCGGACACACCTGAGCAGGTATGAGAAGGGCATACATCTGTGTGACAGCTGTTTTTCGCATTGCTGCATCGAAGGCAGAATCTAGGCCAATTGAGTTACACAGAGAGAGGGAGAGTGCATGAGAGCGATGGGTGGAGGAGAAAGCTATGAGTCATCACCAAACTTGGGATGCGCTCGTTTTAAAAGGCAGAGATTGAGAGGGGCAGACATGGGTGTTGAGACGAAGGAAAACAAATGGGTTGCTTTTCTAATTAGAGCAGCCCTGAAGGAGAGGGTGGGGGTGTTAGGGAGTCGGGGGGGGGGGGGGGGTGGCGGAGGTCACCAAGCTGAGTCATTCCTTTACACCCATTTCCTGTGATCGGGGCATTTTGGGAGCGGGCAGAAGGGTGAAATTATGTGTTTGGTTTATGCAATCCTTCCTCATTTCTCCTCCCATTCAAGGCACTCTCACACGCAATCATATTATACTTGTATAACTTTGGGAACATATTCAAACACATTAGTGCATACATGTGCAGTATGTACTGTATATATGCACACGTGTGCTCAGACATATACATGAACTTATACCTATATGGACAGTGGCACACACAATAGATCTTTTATAGTCATATCTGCACTAAGAGAGAATAAAATTGCCTCCCCTAAATCATCAAAATACATCGTCAGTGTAGCTTTTAAGCTCTTCTATACTTTGCTACTTTTTAACTGCATCTGATATGTTCTTTCATGTTCTAAACTAAATTATTTTACACTTTTAAAGTGGCAACANTGACTGGATCGATCTACTTGTTCGGAGTCATAACTCAGTCAAATCTGAACACATAGACACGATACACATATTTTTAGATTCAGCATGACTTACACTTTCTGAGGACATTATATCGAATATCCAAATAAACGTCCATAAATCTGCCTAGAAACCATAGAAAAAAACATGCTCCTAAGAAGTCCAGAACTCGCCTGAGAATCAGCACGTTTTTAGGTTTTCTTCAGTATCAAAGTAATCCAGTGACAGTTGTCTGTGCACTAATAGGTAAACTGCAAATAGGAACTGCTAATAGCCAATTTCGCATACTTTTAATGGTGCTAATTTGTCAAAATGTAAACAAATATAGACAAAAAAAGGGCTCACAAAATCAACGGACAGAAAATATGTCATCACCGTCTCTGGTGCAAGCCTGACTGGTAACGTGATTCTGGTAACGATCCAGTAATGTTATTCTATGGCTGTAGGGCTGGTAGCTAATGGGAAGAAAGTCCTCTAGAAATCAAAAGACAAGTTTATTCATAGTATGTCAGGTTTTGGGTAATATTGACAGACTGACATACTGTGTAACCAATCAGAGAGCCAGCATAAGCAGCTATGCTGTGACGAACTGTAGCGAGTGAGCGAGGTTGGTTGACAGCACTTCATGTACTGCTCATGTCAAGATGCTGTTGTGGAGTTGATATACACAGAACAACAGTTTACTTGACAGTATACTCAATGGAACTAAAATGTAGCGGACACCGTACAGTAGCATGTGCTGTAAATTGAGCCTTCATTTTCCCGGGAGATCGTACCCGGTGGCAGACAGAATTGCACAGAGAAAGCAGTGGCCTATACGGAACTAATCTAAATGCTGATGGTGTCATTATTCTATAGCCATTGCATTGTGCCGTCAACATTTACTTCATAATGATAACTTAAAGCAAAAAACTTGTCTATTGCCACTTTGACCAGCGTTGGAAAATAACTAATTACCGGTACATTTACTAAAGTATTGTACAATGTCTGAGGTAGCTGTACTCACCTTGAGTATCTTAATTATATGCTTCATTAAACTTCTACTCTACTACAGTTCATATGATGATATAGTCATTTTTGGTCCCCTACATTTTTATTCATACATTTTTTCATTCATTTTTATGTTAAACAACACAATAGTGTGTAAAATGATCTCCATCTTAACCAGATTCATCATGAATGCACCAGTAATAATAATCAAATAATATAAAGTATATTATAGCTACAGCACAGTATAATGTCAAATCTGTATAATGACTATGAGTTCATTTCTGCAGTTAGTACTTAGATTTAAGTTTTGGATGCAGGACTTGTACTTGTAATGGAATATTTTGACATACAGTAGTGGCATTGCTTCTGTCACTATAAGTACAGCATATTAATACTTTTCCCACCACTTCTTGTGATCATGCTCACTTTCTGTATGTTGGTCTTTGATTTTAAAGTACCAAACAAATAAGACTTAAATTAGACTCCCTTGGCATACACACTCACACATACACACACTTACAGTGTACATATAAACACATGTGCACAACATACTGACAAAAAAGAAATAGGGGTGGACAGGTATAACAGGACCCAGACTTCAAAAGTGGGCACTAATTCAAGCCAGTCTATCTTAGCATCAGTACCACAATCCGGCCGTCTGGCACTGCTGAATCATAAAGGCTAACGCTCAGTACACTGGAACCCTGAGAGCTCCACACACAGCAAGCCTTCCCTTGTGGCATCTGAGCAATCTTTGACTAAATTAATTTAGGGAGATCAGCGTTCTGACCACAGTGGCGATAAAGAGGGCGATCATAAAGTCTACTGCATTCCACTGAAGTCCAGTGAAAGTTTGGCAGATGCATCTGCAGTCTTTTTGGTTCACGCCACCTGATGAACACATGTGACGGCACCACTGAGTGCGGTCTTCATCATTTCCTTTTAGATATACCCGCTGGTCTCTGCACTGCAAATAGGTGCAAAGAGGCCATCTGCTCCAGAGAGTACCTAGAACTGACACTGCCTCCCCTGCCTGGCCACCCAAGTGTACAGGATGTGAACTAATACTTTACAGTAAGGAATCGTACTCCCTAGAGATAAAAAAAAAAAAGGCTCAGGGATGAGTCTGGAAGGCACCCAAAGGTCTGTCAGTAGTTAATGCTAACTGACAGGAAAGTCCAACAGTAAGAGCAACAGGAAGAGGAAACTCTCCCCCACAACATCCTGGATGGCCTGCCTATGTGTGAATGGATATTTTCAGACACTGCGCAGGGTTTCTGAGTCTGTATTTGTGCTTCACAGCTGGTATTGACATGGCAAAGTTTTACTGTCTCATTAGTGACTTAAAAAGCATCTGTGTTCCAGTTTGTGTGTGTCCACTATTATGCAGTGGTTGGGAAAGTAATGTTGTTCTACTGACAGATATTTACAGTTTGTCTTGAACACTTGTGACATGGTTGTCTGTCTGTCTGTTGCTTTGCTTGTTTGTTATTGCTGTCTCACCACATCAGATCTCAGCTATTCACGCCACTTGAGACAATTCAGGCCCGTTAGGAGAGGCTGGGGTGGTTTCCTCAACAATCCGTCTCTCTTTCCACCTTGTTTGCAGAGCCACTATGGAAGTCTTCCTTCCCTTTTAAGTCCCATAGTCATCTAATGGCCAGAGTGTGTGAACTCAGACATCCTGAGTCACTTATGATGCGGGTTCCTTTCTGTGGGAAAGTTTGACCATGTGTGCCGTGCTTGATCGTTCATTGCTCATAAACAGTAGGAGCACAGCCTACGATGTAAAATAAACTAGCTGCCACAACATGTTGTCGCTACCGTTAACTAGCGTGAAAACAACAACCACACTGCCAGATGAAAGGGCTGCAGTGGGTCACACAACTGCTCTGCTTATGCGCCACTGTCGCTTTGATAGATAATCCTGGGGCTCTTTCTTGTTTTATGAGCTCAACTGCTTGAGGGTTGCCGTCTGGCACATTAGTACAACTGTGGGATGTGGGTGTGATGCAGAGCCTGTCACAAAGCTGGTGTTACCACGAGGTGAAATGAGTAAACAAATACTGCGCTGTTGGTGTTCTCCATAGCCTAAAATGAGCACTGAAAAGCTGAACTGTGACTGGACAAAAACACGTGTACAGTTAAATGGAAGTTTTTGTCACCCTTGATGGGTTCAGTAGGATGGTTGATGTCATAGGGCGATGTAGAGCAGCGTCTGGGGTGGTCACTGTCTATAAATATCATACTCGGGGTGTTCCTCCTCTCTCTTTCCTCATGCTCGCATGGAGTACGTAACAACCTTTTCACCTCGAACATTTACAGCCTCCTGATTCAGTGTGTCTATTTCACATCCTCCACCGTCTGCCCTGCTCTATCTATGTGCATTCCTCCCCGCAAGTTTCTGTCTTTCTCTCCGAGGCACACAGACATGGGTCTTTTTGCTTGAATTTCTCATTTCCTGTTTGGGGTGTGTATCCGATCCCTTGTTCTCGTGCCCAGCACACATCAAACACTCATGCTGCTCAAAATGAGAAAAAGAGACAGAAAGGAGGATACACAGAAAACATATAAATGAGGGAATGATGGCAAAAGTAGACGTGAATGGGAGAGGGGTGTGTGTGGAGAGATCAGGATTAATATGTGAGGACAGTGGAAGGGAAAATCCTGACTGATGACACGGACACAGTGAAAACCAAAGGAAAATGAAAAAGCAGTAGAAAATACAAAGTGGTCAATTATCATAATATCCACAGATATGGCCAAATGATGCCTTATTCGTGCCAATGCTGAGTTCATACTGCAAAATCGTTTTTTCATCCTAATCTAATTTCTAAAGAATCTGGGCTGCTTTCACTTCCTTATTTATTGTAATTGTCTGTTTAGTTGGTCATTCTGTAAATGTCCTTACAAGGCTGTGGTGCCAGTTTATCAGGGGGAGCTGCTGGGATTGAGCCATTAAAANAAAAACAACCTCCCATCTCCCGTCTGCTTCACATTTCCACAGTCAAGAATTGATTCCATTCAGCCTGTGTGTGGGCTTGCGCTCAGGTATGGAGCCATGGTTTCAGTGGCTAATGCAACTACCCTTATTGTATTACTTTGCGGGTCAAAACTGCCTGTTTGATTGGAAAAATGTTTTAAAAATGAGCCACATGCCAGCGCATACGCACAGTCTGTTCTACCAGGAAATATGATCTAAAACCAAACACTGCTTTTTGCTATCGAAGTTACTGCGCTGAAATAAAACTCAATTGGACACATTCGAGTCAATTATGTTCTGTTTTCAATTGCCAAAAAGTTTTTATGAATGTAACAAATTAGCAAGTTTTTNNNNTTTGTGGAAAGAATAATCAGTTTTTCCCGTTTTTACAGCTGAAAATAAGTAATAAGTCATTATAATTAAGCATAGAAAATAACTGAACTGTTGTTTAGGGTTGTTATGTGTTACGCTTAAATAGCTTTAAGGTCAGCAAAGAGCATCAGTCACTACTTTTTAACTTAAGAATAACTTCATAGTTGTCTAAAATGTACGTTTAAAGGTTCTGTATATAACTTTCAGAAAATGCTTGTTAACAATGACACCTGTGGCCGTTAAGTCGACTGCAGTCAGCATCCTGTTGCTCGTGCTCACACGTGCGCTCGCAATCCCAAAATAAACAGATTTTGCTGTGATTTAATTGCAATAAACGTATCAAAAGGATGCCGAAATAACTACATCATAATACCGATTTGTAAAAAGTCTGAATTCATGCATTGTCTGGTCCGTCCACAAGACGACAAGCAAACAACTTTTAAAATGCTTGTTTTCTGAATGAAGTTCGGGTTCAGGGCTATGCTAACACTGAAGCTGCTCTATCAACATTCAAAATAACGTCATGAATGAACATTATGAAGTAGTATAATAGAGCTAATGTTAGCTAGTGTTGCACGCTGTTAGCGCTGTAGCGGAGCTGAAGAGAGGAAAGGTACTCAGGAGCGCGCAAAACCGTCCCGAGTCCTTGACATTGAAATCAGTCCACAGGGTGTTACAGTCAACCGAGAACCATTTTAAAAGTTATGTTATGTTACAATCTGATCACACAAAAACGCTTAATTCATGTAAATTGCTACATACAGCCCGTTAAAATGCAAAATACAGAAAAGAATTTTAAGAAACAAACAAAGCAAAAAACCGGATTCAGATTCTTATAAAATCATATCTCACTTAAACTGCAGCTGATTTCATTGCAGGCACTGAAGGTGCCTTACTTTATACTTAAAACAGCCCTACAAGAAATGTAAACAGATGCTCAACAAAATATAAACACAATTGCTTTCTATACCCTCCTCCAGTCCCCACCCCTAACCAGCCTGGCTACAAGTCCAAGAAACACAGGAAAAACAGAAGAGGTTTTAATGTGGAAAGGTAAAGCCAGCAGCAGACTTTTTAGACAGGTATGCATCACGTTTCTTTTTCCAGTTACATGGAATTTCCAACTCCTCACTCCCCTGTAGCGCAAATAACTTTAGTGAACATGCGATGTGTCATTTCAAGATGTTGATTTACACGCTGGCTGACGGCTACGCTGATCAACAGGAGGTTCCACTGGGACACGGAGGAGAGACTTTGTAATGCTGCTGTATAATGTGAGCAATCCCTGCGATTCGTAGATGACTCAAAGAGACTATCAGCAGAAAAATGCTCACAGAGGAACTAAATATCTAAACGAAGCACAAGCAAGATAGAGGGAAATAAGAAAAAGGAGGAAGGGTGGAGCTCAAGTGGATGAGGCTTTTTTTTTCTCAATTTATCTTTAATTTTCCTTGAAGTCCTTTGCCCTGCCCGCTAGAAAAACATATGGTTCAAATAAGTGCGACCCCCCACAGACCCCCTGAAGTCATGCTCTCATTAGTGAATTATTTGGACAGAGTGGAGGAGAGGAGGGGAAGACGGTTGCTATTTCAGCTTCTACAAAATACTGGAAAAGTCTGACATGACGGTTAAAGGGGTGGAGTTAAAGAGTAAAAGGGGATGTTCAAAACACTCGCTATGCAGTGGTCTTACATGCTACAGTATAATAAATAGTAAGAAGTTCTGGACCAGGCCTATGTAACATATACTCCACTCACTCTGAGGCCTCATCATCCATTGGCTCGCGACCCTGGAATGTCACTCACATTCCCCCTGACCTTCATCTGTCTCTTTCTCTGGTTGCTCGTATATCTCTGCACTCCTCCATTTGTGTTTGTTTTAACTTTCTCAGGACCCCTCCAAAGCCCACGCTCATGCATCGTACACCCAAGAGGACAGCAATTTCCCTCCTCAATCCTCCCAGCAAGCCAGATTTTCTCTACCTCTCCCCCTCCCACACTGTCTCTCCCACTCACTGTCTGCGTTTACTCTCATGTGGGGCTGAGGCTGTAACGTCAGCTCGTTCTCAGTCAATCTTTTCGTGGGTTTTTTCTTTTTCTTTTTTCCCCCATTTTTCCCTCCCTCAAGCGCTACTAGTAAAACCATCACAGAACTAGACGTGTTATGGCTCAGAGAAAAAGACGACTCATAGGCACTCTTGCTAAGAGAAAGTGAAGTCACACTCTAGGGTTAGTGTGTGTTCGACAGGGGTCATGGTGAGTCACCCGACTGTTTGGCCTCTTACTCTTCACTGCGGGATGTCGCTTGTGAGTCAGGGCGGCAGACTGGCCTGGGCTGTATCCTCTGTGCCACATACTTCTCTTGAACGTCTCTTACTCTGTTGAACTTGTAACCCTAACCATCTAAAACCCAAACACACCAAACCACAAACCTAAATCTCGAATGGTTGACTTTTCCTTTCTGGTACACAAGACAGATGACCTTCTACTGACTCCACTGACCCACAGTGCTTTGTGACTACAGACACTGAAGAGCTTCTGGTGTTTTAGCTCGAATGTGTTTCTGCTTAAGGTTGCGTGATGTTTTTGCAAACCACTTATTTGAGGCTGGGGTGCGTCAGATGCCATGTGCGAGTGAGTAAAGTTGTGGAGACGTGCACCTGTGCCACACTTGTCCCCTCGCTGCCATATCTGTGGTTGCCGGAGGCCGACATTGCTGCGTTCAGATGGCAGGAAACTTCCACTGCAACATCCCCAAGCCTTGAGGCATCTGGAAGAAGACCAAAAGGAACTGTGACTGAGGCGGTATTTTTATGTTACATGAGCCTACATTTTAATTAATTGGAATATTACTGCAGTTCAGTCAGGGAGTTTGAGACTTGAGGACAGGCCCTCAAAATGAAAGCTATAATTCCAGACAAGCCAGGGGAAACTGGCTCCCACATGAATCATTTACCTAATCCTTAACTAATGATTCGGTTGTAACACATTACAACATTACTCACCATCTGAACATTTTTTCTGGTTAACCTCACATGAACGTAGTTAGCTCTATTAGTCTTATGGTTGGTTATAGTGTCTCAGTGAATGTGTATACTGACCCCTGCTGGTTAATAAACTAATGTAACTCAAAAGGAAATATTATTCCAACCTTTAGATTTGAAATGTCATTGTCAGTGTCTGTCAGACTCATATCTACCCACCCACACACACACACACACACGCTTTGCTTTTAACTAATGAGACATCAAAGACAATTAATGTTGGACAGGGAAACAGAAAACGTAGCCACAATATGGAAACCCCTCCCAAAAACATGCAGTTTCCTTCTCAGATATAAAAACCTCAACACAAGATGCATGTCTGAATTAAACACAGAAGGCTAACATTATAGTTTAACCCGAATTGGTGTTTTACATGAGGCTTATTAGCTGAAATTCTTTCGTTCCTTCTCTTTGTTTTTACTGCAGTGCATGTTGTATTTTTCAAGTGATAAACATTTTTAGCAACACCTACCGTTCAAATAATTAACTTTAATTGCAGTTTTCTTTGGACTGAAAATTTATTTTATTATTATTTTATTTTATTTCATTTTTTTTTCCATACATCAAGACATAACCTTCCTTCAACAATAAGAGTTTTATCCTTTAAAGTTAATCTAAAAAAAAAAAATTACTCTACTCGAGCAAAAAAAACACTTTGCGACCTTTGCGACCGTCCAGTCAATGGCGCACGTGTCGGAATACGGCAGTGAGAAGAAGATGGCGGAGGGAGGTAATGATGCAGAGCTACTGAAGGAGAAGGCGAATAAGTACTTTAAAGGTAATTTGACAGCCCTGTCAAGTCAATGGCTTTTATCAGCAGTTTATAACAGAGAAAGACGTGACCAGTAATTACAATAGCGACATAATCGTGTCGCAGCAGGCTCCAGCCGGAGCCGGTCGCTAATGTGAAGCTAAGCTAACGTTGCTTGGAGAGCATGCTAACTGCAAACCCCATTCATTGGATTACGCCGCACTGAATTGAATCAGCGGTTAGCTGGTTTGGCTAACGCTAGCTAGCAGCCAGTACAGTCTCAGCCGTTACCCCATGCCGTCACGCGTGTTGTGTATAATGCGCCGCTAACTTGCTCAGATTTGGTACTCTTTGTCTGTGTTTTAACAGCTCGGCCCTCTGCTGTGTTCATTCATTTCTTCGTACTCGGTCGTGTTATGGGGTTATCGTGTAGTTTTGACGGAGGTTCGGGTTCAACTGCTCGATTCTGCCGTTAGCCAGCGGGCGCGTGTGAGCCTCGCTGCAACAGTCGCCCCAGTGTTCACTGTAATAATCCTGATTTTTCAGTAAGATAAACTTGTGTTAGATGTGTCCCTGTCTCACTACGCGGTAGTTCAGTTTGAAAGGAGGTGTGTTAAATACTAACCGTCGCGCTGCGCGTCCAAGAACTTGTTCAGTTTGACAGAGAAGCATCTAAAACGAAAGTTCTCTGCCTTTGGTCCACTCTGTCATTTTCGTTGCTTGTTAATTTAGGTGCATTTCAAAATGCCTTTCGTCCGCCTGCCCTTCCTGATGCAAAGTACTGGAGAGTTTTAACTAATGTTACAGAGTGTACCTTTTTAAACATGCTTCCTGTGGGTTGAAGTTTGGGATGTCTGGAGGCCCGCGCGTTAGCAGGGCTGACACACCGATGAGTCAGAGCAGATGTAAAGGAAATGCTGTCTCTTGTAGGATGGGCATGATTGCCTTTTATCTGAGGTGCACTGCATACAATAAGCAATAGGACAAGGTTAGATATTTACTCATAATCATTCATAATCTGGGAGCAATTTGTTTTTAAATGAGCTATCACGTATCCACATATAAAACCTGTTTCTTCTTTGTGAAGGACAGATTATCATGTCAAACTAGTAAATTGTGGCAGTTCGGTGTTGCTTGCTTATTGGAAAATATTACATCAATTGCAAAACCGTGTGTTGTTTACTGGTTCTTGGATTTACTAATGAATTTATTGCCCAAGCAGAGTGGAATTAACAAAGTCTGGATTACTAATAGCTCTTCTCAGATGCCATATCACCCACCCATACTGTAGATTAAATGTTGGATAAAATTTAATAATAGATATTAAATAAATCCACCAATAATCATAAACAGAATGTTGTCACATTATTGATCTATCAAATGAAGCATATTGGTGATATTTTATTTAGAGCAGCAAGTAAAGATTGTCTTCATTATTGGCTTTCAGTGCGAAATGTACTTTGCATTAATAAAATCAATATTATATATATATATAAAATGTCAAACATCGAATGCCAAATACAAGTTACCAGAGCTCAAAGTGATGTCATGACTAATTGCTCCAGCGCCAGTATCACCCCAGTAGGAAATGAATAATAAACCTGTACTTCCTGCAGTGTTTCTGACATTTTCACTGGAACTTTGTAGAACCGCAAACTGTGTTTTCCAGTCAAGATGTGACATTTGTTTTCCAGAGAAAGACTATGAAAATGCAATCAAGTACTACTCAGAGGCCTTGGAGCTCAATCCATCCAATGCCATCTACTACAGCAACCGAAGCCTGGCATACCTACGCACAGAGTGCTATGGCTATGCCCTGGCTGATGCTACGAAGGCCCTGGAGATAGATAAAAACTACATTAAGGGATATTACCGCCGTGCCACCTCCAACATGGCACTGGGCAAGTTTAAGGCTGCACTTAAGGACTACGAGACGGTAAGAAATATAGCGTTTTTTGACTGTAAGTAGCTGCACACTTTCAACCATGTAGACTGAACCTAGAGCGTGTGAGACATGAACAATGTGCACAGTATAACTAAATGTTTTATCCTGATTTTCTCAAAAGAAAGAGCTCTCCGGTTCCGTCTGTTGATCTGTCACCATGAGTTAGTGTCTTCATGTTGCTTTAACAGCATTGAACAGGGATCATCCTTTAATCCAGTCATGATGCCAATTAGATCCAGTGTGAAGGCACTCATACCACAGCTAATTTGGAGTCTATTGTTGTTCGTGCTGTTCTCATAATAAGCAATATAAATATACCAGGGCTGTGGCAACAAAGACCTCTAAAGCTCAGCCATAGTCACTGCAATTTATTGCACAAACTAGACCAAGCACCATGACAACAGAAAATGAGAGTTAATCCTCGTGAAGTTATGAGAGGTTGGAGCTCTATCATATGTATTTATAGATGTCTGAAATGTATAGGGCATACCACTGACTCACTGTGAATGTTTTAAATGTTGTCCATTTACAGAGCAAAACATTTTCCATTCAGTACAGTACTGTATAAACTCTTTGCATAATTAAGAAATTAAAACCTTAATATACTTTTATTACCCTTTAAATCCTGTTGTTTGCAGCTACTGTGAGTCAATTTCCCCGTCTACCTTCATGCCAGTTGATGATTAACCGGTGTGGTTAATTCATATCTTTTCCCTGTTCTCATGATAGGTAGTGAAGGTTCGACCAAATGACAAGGATGCAAGGATGAAGTATCAGGAATGTAACAAGATTGTGAAACAGAAGGCTTTTGAGAGAGCCATTGCCAGCGATGAGATAAAAAAATCTGTTGTCGACTCTCTGGACATTGAAAACATGAGTGAGTTTCCTGTGTTATTGGACAAGTGTTTATATATGTATCTTTAATCATAATGTGCTTTAATCAAATGTGTGCTGATTGAGCAGTACATAATGTTGCATGTAAAACAGAAACTAATGATGGCAAAATACATTGGTGAGAACCATTTGATTTACTTTTTGATTTTTTTATCTGAAAGTTAAGATGTTCTTGTATTGCAGCGATTGAGGATGACTATGTAGGCCCCAAACTTGAAGATGGGAAGGTCACGTTGACGTTCATGAAGGAGATGATGGAATGGTTCAAAGACCAGAAGAAACTGCACAGAAAGTGTGCTTATCAGGTGAACATGTTTGTTCATATGAAATACACTCAGTGAAGGAAACTTACTTATTTACTTACCTAAACTTGTTTGTACTCTTTCAGATTTTGGTTCAAGTTAAAGATGTTCTATCGAAACTACCAAGTCTTGTTGAAGTCACATTAAAAGAGGTGAGGACTTTGCAGATAATCACTAGTGAAGTGACTTAAAGTTGCTGTTAGTTCATGCACAATGAATCCAATAGTATAATTATATTCTTTGATTACCAACTGTGTGATCAGTCCATAAAAGGACTACAGGGGTTAGAGTCACAGCACACGAGTAAATAAAACATAATAATCCTGTGACCCTGCAAGTCCAAGATGTTATTTTCCATGGTGGTTTTATACAGTTATGGTTAAGGTGTTCTGTTCCTCTTTGCCACAGACCGAAAAAATAACTATTTGTGGTGACACCCATGGGCAATACTACGATCTCCTCAACATCTTCAAGTTGAACGGCCTACCCTCAGAAACCAACCCTTATGTATCCTTTCTATTTGCAGACAGCCATCCATCTGCTTTTTAAATGTGTGTTCAGTACAGTCATCCTCCTTGTTTGTACCATTCTGTGTCTAACACGACAACAGTCAAAAGCCTCAAATCCAGAACTTGTGCGTCATGATGCTTAACCACAGAATTCAGCTGTTCAATGGTGACTTTGTGGACCGCGGCTCTTTCTCTCTTGAAGTCATTCTTACCCTCTTCGGCTTCAAGCTGCTCTACCCCGACAACTTCCACTTGCTTAGGGGTGAGAGCACTCACAGTGTGCCTGCGCATGAGTCTGTGGATGTATGTGTGGTGTCTGCAGATGTGTGCTGCAAAATGTCACATTAATGTGTCACACTTACATACATATGTGTTGTCATAAAGTTCAAAGCACAACACCGAAATTCATTTATTAGCTTTTTTTCGTGTTCACATTTCATATGGTTTCTACTGTTATATTACAGACTTTGTATTAACGCATAAAGTCGTTTAAACAGGGTTATTTAACCAAGATTTTTAACTGCAGGGAACCACGAGACAGACAACATGAACCAGATGTATGGATTTGAAGGGGAGGTCAAAGCCAAGTACACAGCGCAGATGTTCCAGCTGTTCAGCGAGGTCTTCCAGTGGCTGCCTCTTGCGCAGTGTATGAACAACAAAGTACTGGTAAGCAGTGGCCCTGTGAGCTGACAGCGCTCACAGGGCTGTGAAACTACGAACTTTTGTTGTTGTTCCAGTCTCTGTTTGATGCCAAAATTCTGTAGCCAGCTGAGCTAGTGTTATTCTTCAGAAATGATTTTAGATGGAGTAGAACCTGAAAAGGGGTTTGGTGTAGTAAAGATACCAGACTAACAAGAATGATCTTTGCCTGCCTGTTTATCCTGGAGAGATACATTATAGGGGAGAGGAAAGCAGATGAAAATAGTAGACTCCCACAAGCTGTCTTCATTTGCAGTCAGTGTGTTTAAATTCGTTTCCTTCAAAACACCTTTACCAGGCAATGCACTTGTCATGGATTATTTGATTATCTTTAAAGTTAATGACTGTTACTGAAGACAGTGTGTGTGTGGGTTTACTTTTTGTGTAGAGGACAAACAGCCATAGTTTACCCAAATCTTACTGATTCCTGCTGTTCTTGATTTTTGCAACCAAATGACGCAGTGGTTTGATATTTTGTACTGTGCACACACACCTAATAAGATTCTCCATCTCAGGTTATGCACGGTGGACTGTTCAGTGAAGATGGTGTCACATTGGAAGACCTCAGGAAGATTGACAGGAACAGACAGCCTCCAGACTCAGGTAGGGTCAGACTCCAAATGCACCCTCAGTATAAAACTGGCTCCAAGAAAGCGTCTCTAGAAAAGGAAACGGGCACATTTCAACACCTTCCTCCGCTCTTTCACAGGTCCCATGTGTGACCTCCTCTGGTCAGATCCACAGCCTCAGGTCAGTTTCCACCCACCCAATACCTCATTAGGTCTATTTGGTCAGAGTGTCCAGTGGTTTGTGTTAGAGCAACATTCAGTCCACTTCTAGTTTGGATTAAAAATGAATTCACATCTCTCTCTCTCTCTCTCTCTGTCCTGCAGAATGGCCGGTCAATCAGCAAGCGAGGAGTGAGTTGTCAGTTCGGGCCAGATGTGACAGAGCGCTTCCTGGATCAGAACAAGCTGGACTTCATCGTGCGTAGTCATGAGGTCAAAGCTGAGGGCTACGAGGTCACTCACTCAGGGAAGTGCATCACCGTGTTCTCAGCGCCCAACTACTGGTACGTAATCATGCTGGCTTACTTAAGAGCGTTGAGCCTGCTGTTACTGAGGCCGTTCACTTTAACGGTTGTGTGTTGTATTCTGCTTTCCCCCAGTGATCAGATGGGAAACAAAGGAGCTTATATCCACCTCAGGGGATCAGACCTCAAGCCAGAATTTCACCAGTTCACTGCTGTGGTCAGTATCCTGTATTCTAAATTGTAATATTTGTTATAAATGTCATCATTTTTGTCACCATGGTAGTAATTTGCTCAAGAGCTTCGTTGTGCAGATTTTGAACATGAGGTCAGCTCTATGCATAATGTTACAGTGACATGATGCATAACATTACAGAGCCACTTCAGGTCAGTAAAACTGTGATGAAGACAACAACTACTCACATAACTACTGAAAAAACAAGTTTGACTACTAGTTGGGGAAGTTAACTTTGCAACAGGCTGTTAATGATTAATTTTTTAAGCCCAGCTAGCAAAGCTTTTAAAAGGTTTGTCAAAGCACGATCTAATGTTTGCCTTCCTCTCGTTCTCCTTTACAGCCTCATCCGAATGTCAAGCCCATGGCATATGCCAACACGCTAATGCAGTTGGGGATGATGTAGAGGCCACGCTAATCTGTCTGTGACACTGACGACCTCCCATCTGACCTGAACCATCCCAGCCACCTCACTCCCTCCAGTGCTCGGACATGCTCTCGTTCATGCTTAGCCTAAGGGATCCCTCTCCCTGACAAACTTCCGCTAGTTGTATGCAGAAAGCACGTGGTGTAGTTCAGATGGGAAGAGATCACTTAACACCAGCCCAGTTCAGAACTGGGTACGTTCTTTCATGTTATCGGTTAAAACTGGAAAATCCCCATTTCCATTGTCATGTGTTCCGTCTCTGGGTAAAGAAACCAACCCTGAGAATTTCAGATGAGTCTCCTTGGAGCTGCTTGGTTTTTAAATATTTGATATACTCAGCAGATGGGATCAAATAGCTGGTATGTACCAAAGATCTGTAATGAAAATGATTGTTCAGTTTTTACAAGGAGCGTCTTGTGACTCTGAAACCTAGCATTGTACTGTTGGCCTGTGTACACAGCTTAGAGCATTGTAAACTGGGTTAAGAGCAGCATGTCTATCAGTGTTTCTCAAACCATCCTACAGTATGTCAGTTGATTTTTTATTTTATTTTACAGGAATACAAAATATGATTACATGTATGATCCCAGTCAAAAAAAAAAATAGATTGTCTCTGGGTACACTCTTAAAGGTGCTGTTTGCCATTAGTGGTGTATTTAGTTGGTTCAGTCACGTAGCTGGTAACATTTATTTTGCACTGCTGCACTGCTTCCTGTTGAGGAAGATACTGCTGCTCTCCATGTTTTCATCCTTGACTGTCATTGTGCCACTCACCCGGCAGCTCCCGCACAGTCTACTCTCCAAACTAGCTTTGGTGTAAGGCAAACACTGATGGCACTCTAGTCTCCAATACATGTTCAATTACTGGTGACTTATTACCCCCCCGTATGTGGATTTCTTCAGTACACAAACGTCCTAAATACAATCCTGTCTTGAAACGCACAGCTGCATTGTCCAATGGCCCTCAACTTTTTAGATAAAGAAGTACACAGATGTGTATGTATATATACTGTATCATTTAAAGATTCCGTGTAATGTTTGGAGAAAATTATTGAATAAAAAAATCCAGTCCAGTGATTTTAGAAACAAGCTGTTTTATTTATGTCAGTTAAGATGGTCTGCACTTGTTTTGTAACAGTGACTTTTGTTTGCAGTTTCTACTTCGTGTGAAGATGTTAATTAAATATATATTTTATTATTTCCTAACGCACAAGTCACTGTAGGTTTCATAAACAATACAATCAAGGGTGGGGGGGTGCGTCCTTTCAGAGTGCCAGTCGCATTTATTACACGTCACGGGTCTCAACAGCTGATCGTCCTTCGTCAACTATGCGCCGCGAGTTGACAACACAGCACGAGTTTCACCTTGTTGTCAAGCCAGTTTGACACGAAGACGTCAGCCGCAGCGACACCGACCTGAGATGCCGAAATACTGTTCGGTCCCAAGCTGTAAGAATGACTCCGGGAGCGGGAACGACCGGAAGAGCTTCTACAAGTAAGCTGGTCGTGTTCAGCAGCCTTTTAGCCAGCTAACCTCGCACGAGCCTCATCCAACTTTTAGCTACTTGTTCCTTTTCGATGAGTCAGTCAGAAACCTGTGTGCTCTCTAAAGCAACACAATAGCCAAGCTTTGCTGTGATACTGCTCCCACTGTCACAGTATCACATCAAAAGGTGTTTCTAATATTCTGTCTACCTCACATCAAGTATTACAAACATCTCCAGCAGCACCACTAACTACAGCCTCAAAACTGCCAGAGTTACAGCGTGCATGTACAGAGTGTGATGAGTCCACAGAGTCAGTTAACTGGTGCATAAGAGCTTTGGGAGGCAGGTTTTTTCATGTATACAGATGTTGACTTTGCTATTAAATCACTGGAACAAGCTAAGTTCTCCTGTTTCTTATTTGATTTTATACAGTTGACATGGTGTCTCACATCTGTGGTGTTTATCGCATTCTAGGTTCCCTCTTCAGGACCCGGTCCGGCTGCAGCAGTGGCTGCGAAACATGGGGCGTGAGAACTGGACTCCCTCTCGGCACCAATATATTTGCCACGAACATTTTGCGCCTTCGTGCTTCAAGGTGCGGTGGGGGATCCGTTACCTCGAGAGCGACGCTGTGCCCACAGTCTTCCAGGAGGCCGAGGTAAAACAAAAAGAAACCCACAGTCTTATTCTGAAATTCTAGGGTTGCGTGATGTTGGCAAATAATTACGCTGAGATCCTGATGAGTCACAACACAGAGGTGCTTCTCGATAGATTTCTTTATTTCTCATATTATAAAATGTTTCATTTGTCTTCTCATGCCTAATTGTGAGCAGATTGTTATTTAATGTAATGCAATAAATAACTGAAAATATATTAAAAAATACAGTTTTTCTTTGGCACTTAAACAAACAGGTCTGCACATGTATTGACTGAATTGATTATTTGCATATATATATATATATATATATATCTGACCAAGTGTTTGCAACACTACAGTTGCTCTCAGTTAACCTGTAAATACTGTCATGTTGCTTTTGATAAACACACACTCCTGCTTCTTTCTAGAAACGGAGGGCCACGGATCACAGTGAGAGGAAGCCAAAACGGCTTCGAGTTAACAGTAGTCAAAGCATAACGGTGTCAGATGACAGGACGGTGGCTGTTGACGCCGTGGAGATGGAAAGTACATTGCACACGGTGCACCTGTATGAGATCACTGTCGATTCATCGCAGCAGGGAGAAACCAGCCTGGCGGAGTCGAGTGGTGTTGTGGAATCTGACTGTTCTCTCCAGACAGACCTGAACCCGCTGGCATCAGGGGACAGATTCCAAATGGAGGCAAATTTCCCTTTAACTTTGCTCCAGACAGTAGATGAGCTGAGCAACAGCGGTGAGAACACGGAGGTGGTGGTGATGTCTGAATGCCCTGCTGGTGAAGGGCAAGATGAGCTTGTGAATGGAATCACTGCTGCCATTTTAAGTCAGGGCCACGGCCTGGTCGTGAACGACTCCACACTTGGCTGCACCGACGAGGCCGTGGCCTGTCTGGGTGCTGAAGATGCGACTCGTACCACAGAGGAGTTCTCAGACGTCCGCGAAGGCCGTGAAACTCAAGTCATCGCCTACTTCGAGACGATACCAAACGTTTTCCCCAGTGAAACGTCTACCCAGTTCACCTTCTCCCCGGATACGGTGCTGTCGTCCGCTCTGAGCTCCAAGCCCATCACATCTACTCTGCCTATAGTGTCCAAACACGTGGCACCTTCCCCCACGTCGCTGGTCCTCACTGTGGAAAGACTGGACGCAGAGGAGGGAGAGGGAGACGACAGCAAGTCAGAGGAGGACAGCGTGGAGCAGCAGGATCACCAGCTGGAGGAGCACTGGTGAGTTTACAGTTAAAATTGGAAGCAGAGTTAAGTTGGCAAGCTTAGATGTGGCAAGAAGTTAATAACTAAATGTCAACATTAGACCATTTAAATGACTGCTAAAGAGCACTTTCTCTGTCCATGTTTTACATGAACAGCTACCATAAGAACAGTTTGAGCAAGGAGCAGCTGGAGGCAATTGTGGCTGAGCTGCAGAAGAAGGTGAAAGTGCTGCAGCAGCGACACCGCAGACACCTGGAGAAACTTCTGGGACTGGAGAACACGGTCAGCCAGCTGAGACAAAGCAACCTGGTGAATGAAGAGCGACTGCAGCTGCTCGAGAGGGTGAAGAGCTTTAAGTGTTCACACCAGTTATCTATGTTTTCCGTGCAACTTAGATAAACACAATCGGCTCAGCCAGAGATGATTAGCTGTAGGGGTTGTTGAATACTTGCGCAGTCAGTTATTTTGTGTTTTAAGTTTGTACTAATTACATCTGCTGCGTTTCATGTTGCCAAAAAAGAGTCCTTATATATATTTTGTTTGTGAAAATGTCAAACAGTGCACTCACTTTTTGTTGTCTCCTCTCTCTCAGGCTTACATACAGACCAGTGCAGCAGTGTCGGATGCTGGCGAGACCGTGGCCATCATCTACGAAGAGGATGATGCTGCGTACTTGTATACTCCACTGAACAACGCAGACGAAAAGGTGTGAGGCCCGACTGGCTGCGGATGTCCAGTCTGTGTGTCCGTCTGCTGCCCACCGTGCCAAAAAGTGACATGACTAATGCTGTTGAAAACAAAATCCTACCTAATTATGTTTTTTTTTTCCCTTTAACAAAGATCTGGGAGATCTTTGTATGAAATGTGGCAGTGTGTTGTTGGATCTGCTGTGAGCTTTGCACAAATATGGATGAGTAATACGGGACAATGTTGAATGTGGTTTTTTTTTTAAGGTTTACACCCTCTGCCCCTCCCCTCCTTCCTCCAACCACTTTTTGTTTGACTTATAAAGTATTTTTGTTAATGATGATGTACATATCAAATTAAAAATAACTTCCAGTTAGTTCTGTGCTTCATTTCTATAGTTACTGTACATTTCAGCTATTAAGAGCCAACAATTATACAACCAGTGAAGTACAGTCATAGAGGGTTTGATTTAATAATCACTGACAGCTTTGATCTTTTCTTCTTCTGTAGTAGGAACAAGGAAATGAGTCAACACATTAGTCACACCCTGTTTCATGACAATAAATACTAATGACCGGGGTTGGTTCATGGAAGTTTAAACTCCTATTTCCAGGTGACATTGAGCGTGGCTCCTAAAGCAGGTTTAATGTTTGTTTGAGGGATGTTTTAAATAACTGAGCATTGAGTGCAGTCAGCATGTCGCCCTACAGGTAGTTCTACAGGAAGGAAATCTCAGGTTTACTGAGTCGTCTGGATAACTCTGCCGAGTAAAACTTGGAACAGGTCAATTTACCTCAGTTTTAAAGTTGTACAGTTGAGGTAGTTCTCGATTTTACTCAGCAAAATTATCCAGGTTACTCAGTAAACCTGCTTCTTGGCTTAATTTGATACGAAGGGTGCTTTTCTGCTCATGGGGCGCTCTCACTCTCTCTCTTTCCACTAGATGGCAGTAGAGGCAGCTGTTGGATGTGGATTCTAGGAAATCTAAATGAGAATTTACACACATTAAAAGGGACAGATCAGCATTCAGCAGAAGACCTCCTCACTTAAAAGTTGCACTGTTACAAAGTACTGCCCGGACTGTTGGTGAGAAAAGAAGCTGTTAGGTCAAGCATGTTTAGGATGTGTGAAAAAAACTGTCAGGAGGTGGACTAATGAGGAAACCACTTTAGTAAAGAGAAGCTTCTGTTGAACTGAGAAGCCAGGCACCCTGCCCTGCACCCTGCCCTGCACCCTGCCCTGCACCCTGCCCTGCACCCCTGTCTTACAAAGGAATGTTTGCACCATCTGCATGTCTTAACTGAAATAGGAATTTAATACTGGAAAAGCCCATTCAGGCAGGACTTCATAGGTTTTGAATGGACTGACTTTTCAGGAAGTGTAACTGTCATCTCTGGAATAACACTGTTTGGCAGTGTTTAATGGTGTGTAATGAGGACAGTGTTTCAAGTATTCATTTTGCATGATTGCACTAATTTGTAAGAAACAGTCATGAAAACATGTAATGCTGAAAAGTTGAAAAATTGAGCCAGGAAACAACAATACAACAGGAAATTGATATCTAAAAGTGCACTGTGGGGAGTGGAATGAGATGAATATTTTTCAGGGTGGATGCGACTAATAGCAGATATAAGGGTACCTTAGATGAGAGAATGGAGATTTGGCTTGTCTCTGATTAACATTGTGATTTTATCCACTTTCCGGTAAAATTGTTCAATTAAACATGTCTGGCACATTTCCATCTTTCAACACAAAACGATTTCAGAGGTAGAAAACAAAATAAACTCATGTTGCTTCCTCCATGGTGATATGTACAATCAGAGCGGACGAGTCCCGTCAGCTGATTTACTCTGAAGGGCATGAGCCTTCACATGAGGACCTAGAGTTCAAGAATTTTTTTTCCCTTTGACAGAGTTTGTCAGAGAAAAGGGTCAGCTACGCCAGGAAATGCTTGAAATTCACTCTGTTGCTTTAAGACGCTTCAACAGGGTCGATGAAATGCCTAAATCCAGATCCTGATGCTGATGGACTGTCTCCACACAGCTTCCTGTATCATCTCATCAAGTTCTGGCACTGACGAAAATGTGAATCCTTTCGTCTTTTTCTTAAACCATTTATCCTGTATCTGCTGTACCATGGTCCAACACTCCAAAAGTGTTTTTAAATCTGAACAAAATGTTTTCTGAATAATTCTACAATCCTAACAGTGTCTGTCAGTCAGTCAGTTAGTGAGTCTGTTTGCCTTGGTTGCACCATATTTCCTTTTTTTTAAAAAGAATTTAAAGGCCATTTTGAATTTTCAGCCGTAGCTTTCACAACATTTCTCCTCATTTCCTCCTCCTCCACCTCCTTCCTGTTTATGAGCAGAGATATAGCAGAAGGTCTTCAGCTGTCTGGCTCCCAGCTGGTCCTGGTGGTGGGTGTAGTGGTGAGGAAGGGGGAGCTGAGGGTGCGGAAGAGCAGAGGGGTGGGGCGGGGCGGAGAGGCAGCTGTCCTCTTGGCAATGGGCGGGCGGCAGACAGGGAGACTGGTGGTGGCACTGGCTAGATAGTGGCATGCTGGCACCAACCTGCACAACGATTTACACATAAGGTTACGTTGTTATTTTACCCCAAGAAAATCAAGTGTAGAAAACACGAGTAACCTTTTACCAACAATAATCCATTAAAAGACTTTAATAGAAAGTTCTCTATAAAAATAACTTATGTTTGACTTTTTTAAAGTTGTTGAACTGTGTTTGCCATCACCATCACAACCATTAGTATCTGTGGTATTTACTGCTACAGTTATGTGTAAAAGTCTGATTAGACTGATGATTAATTGCCACATAATCAAAATATGTGGCTGTGACTGTAAAGTAGGCTAGGCTACATGTTACAGCAGCAGGTATCAGTTTCAAATAATGACAGATTTTAAACAGCCCCCACCCCCAAAATATACTGAATCACTGAACACCCACCTACCTAAAATATACAGAAAAAATCAACTAGTAAGGGAGGTATTCGTAAATGACTTGCACAGTGTGAAGCTACAGGAAAAAGGCGTACACAGGGTTAATCCACTTGAGTAAAGATAATCAAAGGTTAAATATTTCCTGTTTTGAAATGCACATTTGTAATATAAGCATAGTTTCCAGGTTTGCAAGTCTGTTTTCCTGGCCTTCATACAAAGAATTGGATTTCGAGCTTTTCTCCCAGATACACAAAGCAGCGTGTGCTTATTTGACATGCTGCAGCATTGGCGCCCACCTGTGGCGTGTTGCTGCCAGTGTTTCTCAGGTCATCCGGGTCAGTCATCCCCAGCCTCCACCTCTGCCATTTCTTCTTGATCTCTGCCTGCACCTGCGCGTAAAGGGATGAGTTACGGTGGGAGAAAGAGGAGACTAGTAGAATCACGTTCATATGTTTCTCCATAAGATCTCAGTTCAGTCACCAAGTATGAGGTCTTTTCTATTTCACAAAAGGAGCAGTAGTTTATATTATAATGTATAAAGCATATTATGTGTCATGTCTAATGTTTTTAATACAATTACAACATATTATTTCATATTAGAAAATAAACACTTAACTGGCACATGTCAGATTTGGTTGTCTTAAATCCTTATACATAATACGCGGAGTAACAACCAAAAGATATTTTTAATGCCTAATATCTCTGGTGCCATTTTTCAAATGGCTACACTTGGTTGCTTTCAAGTAGAAAATCTTTTTATTGCCCTGATAGAATTGGGAGAATCGTAGTCAATGTCCAACATGGACACACACTCCTACAATTTACCTGTAGTGGACCATGAGGGGCACCAAGTCCCTCATGGTCCACCACCAGAAATAATCCTCATTATCGCCTACATTTCCTTTTGTTATTTCACAAGCATTTTATGTCAAGCCTCTGTGAACCTGATGCACAGTGCCTGCATGCATGAGCTCACTTTGGCATCATCTCACCTAGTGCACACACACATACATAGACACACCACTTACCTCCTTGTTGACAAAACAGTAGAGGACGGCTACAAATAATCCCTGTGAAGAGGGGAAATGACTCTTAATGCCGACCATGAAATGTGTTTTGCGATGCTGCTTTTATCCAGAAAACGTCTTCTGAGTGCAGACGTTGATAGCCTGTGGGGATACACAAAGTCCTGACTGTACCTGGAAAGAGTTGAGGAAGAGCTGGAAAAAGAGGCTGATGTTGCGGAGGATGCCGTCCGTGTGCTCTGTCAGCTCTGCAAAGACCACTTCATGGATCCCCAGCAGAGGGATCAGGGTCAGGGTGGATTTGGCCAGTCTGTAGAGAACGACACAAAACAGATGGCGTTCTTTTTGTGTTAGTGTTGCCTTTAGATCTGGTATCTATTCAGTGCTTTGCTCAAAGACACTTCAGCAGGAAAGATGCTTTGCTTTGTTTGTGGAACACCTGCTTTCCAGTTAAAGGACAGTTTCCCTGCGCCAATCCTGCTGCCCAGAACCTCTGAGCAGTAATAAACTAGAAAACTACTACTACCTTCCTCCAGAGCATCATGGGAGATAAGACAGTTGCTCTGCTTGATGGAAGTGATTCTTATAAATCAGTCAGTTTGTGCTTGATAGCCGTCGGCTTGTGTGTGTGTGTGTGTGTGTGTGATGCTGGTCAAGGTTAGGTCAGGGGATTATGAGAGGCTTCTCCTGCCGTCTGGGTTTCTAAAAGCCTTGAGGTCTCCTGGGCCCTGAACTCACTGTCAAAGGCAGTGAGGCGCTGTGGCTGTGTGTTTTGCAAGCGCCTCTAATTGAAAAAGATTCTTCAAAATGTAAGACTAAAAATAAAAGTTAAAAAGATCCACTGCAGCTCCTTATTCTAGCGGCTTAATCAAAAACAGTCTCAGCATTAACATTGATAATAGAACACAATAGATATGAATGATTGATTGATTTGTGATGTGGCGATAAGGAGGGTGAAAGAGGGTTAGGTACATTTGTCTGATTTTGCCATATTATTACAAATGACCTGTAATTAAGCTTAATTTCGTTGCACATTTTTATTATTCACTTAATTGTTGTTGTTTTGTTGTAACATATTTCTTGTGTTTTTTGATGGTTGCTGGCTTAATTGCTGGCTGCATGTCTTCTGTTGTATGTGTAATAGCTGCAGCGAGCTCCCTTTGAAGAGACAGTGAAGTAAAGTAAGGTGAAGTAATATATCCCAGAGCTTCCCTGCCGCTAAATGCCTTACAAACTCTGAAATAATTAAAATAAGGATTTTAGGGTCACATGATGCTGTTTCGGAGGCTGCCTCAGTCCCAAAAATTCTGCTCTGATCCTTTAATGCTCCAGTCCGGAGGTTTCCCCCGTGACTGGTCCTACAGTGTTCACATGTTCGCCATGTTCACAATGTTATTAACTTGACCTGAAAGCCATTAGCCTAATTACTGTCCTGCCCACTGCAAATACCACTTTACCTTCTGGGGGGATGTGTTTGTAGGTGGAAATGTACTTTTAGTAATTTTGCTTCAGTGCTTTTTCAGGGGAGGTGAATATAACTTTACAACAGCCATGTCCATGTGTCTTACCTGAATTTGTAGTCGTTGTATCTCATCTGATGGGCTTTCAGTTTGGATATAAGAATATGGAGGATGCGGATAAAGATGAAGAAGTTCACCTGAAGAGATAAAAAAAGGGGGTTTCACCATGAATTGGCAGTTGTCAACCAGGAGCCAACGTTGCTGTGATGTTTCTGTTCTGTGTTGTCTGCATCCATGTATATTGACTGAAGAGCTTAATATGGCTCTGAAACACCCTGCAGCTGCCAGCCACACTGAGTGTTTCTATTCGTATGTGTGTGTGCCTGTGTGTACATTACCAGAGTGGCGAACAGGATGGGAGTGCGGATTATCCACCAGTGCGCCTTGTTCTCATTCATCTCCCAACACCTACAAGCACAAACACACGAAAATACACAGCAAGGTATCCTGAAAAGATAAAATATTGGATGAGGTGAAGAATGAAAAGACACGGGTGAAGTGGTTTTCTTCGGTGTGTTGTGTAAAACCTCCTTCACATCTGTGGAACAGGTGCGAGGGAGAGTGGAGAAAAAAACTCCTGCACACTGTCAGCACAAAATTTACCGAAGAGGCAAAAATAAAAATGACTCACCTTGTGTTTTCAGACAGGTAACGTACAATAATCCAAGGAACCACAAATACCACTGGGGTGCCTGACACAAAACAGACATATGTGAGTATAAAGAGTTCACCAGAGGAATTTAATAGATTTACAGATGATGTGACCTGTTCACTAATTAAGAGTAGAATAATTACAACCAGAATAAATACAACCATTTCTTTCTTTTTTTACTTCCTCTCCATTTCAGCTGACTATGCCTGTATGATTACTCGTGTGTGTGTGTGTTTGTGTGTGTGTGTGTGTACCCCAGCCTATCAGTAGGTATCCACAGAAGTAACGGTTTTCAGAGAATACCACCAGCACCAGCAGGTTGTGTAGATACAGGCCCTCCACCAGCAGCCAGTAGTAGTTGGCTCCCACACAGTACTGCATCAGCACCTGAGCCACACGGCAGCCGGACACAGCCTAATGTGTGTGTGTGTGTGTGTGTGTGTTTGTGTGTAAGAAGAGAAAATAAGTTCTCTAGAGGTTAGAAGTTACACATTCTTTGTGTGTCAACACTCTGCTTAACGTCAACCGTAACTGTTTCTAAGTCTTGTGGGGCAAGTCCAAGTCGAGTCTCAAATCTTCCCAAGCAGATATCAAGTCAAGATCCAAGTCTCTTATTTATCTTTTTAAGTTTCTGAGATTTTACCAGGTCAAAACTTAGGACATGAAGGGTTTTGCTTTTACTATACTATACTATACGTCAATATTTATGGCCAGGATGAAGGCTACTGGTTGAAAACTGTCATTTGATGCAATTGAGGGATGGAGCAGGTTGGAAAATACTTTCTGCTTTGTTTTCTGTGACGTGACAAAAATGTAGACATCCCTGAAATAATCCCTGTTTCTTTCTCTCTCTGTCTCTCCCCTTCTCTCTCTTTTCTGTGTGTGTGTCCAAACCTGATCACTGAGTACTTCCAAGATGTCCCTGTTGTCTCTGAACTCAGGAGTGTCTCTGTTCAGCACAGCATCTCTGGTCAGGATGGAAATAGCTCGCAGAATGAACGACGCAAACAAGTTGGCGTGGATGTAGTTTCTGGTGCAGTGCAGCTTCCTGCAGACACCACACATGCCACAGTGATGTTAAACATATCAGTGTGTTACATTCAGCCAGACTGCTAAATACTTGACAGGACCTTGTACAAATACCCCAAACCAGAAAACAAATTGTAGAGGTGTAGGCCTACCTGAAGAATAGCAGAATAATCAGAGCCAGAGAGAGGCTGCCCAGACTAGCACAGTAACCCACTGTGTACATGACTCTGAAGTAGGCAAAGATCATCATCTGCTTCTCCTGTACAAAATGCAACCAAAATACAAGAGCGGGTTAATACAGTGAACAGAAATGTAAAGTTGTTTTTTTTTAAGGTTTCACTCCCTTCTCCAGTACTTCAGCCCAAAGTGTGTGTGTGTACCTGAGCTTCTGGTTGGCTGTCAGTGTTGCACTGAGAATGATCCATCCAGGTGCGGTTGGGGTTGGAGATGTCGGTGGTCCACTGACCATCAGGACCGCACTCCCGCAACACAAAGCCATTACGCACTACACAAACACACATAAAATGAGAATAACCTGTGTGTGTGTGTGTGTGTGTGTGTGTGTGTGCTTTCCTACCTTGGTTGTACCAGGGCAGGTACCAGGGGCAGGGCACCTTAACTGTAGAGTTTGGTTTTCCATCTGACCAGCAGGCGTAAGAGTCAAACATACGAGCACAAAACACTCCTGAGGAGACGAGAGGAGAGGAGGGGAGAGGAGAGGAGACATTAGAGACAACAATATGTGCGTCTAATGACAGTTTTAAAATGTGTAAATACTGTAAAAAGGTTACTTGTGTCTCCATTAATATTTTTGTTTTCATTTATTTCAAACCTTTGTGTGTGTTACCTTTGGGTCTGGGTTCTGTACTCAACCGGAGCAGACATTCATTCCTGTAGCGGTCCCATTTCTTCACTGTATTCTTCACAGTCCTCCCTGACACACACTACACACAGAAGTGTTGTATTGGTTGTGTTGTTGTATTTATACTGAAAGACGTTTCTAATATTTGGTCCATCCCAACTGACAATAATGAGTTACTAATGTTGTGTAGGAATTTCTTTCACTTTCAACTAAGCTGCTGGACTGGCTACTGCCAGAAAATTTCCCTCAAACATAAAATCCAGAGAGCAGAAAAGTCTATATATATTGTATGTACTATATTTATATAACGCTCTCCTCCAGCATCAAACACATAAAGAAATATCTTGCTCATCATAAGCTGCTGTGTCATCTGTGAAATGTCTCTCCAGACACATACCAGAGTCCTGCAGAGGAGGAAGAGGATGAGGAATGTGTCAGAGGCCTTCATCACTCAGAGGTGTGCCAGGGTGGCCGCCGGGAGACCATCTCAGAGCTTTAGAGGACACCACAGGGTCACTGACAGGTCATCAGAGGTCAAGTAATCAAACTGTAAACTTCTTGTTAACCAGTGCATTCCTCTGTTGTTAACCATTGCATTGCATTCCTCAAGAAGAGGAAAAGGTGGGATAAGTTCCAGATCATTAATCGGTCCACCTGTTTGCTCCCTGTAAAGATTGTTAAAAATCAATCACTTAGTATTTGGTTTACATCTGAAACTGTAGTGTGTGAAAGCAGTGCACAAGGAATACATAAAACTACAAGTGATAATTCCAACTTCCCACTTCAAGCAAGCTGAAATAATTTCATTAACTCGACAAAACTTGAACTGTCCTCTTATGACTGTTAGATAGAAGTGCTTAAGACTGTAATAAGATTGTAATACGGAAATCAGGAATAAGGCAATCTCTGACCTAATGAGATTATGGATCATTACTCAAATATATCATCAATTAAAGCACACAGATCAAATAATTCAAATGTCTCCTTCCCATGAAACATCACAGCTTATCGATATATTAATTTGAATTTATGAACTGAAGATGTGTGCCCATAATACACAAATAGTTTTGGGTACTATGGGGCTAGAACCATTAAGATATGGGGCCAGTATTGTGGGTAAATTCATTTGGAAAGGTGTGTGGAGGTTGTAGAATGTATGCAGAATATTTTGTAAGTACATCACTGTACTGAAAAGACTTTGGACCATCCTCTCTGTGTAACTTGTGAGTCTGATAAGTGGGTGCACTTTCCAGCCATCAAAGCATACAGACAGAGGAACATGAAAGACTGCAGAGTAATCCTGTCTCTAATCCTCCCGTCAATACTGGTGGGTAGCTAATTTAACTGTCCAGGAAGTTTGTGGGCTGGCATGTGACGCGCAAAGCCTTCTGTGGTGGGAGGGAGGAGGGAGAGGATGGAGCACAAGGAAATTTAAGAGCAAGCAGAAAATTAGAAAGGAAAAAAAGACTGCATTACTCAAAAAGGAGGATTCATTAGACAAAAGTAGAGCTGTGAGATGTAAGATATTAACAGTTCAATGATGGATTCATCTTAATCATAGCAAGCCTTCTTCTCTCCTCTGTCAGCATAGATTATTATTAGGAACACAAACGAATGCAGGAAGAAGGATGTCATGAAAGAGACAGAAGAGGCTGCAAAAACCTTATGTTGTCATGTGGGATTCAAATCCGCAAGAATTTGTTGAAAGTTCCATGATTAAAAAAAACCACAACCTTTTATTTGCTCTTTTACTTTCTTTGATGAATACTTCACTTTTAAAAGTAGTAATTGAGTTTAACCTACCCAGTGTCAGTGGCGTGCGTCTGTAATGGGCATGGTCAACCAAGAACAAGGGGCATGCGCAGGGGTAGGTTTAATTTTTGCACTGCGCTCACACCACAGTGGTACATTGGCTTTTAAAAAGGCACTTGGGCCCTCAAATGCCCCTCCGATGTGACAATAAGACAGATATGAAGCATAAAAGTAGTCCATTGGTGCACAGACATATCCGGTTAAATATACGTTCAATAAAAGGGCACTTGAGCACATAGAGCAATTTTGTGTCATGTGATGGTGTAGATGTTGTTTCAGATACTCGCTGAAATAATATTTTGGAATAAAACGTCCTTGTTTTAAGGTCATCCAGCACTCTGTGGGAAAGACAGCACACATATCAACTCAAAAGTTAAAAGAGTATTTCACCAATTTAACATTACTGCCATCATCTAATGTCCAAGTCACGTAATAATGTGTCCTACTGTGTGTGTTCTTCAGTTCAGAAACACAACACCGCAACCATATGAAGTCAGATTTTAAACATTTACTTTAAGAGCTAGCTCTTACTGCGTAAAGTGACTCTCCACCAAACTGGGGACTATAACCAGACATTTGTGTATTAAAGATTTCCATTCTTCAAGTCAGTGATCATATCTAATATGACCTAATAAAAGATAAGTTATACAAAGAGCACACAGTAATAAGTATTATCCAACATTCAATATCTTTGAATTTAATGAGCACTGACATGCCTTTAATCATGCAAATGTGCACCAGCTGCTCAGTATATTAATATATGTTATATTATAAAACGTTCATTATGCATGCAGTGTTAACTCATACGAGAGACATGGAGGGAGGGAGAGAGAGGTCCTAAAATGGCAATTAAATATGTTGTTTTAATAATACTGTATATTATATTTTATAATATATGAGGAAGAGCAGCAGCAGGCAGTGACTGGATTTGTTCTGTGCTACTGCTAAATCAACTCTGAACACACTTCTGTCTTCTTGCATCTCTGCTATGAATGTTTCTTTTTGTTGGTCTTTTTCTTTCTGTCTCCCAATTAAATAAACTCACACACACTGGTCACTTAATGACGAATTTTTCTAAATGCCTCAATCTCCATCTGTCTAAAACTGACTCAGGGAGATAATAAGCCCTTTCCTTGAGAATGGGCCTCTTTCTGTGTTTAACAAGGTTCAAATGATCACTATTTCCTCTTAAATAAGACAACTCCCTTTACAAGCCATCAATGTAAAACAAAGAAGAGGAAAAGTGTGTTACATGAGGAGGAAAAAAAAGAAAAAGTTGGAGATAGAGACATCTTGGTGCTTGTTGAGAGGACAGAGGACACAAATTTTCAGTGATCTGATGATGATCATTACAGTTTTTCTCAATTGTTTACACACTAAAACTGGTACACTGCCATTTAAAATGCTAAACTTAAATTTCCTACTGTCCACTCTGACCTCCTCACATGGGCAAACACATGTTGCACAGTTGTTCAATTAGCAATCAGAGCTCTAGCAATACAGTAAAAGGGCCACAGGTGAGCTCTTCTGTTTTGAAGCAATGGATGCCAACATAAGCGAGAGAGGCATAGCGAGTGAGAGGAGTGAGAGGAAGAGGAAGAGGACGGGGAGGAGGAGGACAAGGAAGAGGAAGAGCAAGGCCAAGGAGGAGCCATACAGTAATCTCTGATGAGATTCGAGCCAAGTTGGTTGACCATGTGGTGACCTTTTCTGCAAGCTACGGAAGACGCAAGTGCAGATTTAGCTGTAGAAGCTTTTCAGGGCTGGAATCGCCATACGAGGCGATACTTCCCCCGCTGCTTGGCCAGGGAGAGCTTTGCCTGCGATGTTGATGTGGTCCTTTGGCCAGACCGAAACAGAAGACAAGATGCAGCCAAATTTTCTTTTTCTTTGCAGGATATGCAGAAGGCTTATTTTCTTTTTTCTGTCGTTTGTTCTGTATGAATGTTTGCTGAGATGTATGCAGTTTACAGCAGGCTACTGTACCTACAGTGTAACACTGAAAACGCAAAAGGCCTGCTGATAAGATTATCATAGTAGTGTTCAATTGGTTCTTAGAAACCTCTGTTCATTTGATGGTGTGTGTGTGTCATTTGAAGGCAAAATGTTATTTTGAGAATACCTGACATTGTTTTGGATGCAGCGTTTGCTTTTGCTCTTGCACAAGTGGATTTGGAGATTTGTGGAGTTTTGGGTTTTGTGTGTGAGTTTTTGTATTTGTGTTAAGAGTCTTAAGACTTAAGGGCTGTGTGATATTTTAGAAACCAGGGAACGCAGACTAGATAGCACAGCCAGATTGTGATAACAAGGAGAAATATCATTTATGTGGCATTGTCTGTCCTATGTCAAATATCTGTCTTGTTCTACGTGTCCAGCAGCATCAGCAACTGTTTGTTTGAAAGAAAGACAACAGAGCAACAGGGGAGCAGCAGTAGCCACCACAGCTTAAGAGAGGAAGCTTAACCAACATAAAATCAAAGGAAAGAACATCACAGGGGCGCTCCCAGGCTTTGACTGAAATCTCTCTGAGGTGTTTTTTTCTTCCGCATCACAAACAACAAAATGATCTTTAAGGTCTTTAAGAAGAAGTAAGGGTGAGCCACATCCCTGCCCCCACTATCCCGGAGTTCAAAACATTTCCTTTTCGACCCCATTGTCTGCGTGGAATCTCTTCAGGTTTTGTGCCATAACACATACAGTAGATCATTACGCTGCATGATAAAAATGCCAAGCCTCAAGGATAAAGTTTTGCTCCATTATGATTTTCATGCATGTGGCCCTGTTCATCAGAAAGACAGGGTTAGAAACATTTAAGCTTTCTATACAACAGAGGATTCTGCGTTTAAGGCCCGCTCGTCCTTATTAAGTTGATCGCTAAAAGGAACAAAATGTATCTTCTGCCAGCTGCTTTATTGTTTTGGATTCGTTTCACCACTCTTTCTTTAATTTGTCACTCATCTGTGATTCTTTCAGCATTAAATCAAGGCTCTCAGGTGTGGGTGAATTCTGCTTTCCTGTTTCAATTTTTTTGATACCATGGTGCTGACTCTTTCGTTATGTATCCGGGGAACTTGCAGGCATGCACACAAATATCCACTGAAAAGCAGACAGAATTTCAGACCTGACAGAAGAGTCTGTTTTGCCTCTTGTCACCTTGTTTTTCTGCACACTGACAGCTGGAGCTGGTTCAATCCACTGACAGACACGCAACACAGCTGGGCCTAGCTGTGGCACACATACACACACTTAGCCCAATTAGCCTGGATAACGCTGCAGCCAACACATCTGAGTTCATGTAACAATGCTAGCAGGCTGAGTGTGTGCGTGTGTGTGTGTTGTAACCAGCTTTCCCAGATCTGTGGGTCACCACACCGCATGTAATAATTCACACCACTAGTATACCTCAGTAATTAGCACTCACTTTATACTGATGCTGCGACAGGCTTGTTCGGTAATGACTGTGGTATTTCTTTCTTCTTTGTTTTTCACTCTCGTTCTCCTTTTTTTCTTTCTTTTTTCCTGAGCTACACACTTACAGCAAGTTTCCCTGATGTGAAACTCTGAACTGAAATAAACAACAGCTTCTTTCAGTTATTGTGACTAATCGTTTTTTAAATTACTGATAACCTAAAAAAGTCAAATAAAGTGACAAATGGTCATTTCAAGTTATCAGAGCCCGGTCTTAAAATACCTTCAATTATTAATCGATGATTAAAATGGTCATTAATTGCTTATTTCAGTGACTTGTGTCTGACAGATCATTGGGGGGCCTGTGCCATTTATCTAACAAGTTTATTCATTGTCTTTTTTTTCTTACTTCCCATCCCTGTTGGGGTCAGAGGTCAGGGATTCACACTGACAGTGAATCTAAAAGGGGCTCCTCCTTGACCTTTAAAATACATCATTTTGATCTTGTTCACTGCCTCACCTTCAACCCTACTTTTCATAAGCTGAGGAGAGAAGCTGTTATAGCATGTATACATGTGATAGTTTCACTACAAAGAGCCAAAGATCCACAGGGGCATTCGCATATTTTGTTATATTGTTGTCCATACAGTACGCTTCTTTTTAAAAACCTGTGAAGCCATTAAAGGTTTTGTTTACTTGTTCACATTTGTTTGTGTCTTTTTGTTTCTGTCGCTTCCTCCTCTCACTCTGCGGGACAGTTACCATGCTTACATAACCCCCACGGCCATATTATCATGCTATGATAAACAAATACAATGAACGATTCCCAGTTCTCATTCAGAAAGAAAAGCACACCAAACACTGGAAAAAAAGGCTGTGCAATGGTCACAAAATGTTAATCAAAACACGAGGCAAAGGCTGCATGATGAGAACATGACGGAAAAGAAGAAATGTGGACCTCACCTTTAGGGATGTCAAGTTTTCATTTTTTCACAGTGTCAAATCTGCAACCAAACCCCTGCTGTGTGGGAGAAAAATGAAGCAAATCCGCGTTTCGGAGGGCAATCACATAATGCGATCACTGAAGTCTGTCTGTCTCTCTTTCTCTCTCCCCCTCTCTCTCTCTTACCCCCCTCCTCCCTCTTTCTCTTGAAGGATGGTATTTATGCTTCGGTTCCTTTGGTTCCTGCCGGCAGTAATCACAGTAACAAAATCAATTTTGACCACGATTTGCACTGGTCAGGCATGATTTTTGCAGCGGTTAGTAAATGTGATCAGAAAATGTATAGAAAATGATTTATTTGGTACTATGATATGTGAATGTGTGTCTCTCTGTGCTAAAGTTGCAGGTGGTGTAGATGTAACTTATCCTCTGGCATTAGTCAAGGCTTGATCATGTTTACACTAAACCAAGCAACTGAAAAGATTTCCTTCTGGTGCATATGATGATGCATATCCTCATGTAGAGTCAAGCTCTGGACCCTTGTTGCATCCTATAATCTTCTCTACAATCAGAAGTGTCCCTTAAAACAATATGCTAAAAAGTGTAAATCAATCACACCTGGGCTGGAGGTTAACAGTCCATCACTGTGACTGACTGTTCATTAAGATTTCTATTGAGCTCTTCCCATAACGAGACACCAGATGAGCTTGAGGATTTACTGTCATAAATGGTGGCGTGACTGGGGTCTCAGTCCTTATCACAACAAATGTTGCTTCTGACCTGAAAGCTGCTATTTCAAATCCGGGTACCAGCCAAATTAAGCATGCACAAAACAGGAATCAGTGAATTGTACGACATCACTTGTATGTGAATATATGTGAATATATGTGGAGTATGCTGAAGATGACCAGCGGCCCAGTTGTTGACGAGAAGAGGCTGAAACTCCCTGCATTGCTGCAGAAGTAGCAGCACCCATCCTTAATGAGTGGCCTGAGTACTGCTGAGGGCAAAGATCACATTTAAGGATTAGGAATAAACCAGGATTTTAGACATGGGATAATTACTGGGTGTTAGGAAGAGAGGAAATAGAGGGCCCATTACTTCAATCAAATTCACATAGAAAGACGAGTTAAATCCAGGGTAATCTGTCAAAAATGTTGGTTGTGGCTCTACTTTTGCTTCAGAGCAATGCAATGTCACCTGGTAAAGCACTGCACTGGCCAGTGAAATATGTGCAAATACACATATTGTGCAAAACACCTGTGATAACTTGTTACCTTGTAAACATCAACACAGATCAACACAATGACTTTACAATAAACCACAGCGATGTGTCTGAAATAAACCTTCAAACTTCTTTCTACTATTGTTTTTGACTTTGTTTTCTGTTTTGTTTTTGAAGAATTTTGATAAATAAAATTGTTCTTATGAGAAGGTATTTAAAGCTATGCATCAGCCAATCTGAGATGAATGAGAACCTATTCGGTGCCTAACACTGAAGTGTATTCAGTTAGATCTACAGTAGCTGTATCGTCCCATCACTGAGGACTCTTCTGCTGCAGCATCTTCACACCAGAAAACAGATGGGCAGTAAACTTTCTCTGACTGACTCCCTTTGGGGTCAGTCCACAACAACTCACCCAGAATTCAGAACTTCATGGATTTCCTTGAAAAAAATGAAAAAAACGTCACACGGGACCTTGCAAAATCCTACAGCTCTGCTCCAAATACTGTTCTAGTTCTGAATTTTGGCACCCTTGGAGCTAAATTTCACCATTTTTGCAGTTCTTTGTGTGTGTATTCAATTGCTTATTTTTCACTGGATTGGGCTGAAATTTGTACTGAACATCCAAGAAACCCTAAGGAAAAATTGTAACATGTATTCATGTAAATAGCTGTCACTGAATAAAAAGATTTTTTTTT
>NTHP01000063.1:872385-890080 GCA_003416845.1 Oplegnathus fasciatus
GTACAGGTCCTGGAGAGATGGACGATTGCAGCCAATCACCTTCTCTGCAGAGCGAATGATACGCTGCAGTCTGCTCCTGTCTTTGGCAGTGGCAGCAGCGTACCAGATGGTGATGGAGGAGGTGAGGATGGACTCAGTGATGGTGGTGTAGAAGTTTCTTTGGGCAAAACCCTCTTATAGTGCCATATTGTGATTCTTTTTATTCCACTCCTCTTGCTAATAAATTTAGAAATTAAGGAAGAATATTATATTTGTACGAAAAAAAGAATGTGTGTTTAACCATAGACCTCTCCTTTAAATTGGAACATTAAGGCCCCTTAAATCTGACCGAGAAGGATTTTTTTTGAATGACCTCCATCTGATGTTTGCACTTTATTTGTCTTTGGTGCAATAGCCCAACATCCATTTTATTTTTAGTTACCTTGCTCAACTCTTCTCGGCCAGTAGCTGTTCAGTAAGTGTCGGATGTTACTTACTTTACTCTCCTACCCACATTTTATCAAATGTGTTGTGGTGGAGTAGCTTTTTGAACCAGTGACCTTATATAGTCACCTTCCCGTCTCATTAGGTTACTGTCACCCCAAACTGGCTTTAACCTGATTAATTCTACCGCAAAACTGAAAAGTGATGAGAGCGAGTGTTTCTTATCTCTGCTCAGTTGGAAGACACACTGCTGGAATGTAAGGGAGGGATCTGTTCTTTTCATCCGACTGGGAACTTTATCAGCAGGTACCTTAGCTCATATCTGCCTCACCAATGAGTTAATCGGCTGATGTTCCACCAAAAACACACACACACACACACACACACACAGGGATATTGCCAGTACAACCTGACCTAAATAATCCTGTGGCTCACACCGTGTACCTTTCTGCACAGCCATCCTCCCTTAATTTCCTCATAACAAGAGACCGCAGTACTATTTATGATCACCACGTTTTATGGGGCTTACACCTTGATCCAGTTCAGCTGCTCCCTCCTGAACTTCTTCCTCTGACTGGGATAATAATTCAGGCCGGGAATCGAGTGCCAGCCCAAGCCACTCTCCACACATTCACAACGGATCACGCATACTTTTGTAAAAATGTTTTTTCTGTTTACTGTTTATGCCAGCAACAGTTTTACTGCTACTGAATTGCAGTGACTGGATAAAATAATATTGTACAATCTAATACTAGCTTAGCTTTGTGACACAATCTCAGCAGCCTTAGTTGCAGGGTCGTTGCGTTGTCATTGTGCCGATTTCCTGCACACGCAAAACTTTGAACTCTGAATGCCGGATTCACAGTGAACAAACTTTGGGTTCATGTTTTACGTTGTGAATATGTAGCTGACAGTGACGGTCACGCAGAATAAATTTCACCCATACCAACACGCAGGGCACCAGCCAGCGGCAGTGCAAAACAGCTAATGATAGCAAACTGTTAAGGACACAAAGTGAGAGAAAGAAGTGCGCAAGAAAAAAGGAGGGAGATGTGAGGAATTCAGGTATGTGTGTGGATAACGGTGAAAGGTGGAGTTTGGGGAAAAAAATGTTCCTGATTAGGGAATTTTTTTTCGAGTTTTGAGTATAAGGTATGTGTATGGATACCAGTAAATATCAGGGTTTTTAAAAAAATAACTCCCTGACAGATACCGAGGACTGTGTCTCGAACAGCAGTTCCCAGCTTTTCATGATAAAACTCTTTTCAGGAAGGAAAATGTTCTTCAGTGGACTCTGGTAGAAAATGGTTAGTGCTGAGAATGTTTCTTTTATTATAACGAACAGAAGAAGCTATTCTGTAACTTCGACTCCGAGAGGAGCGTTCGCGTTGAATCAGTTCCTTTGTGGGTCTGTCGTGGTTTAGATTTGGATTTAGATTTCTTGCCGTTGCAGGTGAGAAACCTCCGTGAGTTTCCGTTCCCACTGAGTGGACACAGTGAGCCTGTGTTATTTCAAGGGAGGAGGGGTTGCTTTCTCTTTCTGACTTCAGGTGCCAGGCAACCTCTCTGCCCTTCACATTCCCCAGTATCGGTCATGTGACCAGAGTTTGGCCAGAGCCAGCAGAGCATGACTAGAGAGACTCACAGAATGCCTTTTTCCTCTCTTCTTTCTGTTTTTTTTCAGCCAGGTTTAGATGAGATTCAGTTTCATCACAGCCTCAGGATCTTCTGGTTTACGAGGCCGCTGTTTGCTTTATAGTTTTGCTGGTTATTTTTTATTTTTGGTCAAAACACGAAAATCTCACTCCTTCCCCCTCACACTCACAGTTTAAATATTTAAAAAGAAAATGAAGTGTTTAATTTGATATGCGACCATTTGGAAGCAGTGAACCCTGCGTAACACCTGTAAGAATCAATGATTAGCTTAACGATGAACAAACATGCCGGAGGGTCTTAGACAAGTCACTGGAACAGCACGCTGGAAGTGTTTCTCACTGGTAAACATGCTTTGCCATCACGATGCTCTGTCATGCCTCTGTGGAAAGAGTTTATTTGCTCTACATTTTGTGGTTTGTGCAGTTATGTTTTGGTCAGCGTTATGTGATGTCCTACACAGGCCTGTTCACAGACCAAAAGGAGAATTAAACTAAGAAATTGTGTTTTCCATCATTTAGAAGCATTTTTCTAAATAGCTGACTAAACTTGTATTTCAGGAGATGTGGGAGGAAGACTTTCTTTTTTCATTTTTAATATTTTGTCAGCAAGTAAATAATTGTAGCCTAAATAACTAGTAATAAATTCAAAGAAAGAATCTTCACATAACAGGCCATAGTTTGCATTATATGCAGTTGTTATAACATACACTACAGCATTAGAGAATCTGACTTCACCTGAACACAAATCAAACATGTGCTTGTTTTGCCAAATGTAAACTTCTCGAATACTCATTAGAATTTAAATGAGCTCTAATCTGTAGTTGCTGTAATCATGACCAGATGTCAAGCAGTTCCTCGTTCTTTATTAGAGGCGACACTGATATGGGAGTGAGAGACAACAGTTGGAAAGTAATGTGATATAGCACCAAGGGACTTCTCCCATATTTACTATGAGATGTTCATTAATTTTTCAAGTCGCTACCTTTGTCAGGTGTGACTGCATGTGTTTGTGAAACTACACTGAAAGCCTTGAGTCGTGTCTATCATGGAAACTCTGGCTGATGGGTCTTTTAAATGTGCTATAGAGTCGAGATAACTACGTGCTGCTTTGCTCATTAAATAAAGATCACAGAGATGGCATGTAAAACACGACAGTGGAAGATCCTGGAAACTGTCTGTTGGCTTCAAGCTGGAACAATCCGGGTTGGTCCACTTGACAGCTTTAAGCAAGAAATACTGTGTGCTTTTACATGGCACATTTTACATCCTGCCCAGTGGCACAACAGTAGAAGCCTGGAGATACAGGGCAGCTCCCACAAATGAATGTGTGTAATGGTGTAAGTATGTAGCAGGGTGTTGGAAAGAAGTATGCAAGCTCAGCCAAGCATCCAATGATAAATCTTGTCTCAAGGGTAAAAAACGAATAAATCATGTAACCTGTCTGGAACGACTCCACTCCTGTGTGCTCACACTTCTCACCTCTGCCCGTTAACTGATCCTGTGGCTAATTGTTTAGAGCGTGTGTGGTTAAGTTGCCAGTTGCTGGTAACGTAGCCCTCAGGATTGAATGTCAGGGTACTCTTACGAAGACACCTGGATAGAACGCACTCCGTCATTTTTGTTACCGGTTTACTGACTCATGCGGGAGCGAATGTGCTGTTACAAAATCTCAAGCGCAAGCAAATTAAAAGGTGATGTATGTTTGAAATGAAACAAGATAAGACATACAGCGTCTTAAAAAACAGTCATGTTTATTTAAAAAAAACACTTGTGAGATACATGTACTGCAGTTGTATATAATACACACAGATAATTCCTGTTATGGATGAACCCTGCTGTGCTCTCACAGCGCACACTGTAAGGCAGAGTCCTCTGCCGTCCCCCCATCCCCACCCTGACCACACTGCACTAAACGCTGCGTTGAATACAGTTATCATCTGTCTTGACTGTTACAGGTGATTAATGATACTCTTACTACAGTATTTACAACACACAATCCTGTTGATACCCCTGTCGTGCCATTTAACACATCCAGTTCTTCCATTTTGTACACAGTGGTGCCTCATTATGACGGTGACACACGAAGCAGTCATGGCGGTTTTTATAAAAAATATTCAGTGGTAAACATGAAGAAGCCAGGACTGTATAAAAAGTATATGATTGTATAATGACGATAACATTAAGTGGGTTGAAGAAGACAGAGAAAGGAGCACTAAGAACATCATTTTCTTAGCTTTTTCTTTTGAAACATGATTAAAAGAAATTTCCACTCCAGTGTCCTTTGCACATTTTTTTCAGTCTTTTACAAACAAAGAGCCTAATTCAGAGATACGTAACATTAAAGGCAAAATCAAACACATCCTTCATTACGGAGTCTCCTTGCTTCCTTGAGCTCCTTTCCTCAGTACGCCCTCAGTTTGGTGCGAGAGCAGGTTTGAGATTCAATAATGTCTTTTCCTCTTTGACCTTCATTCATACATAGTCTTTCCTTTCTAACCCCGGGCCACCTGCAGACCGTGGGGCAGAGTAAGCCATTCGTGAGGGGTTGTACCTGGTCTCACGTGGCGGGCAGGAGCAGCAGAGCAGTCCGCCACCAAGAATCAGGAGGGCAGCAGCTGCCCAACCGATGTACAGTGCGGCTCCCAGCTCTCTCCGCTGAGCATCAGTAAGTAGAGGGTTGTAGAAATCCCTGATTATAGTGTTGGCCGACCAGGAGACAGGGATGAGCTGCATGACTCCGGAAACAATGAAGAAGACCCCAGAGATGATCATCACCTTGGCCTTGGATGCCTCGTCTTCAATGCAGTTGGTGCATTTGGCCCCAGCGATGGCAATGAGCACAGCCAGGATGGCTAACAGGATTGAGATGACGGTGAGGGCGCGGGCAGCTTGGAGGTCTTGGGACAGGGCGAGCATGGAGTCGTAGACCTTACACTGCATCTGGCCCGTGCTCTGGACCACGCAAGTCATCCACAGGCCCTCCCAGATGATCTGAGCCGTCACGATGTTGCTGCCGATGAAGGCCGTCACCCTCCACATGGGGAGGGCACACGCCACAATGGCAATAATCCATCCCAAAATGCACAGGGAGATGCCTATCAACTCCAGCCCTATAGACATACTGAAACGTCTTCCTCTTCTGCTGCTGAATGTGTGTCACACCTGAGAGGAGATCACAGAAAGAATCTGCAAAGGGGAAGAGTCAACCAGAGACCCAAATAGTAATTAAGTTAATTTCAGGCCTTGCATCTGTGAGTGTGTGATGATCTGTTGCCTCGACTTTACCAGTATCCTTTATAAGGTAGATCAGGTGGAGGGGAGGAGTCCTTGAAGGAGCTGACATCACCAAAAGGGGAGGAAGGACCTGGAAAACACTCTGCTATCAGCTTACATGGCCAGCTTCACAATGGGCCTGGCCACAAAGAGGCCTTTTACAGCTGAAAGGGCAGGGAAGTATTGCATGTGTTGTTATAACCAAAGAAACAATTCTAAGGTGGATTAAGGCTTATTGTATGATTAAAAATAAGAGTATTCAATTTTATGTATAGATGTTATGCAAGAAAAAGCTGACTGATTCATCTTTGTTGTCAAACTAACTCTTTTCTGTATCATAAAACAGGTTGTAAATGGATTCTTACCATTTCAGAATCTGCGTATAACATATTTATGGTTTATCAGACAGCTCTACATTTAATAATCACCGAAAAACTTGTGTGTCAGTCTTAAGTAACTCGTACATCACTTTCTATGAGGACGGCTATGAAGCATGCCTGAGATCTGTTCCTCAGTAACTCCTCTTTTTATCATCACTGTTTAGTGAAAGCCTTGCATCTCCAAAATGCCAGCAGTTCAGGATGTAAAACAAACCGTCTTGCTTTCAGCTTGACTGCAGTTTGTTTTTTGAAATCATACAGAGGTTTTGAAAAGGTGTCCTAAGAGGATAGCGATAGGGGAACTTTCGTAAACTTTACAGGAGTACGAAGTCCTTTAGTTTAAGGATCCCTTCAGAACTTGAGTTGGAGTTAAGAGGCTTTCACCTGACAACAGTGTTATGTTTGATGGGCCTTAATGACTCTGTCTGTCTACAGAATGCCCTTGAAATTCTTCGGGGCTGGGACTGTCTCCCTAGAAATGCCCCCACCCCCCACCCCCAGCATTCTGTAACCCAGTGTTGACAGCCCCCCTAGTCTCCCCCTCTGACAAGAAACAGGTCCATTGTTTGGGAGGGCAGTTCAGATAGATGAGTGCGTGGAAGCTGACAAAGTAGCGGTTCTTGTTATCATAGAGCCAACAGACATATGGGAGACAGCCAGGTGGATAGGTGCTGTGATAGAGACTCCATGTCGTCAGCCTAATGGCTGGGTATGCAGGGTGCATGGAATCAGACATTTTGTTTGCACCTGTTGATACAAAGATCAAACATCTTACAAAGTCTATTTTTGAATGTGTTGTTCCAATTTCAATGTCAGTTTTGTTATGAAAAGTATAGCCGAATATACGACTGACCAATCTACCATGACCTGAAGGCTTGTTGAAATATATACTATGGACACATATACTGTGCAATAGAGTGGTGGTTCTCAGCCTGAGGGCTCAGACCACCTAGGAGCTCATCATAGAATTCAGGGCATAAAAACATATTTTTGCTGATGAACATGACAAAAAATAGACCTGAAAAAGTTTTATTGGTAGGTGTATTTTATATGGTTTTCCACAAATTTTGAAATACCAAATGTTCCAGCCTCTCAGCCTCAATAATGATAATTAAACAAACAACCTGACAAAATAGTTGCCAAAAGTTCAAAGACAACGCAAGTTGAAAACAAGGCTTTTAATCAAAAAAGTAACATGTCACACAACGAAACATTTCAGATGAACTGATTTACAAAATGTATAGATAACAAAAATCTGCATTATGTGGCTTCATGACAGGCTTCCTTAAACTTCTTAATCAAAACTGAAGGTTCTTCATAAAACACATTCACAGTCAGTACAGTAAAACGAAGTACAAATACAGATTTACCTATTCTACAAATTTGGATCACGCATTATACAGTTATTTTCAAAAAGTATAAAATACAGGGCACACCACATCACTAACATATAGCTGTTAGCCTCAGTGCTTCAAACAGCCTCAAAGTTACACACAAAAAATTTAACAAAGTAAAACAAGTTTAATGTGGGCTCTGTTCAAAAGAGCATACATTATATATGGTGCCATGAATATAGGAGTTTTTCCCATCTCAACATGAAGACAGATGTGGATAAGTTATTCAGAAATGACTGTCCTCTCCAGTTCTCTTTTAGCAGTCTTTCCCATGATGGCAAAGGTGTGAGAAAAGAGCAGGTGCCAGTTCAGACATAGTCTCTCCTGTCGTAACCACTTGGGGCGATCGACCTGGGTTGGGAGTACATCATCTTTGATGGGGGCCCGTACCTTTTCTCAGGTTGCGGGGGGCAGCTGGAGCAGAGGATGCCCCCTCCAATGAGCAGAAATGCAGCTGCAGCCCAGCCCAGGTACAGAGCTGCACCTATCTCCCTCTTCTGTGCCTCAGGTATGACTGGATTGTAGAACTCCATGATGATACTATGGGCAGACCATGACACAGGGATCAGCTGGGTCAGAGAAGCCAGGATGAAGGCCACCCCGGCTGCTATCATCACCTGAGCCTTGGCCGACTCTTCTTCCACGCAGTTAGTGCATTTTGCCCCCATCATGGCCACCAGAACCCCCACAATGCCCACCACGATGGAGATTATAGTGAGGGCGCGGGCGGCCTGAAGATCTGCACTTAGAGCCAACATGGAGTCGTGTATTTTACACTGCATCTGACCTGTGCTCTGGACCACGCAGTTCATCCAGATGCCTTCCCAGGTGATCTGGGCTGTGACGATGTTCATCCCAATGAAAGCTGACACTCTCCACATGGGCAAGGCGCAGGATACAATGGCTGAGATCCATCCCAGGACAGCCAGAGTCACTCCAAGTATCTCCAGTCCCACTGAAGGCATGTCTGAACTCTGTGTGAGTCAAAGTGCTCAGGGGTCTTCTCTATCTCAGTGGTCAGAAGTGGATTGAGTGAGTGTTTGCTGGAGTGCTGACTGTTCATAAGAGCAGGAGATTTCTTTAGAGCAGAAGGTGGAGTCGCTTGGTTATTGGCCAGGGAAGAGTTCAAATAGTCTTCTATCCCACCTCGTTTGAGCATCCAAAAACCCAGCCTTGGCAGCTTAATCATTGAACTTCCTCTGCCCCGGTAGCGCTCCCACCTGTATGGGTGAGGGGAGAGTAAACAGAGGGTGTGTATCTCAGGTCTGGAGTAGTTAAAGGATAACAGACATGGCAAAGATCGGTGGATGAATGATTGAAAGTTACTACATCAACTCCTGCCGGTTTCTCATTGTACTCCTCTCTGACAGATGAGTCAGATGTTTAGGATTCTGAATTGGATCCGAACAAAAATATTCCATCATTTTATGGTTTTTGTTATTAAGACTGCAAGTTGTACAAAGGAGTTGTGGGTGACATTTTATTTATTTTCAATTATACCTTTTTTTTTATGAAATAACTGAAGCTGAGGAGGAGGAAAGGAGGCACGATGGAAGTGCTGAAAAGGAGTTTTAATGGGCCGAGATAGTTCTTTGGAAACCAGTGGGAGCGCTCTGATTATCTGAATGCTATATTTGTATCTGTCCGGTGAGAGCCACTGTATCCTTCCAACGAATTTGATAAAAATCCCCACCCCAAGTTCAATGGAAGGTCTGCACATTTCCATTTACTGTATTCATCGTCTTTTAACAGCTTAAGATAGGAAACTAAATATTTCTTTTAAATGTGGGGAGAAATTTCAAGTGTATAAGTGTTATTAACAATCTTGTCATACAGGAGATAGAACCAGGACCTAACTTTGGAGTGAATAAATACTGGGTCAGAAATAGTGACTGGAGAGGCTCCAGATATTGCAGTGAGTGGTTGAGGAGTTATAGCAAGGTTCTTTCAAACGTCTTTGAGAGGGATGACACCAAGAATCTTGGATGACAGACTTTTCTAGCAAGTAACTGTGCTGACACAGTTTAAATAAAAGTAACTCCCATTGAGACGCGTTATATGTGATGATAATGTTATTTCTCTCCACACAAAACAGATTTTCAAACATCAGGACAACACTTAAACCAATTTCATTTAGAAACCACAAGATGAAGAAATATTACCCAACGCTGTTGGTGTGTGTGCTGCTATGTGATGCTAAAAACAACTTTTCCCAGATGCCTGGGTTACCATGGGAATTCAATAACTGAGACCACATGCGGGAACTGCAATGCAAACAACACAAAACCCCTTTGACCATACAGTTATCTGCATGAGGACGGCACACAGGACTCTGATGAAAATCATTTATGAATAAATTAAGTATTTATATCTGAGGACATAGACTTGTTTTTAATGATCAGTCGTACAAAGAGAGAGCGGGTTAGTGTGTTAGAAGCTGAAACAACAGCGTGCGTGTGCACAATGGTGGGGGGTCTTATCAGTGTCCTTGTTCTGAAGGTCATAGTGCATTAGGAGTTTCAACCTCAGTTTAACTTTTGCACGTGCCACAGAAAAAGACCCTCCAAAGTAGATACCTCCAGTAGTTGTACCAAGATCCCTCATCACACACTGAGTTGAATCTGCAATTTATAAATCAGTTTACCAACAAGAAAGAAATTTAAAAGATAGAAAGGGTACTTCATCAACGTGATGCAGTGACTGTAGTCAAAAGCATTACTTTTCATTTAAACACAGCATGTATTTCATGATTGTGGAAAAACAATTATTTCAGAGATTTCTGAAGGTTACTTGAGGCCATGAAGGATCAAAACACTACTAACCCCAAAAGCTGTTACATTTCATTTCTTATAGTCACTATCTTTGCCATGAGGTGATGTGCTCATATTTGTACACACCTTGTGGGAGAGTGTTCAGTGTTTCAGCGTTTCTGCAACAGCATCATGTTTGTATTTGTGGTTTGTGGCAACTCCTCTGAAGTGGGAGCTGGTGCTCTTACGGTATGCACTTCTACTTCATTTCCGACTGGACTGTTGCTCTTTTCCATTAACACATGACTGCGCGGCTGGGCTCAGTAACACAGTCCTGCCAGTAGGGTCTGTGGTCACTCAAAGGGAGTGTTCAAGATACTTAGAGGCCTATCTTTTAGATAATTAACCTCATTGCTCAAGCCAAAGCAAGTTTTAAAAAAGCAAGAAATGTTTTCAACCCGTATCTTTATGCTTGTTGTACTTTCATTTTTAAATATTGCTTGTAAACCAGGAGTAATGAATTGCCATGCAAGTCTGTATATCTTCAATACACTGTTAGACATGCTCAATTTTGCGTTACTCAAGTTGCCAAAAATTCCAGTAGACTGACATGCAGAAATGTTGTACAAAACAAGGCTTAAGGGCAGCACAGGCTTCTAAAAAAATCTGACCTTTAACATTTTTGGTTTCAATCACATGACACGTTATTGGTGACCTTAACGGCGGCAGGCTCACTGTCTATCTGCTGCTGTACTGCTGAGGTGTCACCAACTTTCTACAACAAATCCAAAGACGCATTTCTTTACTACAGTACCTCTTTTTTGTTTTGAGATTTTTAAAAATTTCAAGTGACGCTTTGAGCATTTACATACACTTGTATTCCAGTGAATCCCACCTGGGGAGGAAGGTAGACAGTTGCAAACCACCTGATCAATAGGGTCTTTGTGGCTCAGTTTGGACTCAGTTACAGTGCAGGTTACATCCCCTTGCAGATGGAGACTTTTATCTCTGACTCAGTTTCACTCTCGCAAATAGAGGACAGGCTACAATGGAAGGGAAGCATAAGGTGCTCTTCTGAAACAAGCCACCCATTGTTTCTTTCCTCCATTTACATTGAAATAAAATACCTAATTTCGTCTTGCACCAGCACGGCTCTTATTGGTCAGCCTCTGCTGAACTCCTCAGCTGGCATCTGCCCCTGTTACTGCATACCAAAGAATTTATGCAGGCATAGTTGTTATGTACACTTATTTTAAGCATCAGTGTCTGACAATCACTCTGAATTACAAACTGTATCTCCACTAAGAAGAAGGCTTGAAAGTGAATAAATTCTTGAACAAGTTTTGTTCTTTTATTTATAATCTTGTAAAAACTTGCTTTAATCAGAAATAATCCACATAGACATTGTGTGAATTCATAAGATCAGACACCATCTTAATGTTTCATAAAAAAAAGCCAAAATCTAATGTATTAATATTGGAAATAAAATATTAAAAGCAACACAAGATGCCCACCACTACAGAAAAATGGTCATAACAAAAACACATCATGTGACATACATCAGTGATCCATACTTAATGTCCAAGCCCAAGAAGCTGCATTAACATCCATGCCACCAAACTTCCATCTACTGAGCATAAATCTGCTAACACTGGTCATCGTATCTTCATCCATGCGTCACATGTTCATACATAGTCTCTTCTGGTGTATCCATTGACTGACATGGTCTTGACAGGTGAATAGTCCACACGGGGAGGCATGGAGCCACCACCACTCTGCGCTGTAGCTGCCATGGGTGGGCATGAGCAACAGAGCAGGGCTCCCCCTAGGATGAGCAGGCAGGAGGCAGCCCAGCCAAAGTACAGAGCATTACCAAACTCCCTTTTCCCCGTCTCCTCCAGCAGTGGGTCGTAAAAGCCTAGGACGATGGCGTGCGCTGTCCAGGACACAGCCACCAGCAGCAGCAGTCCAGCCACCATGAAGGTTACTCCAGCAGCCACCACGAGCCGTGGTTTGCTGCTCACATCCCGGCTACAGTTGGTGCACTTGGCACCAGCCACTGACAGACCGATGCCCACAATGCACAGCACCATGGAGACAATGACCAAGGCTCGAGCCGCTTGCAGGTCCACTGGGAGCCCCAGCATGGAGTCGTGCACCTTGCAGTGCATCTGGCCTGTGCTCTGCACCGAACAGTTCATCCACAAGCCTTCCCAGATCACTTGGGAGATGACAATGTTCTGACCGATGTAAGCAGCCACCCGCCACATGGGCAGGCCACAGGCCACCATTACGCCCAGCCAGCCGGCCACTGCAAGGATCATCCCAAGGATCTCCAAGCCTGCAGAGTACATAGTTGGAGCCGGGGATGAAGAAGGAGCTGAACAAGACTCTCTTCCGGGGCTCGGGTGGGATAGAAGGCCCTCTGTGTCCGCAGGCTCAACCCTCCTGAGATGAAGGCGATATCGGATCCCGTTGGCTCGAAGTCCTGCGTAGGACTTTTAGTGAGGGAGAAAGGAGAGGGAGAAACTGATTCTACCTTCTTTATACAGCTTAGACGACTGAAGGTGGAGTCAGCTTAGGGTGGCATCATGTTTACCTTCAAACTACACTCAAATGGGGGGACTTTCATATTTTTTACAAAATTGCGGTCAACTGGAATTCATGGGAAAACCATTAAAATCAGTATTCTTTCCGAAAATACATTTTGTCAAGTACCTGTAGAGTCTTAGATAACAGTAAACATATTAAATACATATGGATTCTGGAGGATGGTGGTATCTTAAATCCAAACCACATTCACACAGAAGAAATGCTTACAGCAATCATTTATGCATTCAGTGCTGATTATACGATACTATATAAAGATGCTTGTACAAGCTTACCTTTTAAGTCTTTTGAATTTGAGAAAGAGTATGTATCTGTGTATGTGACATGTCAACCTTGAAGAAAAATGCTGAATCACCATCTGAATGAGATCTCCATGCGAGAAAAAAGAGCAACAATGACAGGCCTTGTTTTTTGTTGGTCAGCCACATAATCCCTCCTGGGAGAAAAAAAAAAACCCCCACTGGGTTTGAGTTAACAGGCCTCATTTTCAGTGGGCGTGTTTGATGTGTTTGCCTGAAAATGGTGGATATACGGTTAAATATCTAAATAAACTAAAAATGCACTGAGAATATCAGCCTGGTAGTCTATGACCTGAAATAAGCAGATAATACTCTTCTGAATCTCCATGAGACACACCATTGCAAACCATAAATACATACCTGGGACTTAATGGGTAGGTCATCTGTGTAACTAATCCCTTCAGTAAATACCCCCTTTGTATCTGATCATTTTTAGGAACCTTAAAGGACAGAAAGCATATTTAGTTTTAGGCTAAAACATTTCTATTTAGTCTATTTAACAAAAACCTTAAATTACAGTGATCTCGCATTTCATGTCTCATTCTGATTATTGTTATATCTGAAGCTGGAAATGCTCAACTGAAATTCTAAACAAAAAAGGCAAAGTGAGGTGCAAAAGGCCCAGAAATATCCAGCTCTGTCAAAAATGAATGAGCATTGTCTCTTTTTGTCATTCACAAAATACTGTATCGCAGCTGTTCTGTCTTATCTGAGTCAACACCACCCTGCTGTCATGCTGAACACTAAATAAATCAACGAATACCTCAACTCCGTTGAGGTTGGCCGACAGGCGAGCTCTGTGTCATTACAGGCTTTCCTCTAATTAACAGAGGTCACCTGGGGTCAGTGGTCAGGATGAGTATCTCTGCTATCTTGCGGTTAACCCCCTCTACAGACACACATGTACACACATGCACACCCTCCCATCCTCCCACACAAACATAGACATACACCTGACGGGAACCTTAACAACTGGGCCAGTAAGAAGAACAAGCTTTTTCCCTATCAGAAGCATGTTTCCTAATTTCTTCCACCAGCTTGAATATTTTCATTCTGTTCAGAAAATATGGCTTTTTGAACTTCAGCTTGAGTGACTGTTACATTTCTGGTAATCCAACTTTAAAGACATATCTGCAGGTGTTATTGGCCTATTGAGAGAAAGATGGCTGCTGGCATCATAACGTCCGCTGCAGAATAAGTCACACTTGACGTTCACATATGTTCAGTACACATACAAACCCAAAATGAAGATTTCCTTTAGTAACAACCTCATGTCAGGTATAACCAAGAGCAAAAAAAAATCAGAATCTAAGAACTAGTTTTGAGAAATACGCATGTATGGTTTAATTATAAAAAGATCTTAAGGTGAGGAAGTGGAAACATCAGAGGTCAAAAACAATACATATTTCTTTTACTCTGGGATGGACTTGGGAGACTGAACACAATCCTTTCAAGACACTGTAACTAAATGCATTATACTGTAAATATGTGTTTTTACAGGCAGGGGGAGCCACTATTGCATTCTGTCTGTGTTGTGTTATGCTTGTCTGCTTTTGCAGAAAACGCCCTTCATTAGGATTTAGGGTCATGTTGGTGATCATTATTGTATTATTATAAAAGCATTGCTGGTTAAAGGGATGCTTTGTGATGTTTGTGTGATTTTCAAAGGAGTTTCGCACATGGCAGCCTTCTGATACCTTTCCAAGTTTTATTAATCGCTCAAGTATTTCTGAAGTGCCAAACGAAGATGCTAAAACATCAATCAAATGTAGTTTTCTCCCTTTGGTTTTAATTTGCAGCTGGAAGCAGTCCCTGTAGTGCTCAGCATTAGGGAGTTTCTACTTCCAATAAATAAACATTTTTGTGTCTTGGTACCAACAGCCAGTGTTCAGATATTTGCCAGATCAAGTCAGATAAAACCAGAGACAGCTTGATTCATAACGGCAGACGTGATTGGCTAATGCATCATGTAAACCATTGTGGAGGATGAGGACATGTTGCCACAGGCGTGCTCTGTTTTTTAACCTTTATGCAGCAGCGGCTAACTAAGCATGCGTTTTTACACCTGGTCAGTGTCCTGGTCAGCGCTTCGGGTAACAAGCTTTCCACAATGAATCTAAATATATAAGTGCAAGCGTTCAGAAGCAAGAATGCAAATACCCTGCTGTAAGTGGTAAAACATGTAAGAGAATCAACACAGTACCATAACTGATCATAAACTGCTCCATTTTGTCATTATGAAATATATCATACAAACATATTATATATAATATATAACAAGTGGTGTGTAGTTACTCTGTAACAGTGTGCAGAACAGCACACAGACTTGAAACTCTGGCAACACAGATTCAGCCTGAGGCAAGACGCTTGGGTGTTGCTACGGACAATCAGATACTTCGGTTGAAAAACACACATAACATCACACTGCCTTTTTTTTCTAAAGGTCAAACAAATCTGACACAAAGAAACTGATTCACATTTTAATTTTGCCTCATCTTGACTTCTGCAATACTCTTTTCACTTGACTCTGTCAACACACGCTGCACTATTACAAAATACAAACTTTTAACAAAAACACATATAATATTACAACTGTGTTGTGTTTGCCTCTGTGTGGCTGTAAGATCTGACTGTTTAATTTTATTTTTAGCCTTCAGGGTCTTGATTTGCACCTTCATAAATTATATATTTATACTGCTCATATTTTTACCTATAGTAAAATGTAGGGAGACTGCTACAGCATGTTGAATTAACTTTCCTTAACACAGTTTTGTACATTTAACCTTTCTTATGATTCATTATCTTATAATGATTTTATGTGAAGCAGAGACTGACATTTATGCAAAAATGTACTTAAATTTCAACCACAGTTGGTTCCAGTCCACTGAATGTCATACTATATTCACTGCATGCATGCCCACCTTCTATTATCTTCTGCATGTGTGTTGTTTGTTGGATATAACAGATCTATGGAGTAGATCTCCATAGATCGTTATCTCTGAATAACAGACCATTCTGTGATGGCCAATCTTTAGGGAGTTCACATGTTTGCTGCAGGTGCAGCTACTTGATTAGACTGTACCCTGGAAAAATACATGCAGCCACTTGCAGAGCACCTTGTTAAACATTCACCTGTCATGGGAGCGGGAGCGAGTCTGACCGGTTTCCAGAAGGTGCAGTTGTCTACTGTAGGTTGTTGTTTCACCACAGCACGCTTTCCTTAATACTAACAACTGTTAGAATCTTCTTTGTGACCAATTCTGTCTACATTCAATTCAGACCTTTATTTCTTTAGATTGTGTTTGTGATTGTGTTTGTTTCACCTGCATGTGTGTTCGTGTAAAAAAGTACAGTACAAATAATTGAAGCCCACAGACTGAAGTCTAATAATGGAAACAACATGTATTAGGAAGTAACAGTACACAATTAATAAAAAATAAGGAAGCAAAAGTTGTTCCTGTGTTTTTGTTCAGATCCAAAAAGCCCTAATCTCCATCATTAATACTGTACACAAATAAGGAACTGAAAGTGTCCCCAGGCCAAATTACAAACCCGTCACTCCCTATTTCACAACCAAAATGGCTTCTATCCTAACTTGCACGGCAGCTGTTGTGTGTGGCTTATATTAGCCCATATTACATTTACACTACCTGATTTTCATGTTTACCTGACACTCTCATTTAGACAAACATCAGATGAGATCTGCAGCAGAGTGAGTCCTACGTTAACCAACATAACAAAAAACTACTCAAAGAGCGCAAGGATGTGAGCTATCGTGTCCTAAGAATAGAAATGAACAAAATAGACCAAAAAGTGACAATATATTGTTTGATAGAGATATTATTTTACACTCCTGATGAAATACTTTACCAGATCTTCTCTAAAATATCTCTAAAAATCTCTTTTATCACTTATGCAGACTCTTGAAGAAGTCAATTTCCTGTTTTTGTCATGTGATAATGTGTCATGTCCGAACATGCATGACTCATTCAAGATCCCACAAAGGTACTTACTGTGCTTAAATTACCCACTGAAACTGTGACTGTTCCCAAACAATGGCCTCAGGGCTCGCTGTGATGACGTCACACGCCAAATGCAGACATGGTTCTCCTACACAGATACACACACATACTTCCCACTCTGATATATGAAACTGCTTATAGTTTTTTATCGCATGAAAAACCCTAACAATGTAACTAAGGACGATTCTCATTACATCACAAAATATTATTATTTTCATAGAGAGCCGGAGGCACATCCCTTCATCATATCTCAGGTCTGGACTCGGATTGTGGTACAGTTTAGTTACTTACAATGGAAAGTGTTTTCACCTAGTGTTTTTAAAAATCTATTTAAAAGACTAAATTACCACGTCCACCAAAACAGAAAGCTGCTTTCTGTCCATATCCGATCTAATGCTGTACTGGATGGCAAAGTCTTTGCCCCTTGTCAGTTAAATCAAGACCATTATCTCTGTTAGAATGACAAATACAAAAAACCTTTTGAATACAACATTAGACCTTACTACCATTTTGATTTTGTAGCAGTGTCACATCCAGTGTCCACCTGGATGCACAACATTTATGTCCAACATTGGACATCGAGCAAACATTTAACATTTTACAGTTTTGTCACTGGAAGGAAACAAAATGCATGAAGAACTAATTTGTTTGAATATTTTAGAAACACACTTCCCAGTGCGGGACAAATAAACTGAAAGTAATTCAAGCATCTAAAGAGATATATTACATTTTTAGGTATACTTTTATAAATTGCTAAATTTTCTAAATTTAAGCAGTCATGAGGGGCACTGTAGTGTTTCCCTATGTATATACACATACTGTATATTTAATTTATATCTGTTGATGAACTTTATTTAAATTGAACATAATACACTTTAAATCCCCCCCC